>OZ025258.1:4097412-4122412 GCA_964019135.1 Arenicola marina | reverse complement strand
GTCCCCTTCTCACCTGAAGCAGACCCCCCTCCCCTTCTCACCTGAAGCAGACCCCCGTCCCCTTCTCACCTGAAGCAGACCCCCCTCCCCTTCTCACCTGAAGCAGACCCCCCTCCCCTTCTCACCTGAAGCAGACCCCCCTCCCCTTCTCACCTGAAGCAGACCCCCCTCCCCTTCTCACCTGAAGCAGACCCCCCTCCCCTTCTCACCTGAAGCAGACCCCCCTCCCCTTCTCACCTGAAGCAGACCCCCTCCCCTTCTCACCTGAAGCAGACCCCCCTCCCCTTCTCACCTGAAGCAGACCCCCCTCCCCTTCTCACCTGAAGCAGACCCCCCTCCCCTTCTCACCTGAAGCAGACCCCCCTCCCCTTCTCACCTGAAGCAGACCCCCCTCCCCTTCTCACCTGTCGCCATTCAGACCCCCCTCCCCTTCTCACCTGAAGCAGACCCCCCTCCCCTTCTCACCTGAAGCAGACCCCCCTCCCCTTCTCACCTGAAGCAGACCCCCCTCCCCTTCTCACCTGAAGCAGACCCCCCTCCCCTTCTCACCTGAAGCAGACCCCCCTCCCCTTCTCACCTGAAGCAGACCCCCCTCCCCTTCTCACCTGAAGCAGACCCCCCTCCCCTTCTCACCTGACGCCATTCAGACCCCCCTCCCCTTCTTACCTGTCGCCATTCAGACCCCCCTCCCCTTCTCACCTGTCGCCATTCAGACCCCCCTCCCTTCTCACCTGTCGCCATTCAGACCCCACTCCCCTTCTCACCTGTCACCATTCAGACCCCCCTCCCCTTCTCACCTGTCGCCATTCAGACCCCCCTCCCCTTCTCACCTGTCGCCATTCAGACCCCCCTCCCCTTCTCACCTGTCGCCATTCAGACCCCCCTCCCCTTCTCACCTGTCGCCATTCAGACCCCCCTCCCCTTCTCACCTTTCGCCATTCAGACCCCCCTCCCCTTCTCACCTGTCGCCATTCAGACCCCCCTCCCCTTCTCACCTGTCGCCATTCAGACCCCCCTCCCCTTCTCACCTGTCGCCATTCAGACCCCCCTCCCCTTCTCACCTGTCGCCATTCAGACCCCCCTCCCCTTCTCACCTGAAGCAGACCCCCCTCCCCTTCTCACCTGTCGCCATTCAGACCCCCCTCCCCTTCTCACCTGAAGCAGACCCCCCTCATCTTCTCACCTGTCGCCATTCAGACCCCCCTCCCCTTCTCACCTGTCGCCATTCAGACCCCCCTCCCCTTCTCACCTGTCGCCATTCAGACCCCCTCCCCTTCTCACCTGTCGCCATTCAGACCCCCCTCCCCTTCTCACCTGAAGCAGACCCCCCTCCCCTTCTCACCTGAAGCAGACCCCCCTCCCCTTCTCACCTGAAGCAGACCCCCCTCCCCTTCTCACCTGAAGCAGACCCCCCTCCCCTTCTCACCTGAAGCAGACCCCCCTCCCCTTCTCACCTGAAGCAGACCCCCGTCCCCTTCTCACCTGAAGCAGACCCCCGTCCCCTTCTCACCTGAAGCAGACCCCCGTCCCCTTCTCACCTGAAGCAGACCCCCCTCCCCTTCTCACCTGAAGCAGACCCCCGTCCCCTTCTCACCTGAAGCAGACCCCCCTCCCCTTCTCACCTGAAGCAGACCCCCCTCCCCTTCTCACCTGAAGCAGACCCCCCTCCCCTTCTCACCTGAAGCAGACCCCCCTCCCCTTCTCACCTGAAGCAGACCCCCCTCCCCTTCTCACCTGAAGCAGACCCCCCTCCCCTTCTCACCTGAAGCAGACCCCACTCCCCTTCTCACCTGAAGCAGACCCCCCTCCCCTTCTCACCTGTCGCCATTCAGACCCCCCTCCCCTTCTCACCTGAAGCAGACCCCCCTCCCCTTCTCACCTGAAGCAGACCCCCCTCCCCTTCTCACCTGAAGCAGACCCCCCCCTCCCCTTCTCACCTGAAGCAGACCCCCCTCCCCTTCTCACCTGAAGCAGACCCCCCTCCCCTTCTCACCTGAAGCAGAATGGGGAATAAGACATACACGTGCAGCCTCCCCTCCCCAAGCCCGCCCCTCCCCGTCTGTCGATACCAGCCCCTTCCCCCGACCTGCCCCCCCCCCCTGCCAAGGCGCTCGGGCTATGGCCACCCGCCCCTCCCCCCAACCTGTCCCGACCCCCTGTCAAGGCGCTCGCCCTGTAGTCACCCGCCTCTCCCCCCCAACTGCTCCCCCTGTCAAGGCGCTCGCCCTGTGGCCACCCCCCTCCCTTCACCCGCCCCTTATCCCCCCGCCCGCCCCCCCCCCTCCTATGACGGCGTACGCCCTGTCGCCAACCCCACTCCCCCCCCATATGACGGCGCACGCCCTGTAGCCACCCCCCCTCCCCCCACCCCTGTCAAGGCGCTCGCCTTATCGCTCAGACACATTGATCCGCTGAAGCCAACCTGTAATGATGCAAGCATTACACGTTATTTACAAAAAAGTGGGTCAAGTCGTCCGCCATGTCGACAGTTGTAGACATTCTCTACCCCCAGGGGGCGCTACGACCGACTAATCGCTATCACCTGGAAGTTGGTCAGACGTCACCATCAATCAATGAATGCCAGAGTGGCACCGGGGGCGCCACTGGGTGTGTGCCGGCTGGGGGCAGGGGCAGGGGGCGCCACTGGGTGTGTGCCGGCTGGGGGCAGGGGCAGGGGGCGCCACTGGGTGTGTGCCGGCTGGCGGCAGAGGCAGGAAGCGCAACTGGGTGTGTGCAGGCTGAGGGCAGGGGCAGGGGGCGCCACTGGGTGTGTGCAGGCTGGGGGCAGGGGCAGGGGGCGCCACTGGGTGTGTGCAGGCTGGGGGCAGGGGCAGGAAGCGCCACTGGGTGTGTGCCGGCTGGGGGCAGGGGCAGGGGGCGCCACTGGGTGTGTGCAGGCTGGGGGCAGGGGCAGGGGGCGCCACTGGGTGTGTGCCGGCTGGGGGCAGGGGCAGGGGGCGCCACTGGGTGTGTGCCGGCTGGGGGCAGGGGCAGGGGGCGCCACTGGGTGTGTGCAGGCTGGGGGCAGGGGGCGCCACTGGGTGTGTGCCGGCTGGGGGCAGGGGGCGCCACTGGGTGTGTGCAGGCTGGGGCAGGGGCAGGGGGCGCCACTGGGTGTGTGCCGGCTGAGGGCAGGGGGCGCCACTGGGTGTGTGCCGGCTGGGGGCAGGGGCAGGGGGCGCCACTGGGTGTGTGCCGGCTGGGGGCAGGGGGCGCCACTGGGTGTGTGCCGGCTGGGGGCAGGGGGCGCCACTGGGTGTGTGCCGGCTGGGGGCAGGGGCAAGGGGGCGCCACTGGGTGTGTGCAGGCTGGGGGCAGGGGCAGGGGGCGCCACTGGGTGTGTGCCGACTGGGGGCAGGGGCAGGGGGCGCCACTGGGTGTGTGCCGCCTGGGGGCAGGGGCAGGGGGCGCCACTGGGTGTGTGCAGGCTGGGGGCAGGGGCAGGGGGCGCCACTGGGTGTGTGCAGGCTGGGGGCAGGGGCAGGGGGTGCCACTGGGTGTGTGCCGGCTGGGGGCAGGGGCAGGGGGCGCCACCGGGTGTGTGCAGGCTGGGGGCAGGGGCAGGAGGCGCCACTGGGTGTGTGCCGGCTGGGGGCAGGGGCAGGGGGCGCCACTGGGTGTGTGCAGGCTGGGGGCAGGGGCAGGGGGCGCCACTGGGTGTGTGCAGGCTGGGGGCAGGGGCAGGGGGCACCACTGGGTGTGTGCAGGCTGGGGGCAGGGGCAGGGGGCGCCACTGGGTGTGTGCAGGCTGGGGGCAGGGGCAGGGGGCGCCACTGGGTGTGTGCAGGCTGGGGGCAGGGGCAGGGGGCGTCACTGGGTGTGTGCAGGCTGGGGGTAGGGGCAGGGGGCGCCACCGGGTGTGTGCCCGCTGGGGGCAGGGGCAGGGGGCGCCACTGGGTGTGTGCAGGCTGGGGGCAGGGGCAGGGGGCGCCACTGGGTGTGTGCAGGCTGGGGGCAGGGGCAGGGGGGCGCGGGGTGGTGCGGGGCGGGGGCTGTCTTCTAATCAGTGCAATCTGTCATCAGGGGCAGTGCGCGATTTCGAAGTCCTTTGTCGCATCACCCAGGTTACTGTGGATCCTCTCCCATCACCCAGGTCACTGTGGGTCCTCTCCCATAGCACAGGTCACTGTGGATCTTATCCCATCACCCAGGTCAAAGTGGATACTCTCCCATCATCCAGGTCAATGTGGGTTCTCTCTCATCACCCAGGTCACTGTGAATCCTCTCCCATCACCCAGGTCACTGTGAATCCTCTCCCATTAACCAGGTCACTGTGAATCCTCTCCCATTAACCAGGTCACTGTGAATCCTCTCCCATCACCCAGGTCACTGTGAATCCTCTCCCATTACCCAGGTTACTGTAGATCCTCTCCCATCACCCAGGTCACTGTGAATCCTCTTCCATCACCCAGGTCACTGAATCCTCTCCCATCACCCAGGTCACTGTGGGTCCTCTCTCATCACCCAGGTCACTGTGGGTCCTCTCGCATCACCCAGGTCACTGTGAATCATCAGTGTCTTGGCTGGCTCCGCCACGGAGTAGCGGTTGGGGTTCTGGTTCCGGTTCCGGTGGGCGAGCGTAATCATATCTGAGCGTGTGATGCACGAGACACTCCGACAAGTGGGCAGCGACAGACAGGAACCAGGGGGCACCGCTAAACTGACGCCCCACGTCACGCTCTCCCCCACCCCAAACAGGCCCCCTCACAATCCCCAACCCAACCCAGGCACCCTCATACTCCCCCACCCCACAGAAGCCCCCTGTAGACAGACAATCGTTGGAGCTGCTCCAAGCAATGCTCCACCGCCTGAGCCAGGGTTTGTTTTGTCCGTGTTATCATTGAGGGGGCGGTGCACAGCACAATCAGCGGCGCCCATCCACCCCCACCCTCCCCCTGAGGCGTCCTCTCAACCTGTCTTCGAACAACACGAGCCACCGTGGACTAATCTGTCAAAAACAGGTTCTAAAAGAGCAAAAAATGGTACATATAATACAATCCTCGACAAAAACAATGTACAATATCTTAAGGGTCTATTGGAAGGTGATATCTTCCAAGTTAGTGGTCGTAAACGCGAAATTATTAGATGGATGGCCAGGGGGAACTATTTGATAGGACCACCGCCAGGGTATATATCCTGTGCCCCAACTCCTATCCCAGACACCTATCCCACACAACTGTCCCAGGCCCCTATCCCCACCCCTGTCCCAGACACCTGTCCCCGGCCCCTGTCCCAGGCCCCTGCCCCCGGCGTCTGTCCCCACCCCTGTCCCGGATACCTGTCCCCGGATACCTGTCCCCGGCCCCTGTACCCGGCCCCTGCCCCAGGCCCCTGTCCCCGGTCCCTGTCCCAGGGCCCTGTCCCCGGGCCCTGCCCCGGCCCCTTTCCCCGGCCCCTTTCCCCGGCCCCTGTCCTCGGCCCCTGTTCCCGGCCACTGTCCCCGGCCCCTGTCCCCGCCCCCTGTCCCCGGCCCCTGTCCCCGACTCCTGCTCCTGTCCCCGGCCCCTGCCCCCGGCCCCTGTCCCCGACTCCTGTCCCCGACCCCTGTCCCCGACCCCTGCCCTAGACCCCTGCCCCTGCCCCCGGCCCCGGCCCCTGTCCCCGGCCCATTTCCCGTGCCCCTGCCCCCGGCCCCTGCCCCCGGCCCCTGTCCCAGACCCCTGCCCCAGACCCCTGTCCCAGACCCCTGTCCCAGACCCCTGCCCAAGACCCCTGTCCCAGACCCCTGCCCCAGACCCCTGTCCCAGATCCCTGCCCCAGACCCCTGTCCCAGACCCCTGCCCCAGACCCCTGTCCCAGACCCCTGTCCCAGACCCCTACCCCAGACCCCTGTCCCAGACCCCTGCCCTAGACCCCTGCCCCCGGCCCTTGCCCCCGGCCCTGGCCCCTGTCCCCGGCCCCATTCCCGTGCCCCTGCCCCCGGCCCCTGCCCCCGGCCCCTGCCCCAGACCCCTGTCCCAGACCCCTGCCCCAGACACCTGTCCCAGAGCCCTGCCCCAGACGCCTGTCCCAGACCCCTGCCCCAGACCCCTGTCCCAGACCCCTGTTCCAGACCCCTGTCCCATACCCCTGCCCCAGACCCCTGTCCCAGACCCCTGTCCCAGACCCCTGCCCCAGACCCCTGTCCCAGACCCCTGCCCCAGACCCCTGTCCCAGACCCCTGTCCCCGGCCCCTGTCCCCGACCCCTGCCCCAGACCCCTGTCCCAGGCCTCACTTCGCGTTCAAGGTTCATCCCCATCCCTGACGTCAAAATAATCCGTCGAAACATTTGAGGGGTGGGGCTGGGGGTGGGCTTGGGGGTGGGGCTGGGACTGGGCTGGGGGTGGGCTGTCGGTGGGCTGGGGGTGGGCTAGGGGTGGGCTCCCTGCGGTCCGCCCCACACAGGTGGCCATACCATGCGCTCAGCCCGCCGCTCGGCCCGCCCTGAGCATTGCCCATGGCACCCTGGTACGGCGCATGAGTGGCGCGCCGCCCAGCGCTCCCTACCCGGAGATCCCCGCAGCCACATCGACCGTTATCATGGCGGCTAAGTGTGGCAAATATTGTTTACCTGATGGTTGCCTTAGATACGACTGATTTGCCACGCAAGCGCAAAATCAAACTTTACGCGGTGAGGAGGCAATGATTTTGGGTTTTTATTCCGTCGCTACGTCTCATGGTTTAATCATGATCGCTTTCTAACCAGACGACTGTCAATAGGAACAGCTTCCTAGATATGTAAACATGTAAACATGTAGACATGTTCAGGTTGCCATCGCTGTGGGCCTATTTTTTAGGCCATGGTACTGACTGCCCCACAACACACAGAGCTATCCATCATATCGGAGCTCTATGGACAGCCTCTTACGGGATGTCAGCATAACTGTTTGGGATAACTCTTAAGATGCCCCTCTCCCCACCTCCCCCGATAAAAAACAAGAAAAAGGGCAGCGGTGGGGAGGGGGGAGGGGGGTGGGAGCTGGGGATGGGGGAGGGATGCGGGACTGGGTGTGCGGTACCAGAAGCGGGGGTCTCCCCTCCATACGTCGAAGGAAGTCATAAACTACCCGAGGAGAAGTTATTTCCAGCCCGTTCAATGCGGTGGAAACATGTGCAATTGTGGCTTCAACAAAGGTATATACACTCTTGAGACAGGGGGCGGGCTGCCTGCCTTACGGCCCTGTAGGGAAGAGCGGTGGTAAGCCACCTAGGCTCCGAAACCCACGCCAGACATGGCAACTAATGATAAAGCATTGTGTGATATTGCATCTGACTGATATTCTAAAGATTGTCTTTTGTACATGCACATGGGTTGCATTATTATTTAAGTAAAATATAGTTACATATCGAGCTCTTTCCCACCAAAACTAAAGAAGTCACAATATCAATCGGAATCAGTTCTTGAATCATCCAAGATTTCTTTTGTCTATATTCCGCGCATGCCAGACTGCCAAATGGAGTCTTTTAGCCTTGCCCGTGATATCAATTCACCACAGGTTTTCAACTTAGTGATAAGCGTCATCAGTTTGTGGGCTTCGCGATGCTTTGGCATATATAGCAGTGTGGTGTCCTGGGATAGACACGTTTGCCACATCACAGCCGAAACAGCGATGTTTATTAGGTTTTTGAATTCATTAGCACGAAACAATCGTTTTCTAACAGTTAGCCACCGTGGAGTGGTAGTCAGCGAGAGGCGGGGAGCCACCCTGTGTCACTTAACGCTCAGGTCAGATGTATGACAGTTGGCCACCGTGGAGTGGTAGTCAGAGAGAGGCGGGGAGCCACCCTGTGTCACTTAACGCTCAGGTCAGATGTATGACAGTTGGCCACCGTGGAGTGGTAGTCAGCGAGAGGCGGGGAGCCACCCTGTGTCACTTAACGCTCAGGTCAGATGTATGACAGTTGGCCACCGTGGAGTGGTAGTCAGAGAGAGGCGGGGAGCCACCCTGTGTCACTTAACGCTCACGTCAGATGTATGACAGTTGGCCACCGTGGAGTGGTAGTCAGCGAAAGGCGGGGAGCCACCCTGTGTCACTTAACGCTCAGGTCAGATGTATGACAGTTGGCCACCGTGGAGTGGTAGTCAGCGAGAGGCGGGGAGCCACCCTGTGTCACTTAACGCTCAGGTCAGATGTATGACAGTTGGCCACCGTGGAGTGGTAGTCAGAGAGAGGCGGGGAGCCACCCTGTGTCACTTAACGCTCAGGTCAGATGTATGACAGTTGGCCACCGTGGAGTGGTAGTCAGCGAGAGGCGGGGAGCCACCCTGTGTCTCTTAACGCTCAGGTCAGATGTATGACAGTTGGCCACCGTGGAGTGGTAGTCAGGGAGAGGCGGGGAGCCACCCTGTGTCACTTAACGCTCAGGTCAGATGTATGACAGTTGGCCACCGTGGAGTGGTAGTCGGCGAGAGGCGGGGAGCCACCCTGTGTCACTTAACGCTCAGGTCAGATGTATGACAGTTGGCCACCGTGGAGTGGTAGTCAGAGAGAGGCGGGGAGCCACCCTGTGTCACTTAACGCTCAGGTCAGATGTATGACAGTTGGCCACCGTGGAGTGGTAGTCAGCGAGAGGCGGGGACCCACCCTGTGCCACTTAACGCTCAGGTCAGATGTGTTACAGTTGGCCACCGTGGAGTGGTAGTCAGAGAGAGGCGGGGAGCCACCCTGTGTCACTTAACGCTCAGGTCAGATGTATGACAGTTGGCCACCGTGGAGTGGTAGTCAGAGAGAGGCGGGGAGCCACCCTGTGTCACTTAACGCTCAGGTCAGATGTATGACAGTTGGCCACCGTGGAGTGGTAGTCAGCGAGAGGCGGGGAGCCACCCTGTGCCACTTAACGCTCAGGTCAGATGTATGACAGTTGGCCACCGTGGAGTGGTAGTCAGAGAGAGGCGGGGAGCCACCCTGTGTCACTTAACGCTCAGGTCAGATGTATGACAGTTAGCCACCGTGGAGTGGTAGTCAGAGACAGGCGGGGAGCCACCCTGTGTCACTTAACGCTCAGGTCAGATGTATGACAGTTGGCCACCGTGGAGTGGTAGTCAGCGAGAGGCGGGGAGCCACCCTGTGTCACTTAACGCTCAGGTCAGATGTATGACAGTTGGCCACCGTGGAGTGGTAGTCAGCGAGAGGCGGGGAGCCACCCTGTGTCACTTAACGCTCAGGTCAGATGTATGACAGTTGGCCACCGTGGAGCGGTAGTCAGCGAGAGGCGGGGAGCCACCCTGTGTCACTTAACGCTCAGGTCAGATGTATGACAGTTGGCCACCGTGGAGTGGTAGTCAGAGAGAGGCGGGGAGCCACCCTGTGTCACTTAACGCTCACGTCAGATGTATGACAGTTGGCCACCGTGGAGTGGTAGTCAGCGAAAGGCGGGGAGCCACCCTGTGTCACTTAACGCTCAGGTCAGATGTATGACAGTTGGCCACCGTGGAGTGGTAGTCAGCGAGAGGCGGGGAGCCACCCTGTGTCACTTAACGCTCAGGTCAGATGTATGACAGTTGGCCACCGTGGAGTGGTAGTCAGAGAGAGGCGGGGAGCCACCCTGTGTCACTTAACGCTCAGGTCAGATGTATGACAGTTGGCCACCGTGGAGTGGTAGTCAGCGAGAGGCGGGGAGCCACCCTGTGTCTCTTAACGCTCAGGTCAGATGTATGACAGTTGGCCACCGTGGAGTGGTAGTCAGGGAGAGGCGGGGAGCCACCCTGTGTCACTTAACGCTCAGGTCAGATGTATGACAGTTGGCCACCGTGGAGTGGTAGTCGGCGAGAGGCGGGGAGCCACCCTGTGTCACTTAACGCTCAGGTCAGATGTATGACAGTTGGCCACCGTGGAGTGGTAGTCAGCGAGAGGCGGGGACCCACCCTGTGCCACTTAACGCTCAGGTCAGATGTGTTACAGTTGGCCACCGTGGAGTGGTAGTCAGAGAGAGGCGGGGAGCCACCCTGTGTCACTTAACGCTCAGGTCAGATGTATGACAGTTAGCCACCGTGGAGTGGTAGTCAGAGACAGGCGGGGAGCCACCCTGTGTCACTTAACGCTCAGGTCAGATGTATGACAGTTGGCCACCGTGGAGTGGTAGTCAGCGAGAGGCGGGGAGCCACCCTGTGTCACTTAACGCTCAGGTCAGATGTATGACAGTTGGCCACCGTGGAGTGGTAGTCAGCGAGAGGCGGGGAGCCACCCTGTGTCACTTAACGCTCAGGTCAGATGTATGACAGTTGGCCACCGTGGAGCGGTAGTCAGCGAGAGACGGGGAGCCACCCTGTGTCACTTAACGCTCAGGTCAGATGTATGACAGTTGGCCACCGTGAAGCGGTAGTCAGCGAGAGGCGGGGAGCCACCCTGTGTCACTTAACGCTCAGGTCAGATGTATGACAGTTGGCCACCGTGGAGTGGTAGTCAGCGAGAGGCGGGGAGCCACCCTGTGTCACCTAACGCTCAGGTCAAATGTATGACAGTTGGCCACCGTGGAATGGTAGTCAGCGAGAGGCGGGGAGCCAACCTGCGTCACTTAACGCTCAGGTCAGATGTATGAAAGTTGGCCACCGTGGAGTGGTAGTCAGCGAGAGACGGGGAGCCACCCTGTGTCTCTTAACGCTCAGGTCAGATGTATGACAGTTGGCCACCGTGGAGTGGTAGTCAGAGAGAGGCGGGGAGCCACCCTGTGTCACTTAACGCTCAGGTCAGATGTATGACAGTTGGCCACCGTGGAGCGGTAGTCAGCGAGAGGCGGGGAGCCACCCTGTGTCACTTAACGCTCAGGTCAGATGTTTGACAGTTGGCCACCGTAGAGTGCTAGTTAGCGAGAGGCGGGGAGCCACCCTGTGTCACTTAACGCTCAGGTCAGATGTATGACAGTTGGCCACCGTGGAGTGGTAGTCAGAGAGAGGCGGGGAGCCACACTGTCTCACTTAACGCTCAGGTCAGATGTATGACAGTTGGCCACCGTGGAGTGGTAGTCAGCGAATGGCGGGGAGCCACCCTGTGTCACTTAACGCTCAGGACAGATGCATGACAGTTGGCCACCGTGGAGTGGTAGTCAGCGAGAGGCGGGGAGCCACCCTGTGTCTCTTAACGCTCAGGTCAGATGTATGACAGTTGGCCACCGTGGAGTGGTAGTCAGCGAGAGGCGGGGTGCCACCCTGTGTCTCTTAACGCTCAGGTCAGATGTATGACAGTTGGCCACCGTGGAGTGGTAGTCAGCGAGAGGCGGGGAGCCACCCTGTGTCACTTAACGCTCAGGTCAGATGTATGACAGATGGCCACCGTGGAGTGGTAGTCAGCGAGAGGCGGGGACCCACCCTGTGTCTCTTAACGCTCAGGTCAGATGTATGACAGTTGGCCACCGTGGAGCGGTAGTCAGCGAGAGGCGGGGAGCCACCCTGTGTCACTTAACGCTCAGGTCAGATGTATGACAGTTGGCCACCGTGGAGTGGTAGTCAGCGAGAGGCGGGGAGTCACCCTGTGTCTCTTAACGCTCAGGTCAGATGTATGACAGTTGGCCACCGTGGAGTGGTAGTCAGCGAGAGGCGGGGAGCCACCCTGTGTCTCTTAACGCTCAGGTCAGATGTATGACAGTTGGCCACCGTGGAGTGGTAGTCAGCGAGAGGCGGAGAGCCACCCTGTGTCACTTAACGCTCAGGTCAGATGTATGACAGTTGGCCACCGTGGAGTGGTAGTCAGCGAGAGGCGGGGAGCCACCCTGTGTCACTTAACGCTCAGGTCAGATGTATGACAGTTGGCCACCGTGGAGTGGTAGTCAGCGAGATGCGGGGAGCCACCCTGTGTCACTTAACGCTCAGGTCAGATGTATGACAGTTGGCCACCGTGGAGTGGTAGTCAGCGAGAGGCGGGGAGCCACCCTGTGTCTTATAACGCTCAGGTCAGATGTATGACAGTTGGCCACCGTGGAGTGGTAGTCAGCGAGAGGCGGGGAGCCACCCTGTGTCACTTAACGCTCAGGTCAGATGTATGACAGTTGGCCACCGTGGAGTGGTAGTCAGCGAGAGGCGGGGAGCCACCCTGTGTCACTTAACGCTCAGGTCAGATGTATGACAGTTGGCCACCGTGGAGTGGTAGTCAGCGAGAGGCGGGGAGCCACCCTGTGTCACTTAACGCTCAGGTCAGATGTATGACAGTTGGCCACCGTGGAGCGGTAGTCAGCGAGAGGCGGGGAGCCACCCTGTGTCACTTAACGCTCAGGTCAGATGTATGACAGTTGGCCACCGTGGAGTGGTAGTCAGCGAGAGGCGGGGAGCCACCCTGTGTCACTTAACGCTCAGGTCAGATGTATGACAGTTGGCCACCGTGGAGTGGTAGTCAGCGAGAGGCGGGGAGCCACCCTGTGTCACTTAACGCTCAGGTCAGATGTATGACAGTTGGCCACCGTGGAGTGGTAGTCAGCGAGAGGCGGGGAGCCACCCTGTGTCACCTAACGCTCAGGTCAGATGTATGACAGTTGGCCACCGTGGAGTGGTAGTCAGCGAGAGGCGGGGAGCCACCCTGTGTCACTTAACGCTCAGGTCAGATGTATGACAGTTGGCCACCGTGGAGTGGTAGTCAGCGAGAGGCGGGGAGCCACCCTGTGTCACCTAACGCTCAGGTCAGATGTATGACAGTTGGCCACCGTGGAGCGGTAGTCAGCGAGAGGCGGGGAGCCACCCTGTGTCACTTAACGCTCAGGTCAGATGTATGACAGTTGGCCACCGTGGAGTGGTAGTCAGCGAGAGGCGGGGAGCCACCCTGTGTCACTTAACGCTCAGGTCAGATGTATGACAGTTGGCCACCGTGGAGCGGTAGTCAGCGAGAGGCGGGGAGCCACCCTGTGTCACTTAACGCTCAGGTCAGATGTATGACAGTTGGCCACCGTGGAGTGGTAGTCAGCGAGAGGCGGGGAGCCACCCTGTGTCACTTAACGCTCAGGTCAGATGTATGACAGTTGGCCACCGTGGAGTGGTAGTCAGCGAGAGGCGGGGAGCCACCCTGTGTCACCTAACGCTCAGGTCAGATGTATGACAGTTGGCCACCGTGGAGTGGTAGTCAGCGAGAGGCGGGGAGCCACCCTGTGTCACTTAACGCTCAGGTCAGATGTATGACAGTTGGCCACCGTGGAGTGGTAGTCAGCGAGAGGCGGAGAGCCACCCTGTGTCACTGAACGCTCAGGCCAGATGTATGACAGTTGGCCACCGTGGAGTGGTAGTCAGCGAGAGGCGGGGAGCCACCCTGTGTCACTTAACGCTCAGGTCAGATGTATGACAGTTGGCCACTGTGGAGTGGTAGTCAGCGAGAGGCGGGGAGCCACCCTGTGTCACTTAACGCTCAGGTCAGATGTATGACAGTTGGCCACCGTGGAGTGGTAGTCAGCGAGAGGCGGGGAGCCACCCTGTGTCACTTAACGCTCAGGTGAGATGTATGACAGTTGGCCACCGTGGAGTGGTAGTCAGCGAGAGGCGGGAAGCCACCCTGTGTCTCTTAACGCTCAGGTCAGATGTATGACAGTTGGCCACCGTGGAGTGGTAGTCAGCGAGAGGCGGGGAGCCACCCTGTGCCACTTAACGCTCAGGTCAGATGTATGACAGTTGGCCACCGTGGAGTGGTAGTCAGAGAGAGGCGGGGAGCCACCCTGTGTCACTTAACGCTCAGGTCAGATGTATGACAGTTAGCCACCGTGGAGTGGTAGTCAGAGACAGGCGGGGAGCCACCCTGTGTCACTTAACGCTCAGGTCAGATGTATGACAGTTGGCCACCGTGGAGTGGTAGTCAGCGAGAGGCGGGGAGCCACCCTGTGTCACTTAACGCTCAGGTCAGATGTATGACAGTTGGCCACCGTGGAGTGGTAGTCAGCGAGAGGCGGGGAGCCACCCTGTGTCACTTAACGCTCAGGTCAGATGTATGACAGTTGGCCACCGTGGAGCGGTAGTCAGCGAGAGACGGGGAGCCACCCTGTGTCACTTAACGCTCAGGTCAGATGTATGACAGTTGGCCACCGTGGAGCGGTAGTCAGCGAGAGGCGGGGAGCCACCCTGTGTCACTTAACGCTCAGGTCAGATGTATGACAGTTGGCCACCGTGGAGTGGTAGTCAGCGAGAGGCGGGGAGCCACCCTGTGTCACCTAACGCTCAGGTCAGATGTATGACAGTTGGCCACCGTGGAATGGTAGTCAGCGAGAGGCGGGGAGCCAACCTGCGTCACTTAACGCTCAGGTCAGATGTATGAAAGTTGGCCACCGTGGAGTGGTAGTCAGCGAGAGGCGGGGAGCCAACCCTGTGTCTCTTAACGCTCAGGTCAGATGTATGACAGTTGGCCACCGTGGAGTGGTAGTCAGAGAGAGGCGGGGAGCCACCCTGTGTCACTTAACGCTCAGGTCAGATGTATGACAGTTGGCCACCGTGGAGCGGTAGTCAGCGAGAGGCGGGGAGCCACCCTGTGTCACTTAACGCTCAGGTCAGATGTATGACAGTTGGCCACCGTGGAGTGGTAGTCAGAGAGAGGCGGGGAGCCACCCTGTGTCACTTAACGCTCACGTCAGATGTATGACAGTTGGCCACCGTGGAGTGGTAGTCAGCGAAAGGCGGGGAGCCACCCTGTGTCACTTAACGCTCAGGTCAGATGTATGACAGTTGGCCACCGTGGAGTGGTAGTCAGCGAGAGGCGGGGAGCCACCATGTGTCACTTAACGCTCAGGTCAGATGTATGACAGTTGGCCACCGTGGAGTGGTAGTCAGAGAGAGGCGGGGAGCCACCCTGTGTCACTTAACGCTCAGGTCAGATGTATGACAGTTGGCCACCGTGGAGTGGTAGTCAGCGAGAGGCGGGGAGCCACCCTGTGTCTCTTAACGCTCAGGTCAGATGTATGACAGTTGGCCACCGTGGAGTGGTAGTCTGGGAGAGGCGGGGAGCCACCCTGTGTCACTTAACGCTCAGGTCAGATGTATGACAGTTGGCCACCGTGGAGTGGTAGTCGGCGAGAGGCGGGGAGCCACCCTGTGTCACTTAACGCTCAGGTCAGATGTATGACAGTTGGCCACCGTGGAGTGGTAGTCAGCGAGAGGCGGGGACCCACCCTGTGCCACTTAACGCTCAGGTCAGATGTGTTACAGTTGGCCACCGTGGAGTGGTAGTCAGAGAGAGGCGGGGAGCCACCCTGTGTCACTTAACGCTCACGTCAGATGTATGACAGTTGGCCACCGTGGAGTGGTAGTCAGAGAGAGGCGGGGAGCCACCCTGTGTCACTTAACGCTCAGGTCAGATGTATGACAGTTGGCCACCGTGGAGTGGTAGTCAGCGAGAGGCGGGGAGCCACCCTGTGCCACTTAATGCTCAGGTCAGATGTATGACAGTTGGCCACCGTGGAGTGGTAGTCAGAGAGAGGCGGGGAGCCACCCTGTGTCACTTAACGCTCAGGTCAGATGTATGACAGTTAGCCACCGTGGAGTGGTAGTCAGAGACAGGCGGGGAGCCACCCTGTGTCACTTAACGCTCAGGTCAGATGTATGACAGTTGGCCACCGTGGAGTGGTAGTCAGCGAGAGGCGGGGAGCCACCCTGTGTCACTTAACGCTCAGGTCAGATGTATGACAGTTGGCCACCGTGGAGTGGTAGTCAGCGAGAGGCGGGGAGCCACCCTGTGTCACTTAACGCTCAGGTCAGATGTATGACAGTTGGCCACCGTGGAGCGGTAGTCAGCGAGAGACGGGGAGCCACCCTGTGTCACTTAACGCTCAGGTCAGATGTATGACAGTTGGCCACCGTGAAGCGGTAGTCAGCGAGAGGCGGGGAGCCACCCTGTGTCACTTAACGCTCAGGTCAGATGTATGACAGTTGGCCACCGTGGAGTGGTAGTCAGCGAGAGGCGGGGAGCCACCCTGTGTCACCTAACGCTCAGGTCAAATGTATGACAGTTGGCCACCGTGGAATGGTAGTCAGCGAGAGGCGGGGAGCCAACCTGCGTCACTTAACGCTCAGGTCAGATGTATGAAAGTTGGCCACCGTGGAGTGGTAGTCAGCGAGAGGCGGGGAGCCACCCTGTGTCTCTTAACGCTCAGGTCAGATGTATGACAGTTGGCCACCGTGGAGTGGTAGTCAGAGAGAGGCGGGGAGCCACCCTGTGTCACTTAACGCTCAGGTCAGATGTATGACAGTTGGCCACCGTGGAGCGGTAGTCAGCGAGAGGCGGGGAGCCACCCTGTGTCACTTAACGCTCAGGTCAGATGTTTGACAGTTGGCCACCGTGGAGTGCTAGTTAGCGAGAGGCGGGGAGCCACCCTGTGTCACTTAACGCTCAGGTCAGATGTATGACAGTTGGCCACCGTGGAGTGGTAGTCAGAGAGAGGCGGGGAGCCACACTGTCTCACTTAACGCTCAGGTCAGATGTATGACAGTTGGCCACCGTGGAGTGGTAGTCAGCGAATGGCGGGGAGCCACCCTGTGTCACTTAACGCTCAGGACAGATGCATGACAGTTGGCCACCGTGGAGTGGTAGTCAGCGAGAGGCGGGGAGCCACCCTGTGTCTCTTAACGCTCAGGTCAGATGTATGACAGTTGGCCACCGTGGAGTGGTAGTCAGCGAGAGGCGGGGTGCCACCCTGTGTCTCTTAACGCTCAGGTCAGATGTATGACAGTTGGCCACCGTGGAGTGGTAGTCAGCGAGAGGCGGGGAGCCACCCTGTGTCACTTAACGCTCAGGTCAGATGTATGACAGATGGCCACCGTGGAGTGGTAGTCAGCGAGAGGCGGGGACCCACCCTGTGTCTCTTAACGCTCAGGTCAGATGTATGACAGTTGGCCACCGTGGAGCGGTAGTCAGCGAGAGGCGGGGAGCCACCCTGTGTCACTTAACGCTCAGGTCAGATGTATGACAGTTGGCCACCGTGGAGTGGTAGTCAGCGAGAGGCGGGGAGTCACCCTGTGTCTCTTAACGCTCAGGTCAGATGTATGACAGTTGGCCACCGTGGAGTGGTAGTCAGCGAGAGGCGGGGAGCCACCCTGTGTCTCTTAACGCTCAGGTCAGATGTATGACAGTTGGCCACCGTGGAGTGGTAGTCAGCGAGAGGCGGAGAGCCACCCTGTGTCACTTAACGCTCAGGTCAGATGTATGACAGTTGGCCACCGTGGAGTGGTAGTCAGCGAGAGGCGGGGAGCCACCCTGTGTCACTTAACGCTCAGGTCAGATGTATGACAGTTGGCCACCGTGGAGTGGTAGTCAGCGAGATGCGGGGAGCCACCCTGTGTCACTTAACGCTCAGGTCAGATGTATGACAGTTGGCCACCGTGGAGTGGTAGTCAGCGAGAGGCGGGGAGCCACCCTGTGTCTTATAACGCTCAGGTCAGATGTATGACAGTTGGCCACCGTGGAGTGGTAGTCAGCGAGAGGCGGGGAGCCACCCTGTGTCACTTAACGCTCAGGTCAGATGTATGACAGTTGGCCACCGTGGAGTGGTAGTCAGCGAGAGGCGGGGAGCCACCCTGTGTCACTTAACGCTCAGGTCAGATGTATGACAGTTGGCCACCGTGGAGTGGTAGTCAGCGAGAGGCGGGGAGCCACCCTGTGTCACTTAACGCTCAGGTCAGATGTATGACAGTTGGCCACCGTGGAGCGGTAGTCAGCGAGAGGCGGGGAGCCACCCTGTGTCACTTAACGCTCAGGTCAGATGTATGACAGTTGGCCACCGTGGAGTGGTAGTCAGCGAGAGGCGGGGAGCCACCCTGTGTCACTTAACGCTCAGGTCAGATGTATGACAGTTGGCCACCGTGGAGTGGTAGTCAGCGAGAGGCGGGGAGCCACCCTGTGTCACCTAACGCTCAGGTCAGATGTATGACAGTTGGCCACCGTGGAGTGGTAGTCAGCGAGAGGCGGGGAGCCACCCTGTGTCACTTAACGCTCAGGTCAGATGTATGACAGTTGGCCACCGTGGAGTGGTAGTCAGCGAGAGGCGGGGAGCCACCCTGTGTCACCTAACGCTCAGGTCAGATGTATGACAGTTGGCCACCGTGGAGCGGTAGTCAGCGAGAGGCGGGGAGCCACCCTGTGTCACTTAACGCTCAGGTCAGATGTATGACAGTTGGCCACCGTGGAGTGGTAGTCAGCGAGAGGCGGGGAGCCACCCTGTGTCACTTAACGCTCAGGTCAGATGTATGACAGTTGGCCACCGTGGAGCGGTAGTCAGCGAGAGGCGGGGAGCCACCCTGTGTCACTTAACGCTCAGGTCAGATGTATGACAGTTGGCCACCGTGGAGTGGTAGTCAGCGAGAGGCGGGGAGCCACCCTGTGTCACTTAACGCTCAGGTCAGATGTATGACAGTTGGCCACCGTGGAGTGGTAGTCAGCGAGAGGCGGGGAGCCACCCTGTGTCACCTAACGCTCAGGTCAGATGTATGACAGTTGGCCACCGTGGAGTGGTAGTCAGCGAGAGGCGGGGAGCCACCCTGTGTCACTTAACGCTCAGGTCAGATGTATGACAGTTGGCCACCGTGGAGTGGTAGTCAGCGAGAGGCGGAGAGCCACCCTGTGTCACTGAACGCTCAGGCCAGATGTATGACAGTTGGCCACCGTGGAGTGGTAGTCAGCGAGAGGCGGGGAGCCACCCTGTGTCACTTAACGCTCAGGTCAGATGTATGACAGTTGGCCACTGTGGAGTGGTAGTCAGCGAGAGGCGGGGAGCCACCCTGTGTCTCTTAACGCTCAGGTCAGATGTATGACAGTTGGCCACCGTGGAGTGGTAGTCAGCGAGAGGCGGGGAGCCACCCTGTGTCACTTAACGCTCAGGTCAGATGTATGACAGTTGGCCACCGTGGAGTGGTAGTCAGCGAGAGGCGGGAAGCCACCCTGTGTCTCTTAACGCTCAGGTCAGATGTATGACAGTTGGCCACCGTGGAGTGGTAGTCAGCGAGAGGCGGGGAGCCACCCTGTGCCACTTAACGCTCAGGTCAGATGTATGACAGTTGGCCACCGTGGAGTGGTAGTCAGAGAGAGGCGGGGAGCCACCCTGTGTCACTTAACGCTCAGGTCAGATGTATGACAGTTAGCCACCGTGGAGTGGTAGTCAGAGACAGGCGGGGAGCCACCCTGTGTCACTTAACGCTCAGGTCAGATGTATGACAGTTGGCCACCGTGGAGTGGTAGTCAGCGAGAGGCGGGGAGCCACCCTGTGTCACTTAACGCTCAGGTCAGATGTATGACAGTTGGCCACCGTGGAGTGGTAGTCAGCGAGAGGCGGGGAGCCACCCTGTGTCACTTAACGCTCAGGTCAGATGTATGACAGTTGGCCACCGTGGAGCGGTAGTCAGCGAGAGACGGGGAGCCACCCTGTGTCACTTAACGCTCAGGTCAGATGTATGACAGTTGGCCACCGTGGAGCGGTAGTCAGCGAGAGGCGGGGAGCCACCCTGTGTCACTTAACGCTCAGGTCAGATGTATGACAGTTGGCCACCGTGGAGTGGTAGTCAGCGAGAGGCGGGGAGCCACCCTGTGTCACCTAACGCTCAGGTCAGATGTATGACAGTTGGCCACCGTGGAATGGTAGTCAGCGAGAGGCGGGGAGCCAACCTGCGTCACTTAACGCTCAGGTCAGATGTATGAAAGTTGGCCACCGTGGAGTGGTAGTCAGCGAGAGGCGGGGAGCCACCCTGTGTCTCTTAACGCTCAGGTCAGATGTATGACAGTTGGCCACCGTGGAGTGGTAGTCAGAGAGAGGCGGGGAGCCACCCTGTGTCACTTAACGCTCAGGTCAGATGTATGACAGTTGGCCACCGTGGAGCGGTAGTCAGCGAGAGGCGGGGTGCCACCCTGTGTCACTTAACGCTCAGGTCAGATGTTTGACAGTTGGCCACCGTGGAGTGCTAGTTAGCGAGAGGCGGGGAGCCACCCTGTGTCACTTAACGCTCAGGTCAGATGTATGACAGTTGGCCACCGTGGAGTGGTAGTCAGAGAGAGGCGGGGAGCCACACTGTCTCACTTAACGCTCAGGTCAGATGTATGACAGTTGGCCACCGTGGAGTGGTAGTCAGCGAAAGGCGGGGAGCCACCCTGTGTCACTTAACGCTCAGGACAGATGCATGACAGTTGGCCACCGTGGAGTGGTAGTCAGCGAGAGGCGGGGAGCCACCCTGTGTCTCTTAACGCTCAGGTCAGATGTATGACAGTTGGCCACCGTGGAGTGGTAGTCAGCGAGAGGCGGGGTGCCACCCTGTGTCTCTTAACGCTCAGGTCAGATGTATGACAGTTGGCCACCGTGGAGTGGTAGTCAGCGAGAGGCGGGGAGCCACCCTGTGTCACTTAACGCTCAGGTCAGATGTATGACAGATGGCCACCGTGGAGTGGTAGTCAGCGAGAGGCGGGGACCCACCCTGTGTCTCTTAACGCTCAGGTCAGATGTATGACAGTTGGCCACCGTGGAGCGGTAGTCAGCGAGAGGCGGGGAGCCACCCTGTGTCACTTAACGCTCAGGTCAGATGTATGACAGTTGGCCACCGTGGAGTGGTAGTCAGCGAGAGGCGGGGAGTCACCCTTTGTCTCTTAACGCTCAGGTCAGATGTATGACAGTTGGCCACCGTGGAGTGGTAGTCAGCGAGAGGCGGGGAGCCACCCTGTGTCTCTTAACGCTCAGGTCAGATGTATGACAGTTGGCCACCGTGGAGTGGTAGTCAGCGAGAGGCGGGGAGCCACCCTGTGTCACTTAACGCTCAGGTCAGATGTATGACAGTTGGCCACCGTGGAGCGGTAGTCAGCGAGAGGCGGGGAGCCACCCTGTGTCACTTAACGCTCAGGTCAGATGTATGACAGTTGGCCACCGTGGAGTGGTAGTCAGCGAGAGGCGGGGAGCCACCCTGTGTCACTTAACGCTCAGGTCAAATGTATGACAGTTGGCCACCGTGGAGTGGTAGTCAGCGAGAGGCGGGGAGCCACCCTGTGTCACTTAACGCTCAGGTCAGATGTATGACAGTTGGCCACCGTGGAGTGGTAGTCAGCGAGAGGCGGGGAGCCACCCTGTGTCACTTAACACTCAGGTCAGATGTATGACAGTTGGCCACCGTGGAGCGGTAGTCAGCGAGAGGCGGGGAGTCACCCTGTGTCTCTTAACGCTCAGGTCAGATGTATGACAGTTGGCCACCGTGGAGTGGTAGTCAGCGAGAGGCGGAGAGCCACCCTGTGTCACTGAACGCTCAGGCCAGATGTATGACAGTTGGCCACCGTGGAGTGGTAGTCAGCGAGAGGCGGAGAGCCACCCTGTGTCACTGAACGCTCAGGCCAGATGTATGACAGTTGGCCACCGTGGAGTGGTAGTCAGCGAGAGGCGGGGAGCCACCCTGTGTCACTTAACGCTCAGGTCAGATGTATGACAGTTGGCCACTGTGGAGTGGTAGTCAGCGAGAGGCGGGGAGCCACCCTGTGTCACTTAACGCTCAGGTCAGATGTATGACAGTTGGCCACCGTGGAGTGGTAGTCAGCGAGAGGCGGGGAGCCACCCTGTGTCACTTAACGCTCAGGTCAGATGTATGACAGTTGGCCACTGTGGAGTGGTAGTCAGCGAGAGGCGGGGAGTCACCCTGTGTCTCTTAACGCTCAGGTCAGATGTATGACAGTTGGCCACCGTGGAGTGGTAGTCAGCGAGAGGCGGAGAGCCACCCTGTGTCACTGAACGCTCAGGCCAGATGTATGACAGTTGGCCACCGTGGAGTGGTAGTCAGCGAGAGGCGGGGAGCCACCCTGTGTCACTGAACGCTCAGGCCAGATGTATGACAGTTGGCCACCGTGGAGTGGTAGTCAGCGAGAGGCGGGGAGCCACCCTGTGTCACTTAACGCTCAGGTCAGATGTATGACAGTTGGCCACTGTGGAGTGGTAGTCAGCGAGAGGCGGGGAGCCACCCTGTGTCTCTTAACGCTCAGGTCAGATGTATGACAGTTGGCCACCGTGGAGTGGTAGTCAGCGAGAGGCGGGGAGCCACCCTGTGTCACTTAACGCTCAGGTCAGATGTATGACCGTTGGCCACCGTGGAGTGGTAGTCAGCGAGAGGCGGGGAGCCACCCTGTGTCACTTAACGCTCAGGTCAGATGTATGACAGTTGGCCACCGTGGAGTGGTAGTCAGCGAGAGGCGGGAAGCCACCCTGTGTCTCTTAACGCTCAGGTCAGATGTATGACAGTTGGCCACCGTGGAGTGGTAGTCAGCGAGAGGCGGGGAGCCACCTTGGCGCAAGTGCCCCCAGGCAAGCCCGCTTCTCTAGGGGCACAACGGTAACAATGTTGAAATCCTTCGACGTTAGTAGGGAATCGACTGTAGCTTTTATTATAATGCGGGCGCGTACAATAACAGTGCTTACGTATTCTATATACCTTGTTCTATCTTCTGACATCAAGAAAGTGTGTCAACACTAGATTGTTCCAGTCATATTTTCGCGAACAAATGTTGGAGCATGCGACTTTTCCCTACCAACCGCCATGTGTATGCAGCGCCACCTGGCGAATCTCGCCACCATTTGAACCATATGTAGCCTGGGTCCGAAACTTTGTAACAGTCAATGACCTGTGAAAGAGGGCGCTGCTGTTGTCCTTAAGTTCAAAGTAAGCGACTGACAAGGCCCTCTAGCGGAGAGTCATATGCTAACGGAGAGGAGGAACCAACTCGCATTCACAGGTACCGGCATCCGCCAAAAACAAATATGGCGGATGGCTGGTCGGGAACAGTTGTGTGCTCCAACATTTCTTCGCGAAAATATAATCGAAACAACCTAGTGTCGACACACTTTTTTGATGTCAGATGGGTATATAGAATACGTAAATACTATGATTGTTCGAGGACACATTATAATAAAAGCTACAGTCGATTCCCTACTAACGTCGAAGGATTTTAACATTGTTACCGTTGTGCCCCTAGAGAAGCGGGCTTGCCTGGGGGCACTTGCGCCAAAGAGCCACCCTGTGTCACTTAACGCTCCGGTCAGATGAAAACATTGCATCATTTTGTACTTGGCCTCAGCACTCGTCCCAAGTATTTGACTTGCTACTTACGCTATATATATACGCTCATAGATTTAAAGTTTTACACGAGTGAACGAAGCGTGCTGACGAAATAGCATTTATTTGACCCTATTGCAATATTCCCGACACATTCCCCAGCCTTCAGCAGTTCAGCAGAATCAGGGAACTGCGCGCCATCTAGCGAATGGAGGTGTTTGCTCTTTATCAGCGGTTAATCAACCACCTGGTACAACATGGACCTGCGGAACCAGGTACACAGGGCAACCATCTCAGTTGCCACGACACCCGAGAGGCAGAGTGGAGGGGGGGCAAGGGTGAAGAGGGAGAAGGGTCGGGAAGGGAAGGGGGAGAGGTCGAGGGTGAAGATGCAGAGGGGTCCGGAAGAGAAGTGGGAGGACAGGAGGGGGGGGGGGGGGGAGGACTAGAAGACAGCTACTAACGCTTACCAATCTGTCTACGGCGGAAGAAAATTCTTTTCTAGTGACACCCTAACGAATGGACCCCTCATCACTATATATATGATCAGACTACGTCAGTACTGACGGGAGTACTGTACGTATATCAGGCGACGAGGAAATAAAACGCTGGGATCAGAAAGGTCACCAGTAATAAAGCATTGAGGAGATCAGGGGAAAAAGGTCAGGGAGACGTGGGTCTGGCCGCTAGATACACAATAGAGTCTCGTCTATAACTGGAAGAATATCGCTTTGTTCGCACGGGAAAGCGACTTGGTATTACTGGGCTAGCGATACTTGCGCTTACCTGCTTATTGGAGCAATACAGGGTTAACTGAATCCAATACTTAAGCCATCTTTGTTTGTCGTCACATTGGTAGTTGGCGCCAAGTTGCAGGTTGTTGTCACAGGTTGAGTACTTTCCCGTCAGGGCAGGGGAGACGCAACTATGTAAAGCTGAACCCATGGCTTTCACTTCCAATGGAAGTACGTCATGGGGCAAGAGTGGGGGGGGGGGTCGTGCCCCTACAGCGGCCGCCTCTGTGTGACCATGGTCCATTGCAATACGGCGCAATATACACACACATCTAGAGCGGTCAAATCATGATGGAATAAAAAAGTTCGTTGCTTGAATCTGTCTGTTGCATAAGTTCAGGTCCATCAGACCTGCACAGCGCTAGATACAGTCGTTCCCCTATTATCGCCCGCTTTACTGTCGCTTACCGCTCGGTGCGTCTCGTGCCCTTCTGATGTCAGGCAGGCAGCTGCCGTTATCCGCGAGAAACGCCAACCCTGTTTATCCTATCGTTTCCATGGCGACGTACATAGGTCTACAGCTTGTCGATTCGGGACACCACGTTATGGCAGCAAACCATGACAAAAACATGTGAGGCAAGGCTGAGGGGTGAGTGGGTGGGGGCGGGGCTCGGTACGGTAGCGCCCGCCAGAGATACGGCGTAGACCGGACTGTTTCCCCTGTTGTCTTGCCCGGGTGTCAGCACACCTTGGCGGGCCTGCTGCTCGTGCGCGCCGTCCCGCGCTGTGGGCAGTTGTGGGGACAAAAGCCACGTGCGTCTCTCGCTCTCTCGCTCCCTCTCTCGGGAGTTGTCAGGGGTAGGGCCACCGAAAAGGGGGGTGGGGAAGGGTGGGGAAGGGCCATCGGAAGGTGGGTGGGGGAGGATGAAGTGGGGTGGAATGGGAATGGGGGTTAAAGGTAGTTGTTTTTGTTGTTGTTGCTGGGGTTCATCAAACGGCGTCCCCTGTCCCGCCACCACACGGGACGCCACCTCTGCAGGTCGCTCCTGCTGCTAGACTAGCGCATTAAACTGAATCAATGAATGCAGTGGTAGCGCTCGGCTGTCTGGGAGCCTCTGTGGCCGCAGTGGTAGCGCTCGGCTGTCTGGGAGCCTCTGTGGCCGCAGTGGTAGCGCTCGGCTGTCTGGGAGTCTCTCTGGCCGCAGTGGTAGCGCTCGGCTGTCTGGGAGCCTCTGTGGCCGCAGTGGTAGCGCTCGGCTGTCTGGGAGCCTCTGTGGCCGCAGTGGTAGCGCTCGGCTGTCTGGGAGCCTCTGTGGCCGCAGTGGTAGCGCT
>OZ025258.1:3979129-4097212 GCA_964019135.1 Arenicola marina | reverse complement strand
TCAGGTTAGTACAGGGTGAGGGGGTCAGAGCCTGTGGGGTAGTCCAGGGTGGGGGGTCAGAGTCTGTGGGGGTAGTCCAGGGTGGGGGGTCAGAGGCCTGTGGGGTAGTACAGGGTGAGGGGTCAGAGCTTGTCAGGTTAGTACAGGGTGAGGGGGTCAGAGCCTGTGAGGGTAGTCCAGGGTGGGGGGTCAGAGTCTTTGGGGGTAGTCCAGGGTGGGGGGTCAGAGCCTGTGGGGTAGTACAGGGTGAGGGGGTCAGAGCCTGTGGGGGTAGTACAAGGTGAGGGGGGTCAGAGCCTGTGGGGGTAGTACAAGGTGAGGGGGGTCAGGGGGTACGAGCATGTGGGGTAGTACAGGGTGTAGGGGTCAGACCCTGTGGGGGGGTAGTACAAGTATCCTCATATCTTGGGCACAAGTCTTATATCTCAGCACAAGTCCTCCCATATCTCAGCACAATTCCACTCATACCACAATGTATAAATCTGTTAAATTCTGCATAAAAAACTGTAAAACTTAACCTAAACAACCTTCAGACGTCATTCGCTACCCCAACACCGTTGACGTCAATCGTTACCTTGACAGAGCTACGTGAGGCAATTCGTCGGTAATTGGCCTAGTAATAACCCTCACCGCTTGGGCGGGCGTCACTGCAGTTTTTTACTGAAAGTGTTTTTACTACTTTCAATTAATGTGTTTTTGCAAGGCACGTCCCTACCTTTATATAACACTGGTCTGACGGCCTCTCCGCGACAGAAAACTCCAACGGCTTGTAGAAAGCGTGATATACCTAAAAAGAAACACAATATAAGAAAATATAAATATTATGGATTCAAACGTATTTTTCCAAGCTATTGATTGATGTCCAAAGCAAATATCTACATTGCTTGAAAAAGGTTCGATATTTGGGACTTTCTACGAAAATATTTGACGATAATGTTTAAAATGCCTGACATCTTATTCCCCCTCCCCCCAGATTTGTTAGTATTGATATACTACACGTCAATGGTTGGCAAACATGTTTCATATGCTTTACAGAATCGAAGTATTATTTCCTCAAACAAAGAAAACTATACGTGGCGTGGCCATGCCAGCGCCAGCAAAGGGGGACAAAACAACACAAGCGGGGAGATACAGACTTCCTGGGAGGTGCCCCCTTTGCTGGAACTAGGGTATATGTAGAGAAAACACAGGACGGAATAGCCGGCACGGGTTTACAGTATAGGAACTCACATCGCATCAGGACAGACATTTCACGCACGTAGCCGCCTACTCTTCACATTCATAGCAAGTCATATAATACTTCTTCGATTCAGGTCATTTGAGGCATTATATAAACCATAAAACCTCATCAGGCGTTTCTGTTGTTACATCGACTGCGGTAACCAGCCAAGCTAGCTACTTTTTTCACTACCTGGCCCGAGCTATTCCCCGAATCCGAGCACGGTTGGTTGTATATTCTGGACGCTGTAACCACTTTTGGCCATATTGCGTCAATGGGGGGAAGGAAGGGAGAGAGGAGCCATGTCCCCGGGGGTAACCCCCTACCCTAAGGGACATGGGATCATTATCCTGCGACCACACAGACATGGCCACAGCGGGGCGCGAACCACCGACCCACGTGCCGTTAGGCTCTCAGGTGACCAGAGCACTCAAGGCGAGCGCTCTAAGCCACTGGGCTTCCCGGTACATTCTTGCCTTCCTTAAAGGAGCCGAATGCAACATTATATCTGACTAAAGGCAACGTGGGGGGAGAGGGGGGTGACACAGGTAAGTGAGACAGACACAGGGAGGGAGACAAAGACAAGGCCGAGGTCAGATAGGGGTCACAAGACACAGTGACCTGACAGACCTGAAAGGCTCGCTTCATTCTTGCCTCACCCGCTCATCTAACAATGATGCGGCTAATCCAAGTCCAGGTCCGGTTGCTGCAGGGGGAGTGGGGGGGGGGGGGGTTAAACATACTTCAGATCAATGGAGGGGTGCGGGGGTAAATAGGGAGTGGGACGGAAGGGGGGAGGGGTGGGGCGGTACACACTGCATAAGAAAGGTGTGACAGATAAGACAGGGGGGGGGGGGGTGGGGCGGGTACACACTGCATAAGAAGGTGTGACAGATAAGACAGGGGGGAGGGGTGGGGCGGTACACACTGCATAAGAAGGTGTGGACAGATAAGACAGGGGGGGAGGGGGTGGGGCGGTACACACTGCATAAGAAAGGTTGTGACAGATAAGACAGGGGGGAGGGGTGGGGCGGTTACACACTGCATAAGAAAGGTGTGACAGATAAGACAGGGGGGGAGGGGTGGGGCGGTACACACTGCATAAGAAAGGTGTGACAGATAAGACAGGGGGGGGAGGGGGTGGGGCGGTAAAACACTGCATAAGAAAGGTGTGACAGATAAGACAGGGGGGGAGGGGTGGGGCGGTACACACTGCATAAGAAAGGTGTGACAGATAAGACAGGGGGGAGGGGTGGGGGCGGTACACACTGCATAAGAAAGGTGTGACAGATAAGACAGGGGGGAGGGGTGGGGCGGTACACACTGCATAAGAAAGGTGTGACAGATAAGACAGGGGGGGAGGGGTGGGGCGGTAAACACTGCATAAGAAAGGTGTGACAGATAAGACAGGGGGGAGGGGTGGGGCGGTACACACTGCATAAGAAAGGTGTGACAGATAAGACAGGGGGGGAGGGGTGGGGCGGTAAACACTGCATAAGAAAGGTGAGAACAGATAAGACAGGGGGGAGGGGGTGGGGCGGTAAAACACTGCATAAGAAAGGTGTGACAGATAAGACAGGGGGGGAGGGGTGGGGCGGTAAACACTTGCATAAGAAAAGGTGTGACAGATAAGACAGGGGGGAGGGGGTGGGGCGGTAAACACTGCATAAGAAAGGTGAGGACAGATAAGACAGGGGGGGAGGGGTGGGGCGGTACACACTGCATAAGAAAGGGTGTGACAGATAAGACAGGGGGGAGGGGGTGGGGGCGGTACACACTGCATAAGAAAGGTGTGACAGATAAGACAGGGGGGGGGGGGGGCGGTAAACACTGCATAAGAAAGGTGTGACAGATAAGACAGGGGGGAGGGGTGGGGCGGTACACACTGCATAAGAAAGGTGTGACAGATAAGACAGGGGGGAGGGGTGGGGCGGTAAACACTGCATAAGAAAGGTGTGGACAGATAAGACAGGGGGGAGGGGTGGGGCGGTACACACTGCATAAGAAAGGTGTGTGACAGATAAGACAGGGGGGAGGGGGTGGGGCGGTAAACACTGCATAAGAAAGGTGTGACAGATAAGACAGGGGGGGAGGGGGTGGGGCGGTTACACACTGCATAAGAAGGTGTGACAGATAAGACAGGGGGGAGGGGTGGGGGCGGTACACACTGCATAAGAAAGGTGTGACAGATAAGACAGGGGGGGGGGGGGGGTGGGGCGGTAAACACTGCATAAGAAAGGTGTGACAGATAAGACAGGGGGGGGGGGGGGTGGGGCGGTAAACACTGGCATAAGAAAGGTGTGACAGATAAGACAGGGGGGGGGGGGGTGGGGCGGTAAACACTGCATAAGAAAGGTGTGACAGATAAGACAGGGGGGAGGGGTGGGGCGGTACACACTGCATAAGAAGATGTGACAGATAAGACAGGGGGGAGGGGTGGGGCGGTAAACACTGCATAAGCAAGGTGTGACAGATAAGACAGGGGGGAGGGGTGGGGCCGGTACACACTGCATAAGAAAGGTGTGACAGATAAGACGTGTCGTTCGGTGGGAATGGTATGGGGGTGAGGGGGGGGGGGCGGGGGGCGTGTGGAGTGGGGGTGTGGGGGGAGAGGGTAAGTGTATATGAGGGGATGGCGTGTGTGGCCAACCAATACACCACTGTTCAGCATTTACTGTGCTGCTGGTACCGTATGGGACGAATTCATCCGAGTTTGATTAATTAAACCTTAATGCTATCTTCAAACTATATTTTCGAGTGCGGTCGAGGTCAAAGGCGTGACGCGTTTTGAAGTCTGACCCCGTGTTATTTTGAACTATTTGTTCGCTTAACTCTTCCATCGTGATCATTCGACAACGGGAAGTTCATAGTTTTCAAATTCTGCATCGAAAATGCAACAATCGATCAAAACAACCTTCTAAAACCATTCGTGACCCAAACAGTGTTGAGGTCAATCGTGAGGTTGGCGGTTACGTGGGGCAGAGGTGATGTGAGGAACGAGCTCCCTCTGCCGGCAGAGTGGGGATGAGGGTGTGTGGAGTGACGGGGTGGCGGTGTGCGAGGGTGGGTGTGTGGAGTGACGGGGTGGCGTGTGCGAGGGGTGGGGGTGTGTGGAGTGAGGGGGTGGCGAGCGCGCGGGGTGGCGTGAGCGGGGGTGGGTGTGTGTGTAGTGACGGGGTGGCGTGTGCGAGGGGTGGGGGTGTGTGGAGTGAGGGGGTGGCGAGCGCGGGGGGGTCGCGTGTGCAGGGGTGGGGGTGTGTGGAGTGACGGGGTGGCGTGTGCGAGGGGTGGGGGTGTGTGGAGTGAGGGGGTGGCGAGCGCGAGGGGGGGGGGGGGGTGGCGTGTGCGAGGGGTGGAGGTGTGTGGAGTGACGGGGTGGCGTGTGCGAGGGTTGGGGGTGTGTGGAGTGACGGGGTGGCGTGTGCGAGGGGTGGGCGTGTGTGGAGTGACAGGGTGGCATGTGCGAGGGGTGGGGGTGTGTGGAGTGACGGGGTGGCGTGTGCGAGGGGTGGGGGTGTGTGGAGTGACAGGGTGGCGTGTGCGAGGGGTGGGGGTGTGTGGAGTGACGGGGTGGCGTGTGCGAGGGGTGGGGGTGTGTGGAGTGACAGGGTGGCGTGTGCGAGGGGTGGGGGTGTGTGGAGTGAGGGGGTGGCGAGCGCGAGGGGGGGGGTGGCGTGTGCGAGGGGTGGAGGTGTGTGGAGTGACGGGGTGGCGTGTGCGAGGGTTGGGGGTGTGTGGAGTGACGGGGTGGCGTGTGCGAGGGGTGGGGGTGTGTGGAGTGACAGGGTGGCATGTGCGAGGGGTGGGGGTGTGTGGAGTGACGGGGTGGCGTGTGCGAGGGGTGGGGGTGTGTGGAGTGACAGGTTGGCGTGTGCGAGGGGTGGGGGTGTGTGGAGTGACGGGGTGGCGTGTGCGAGGGGTGGGGGTGTGTGGAGTGACAGGGTGGCGTGTGCGAGGGGTGGGGGTGTGTGGAGTGACAGGGTGGCGTGTGCGAGGGGTGGGGGTGTGTGGAGTGACAGGGTGGCATGTGCGAGGGGTGGGGGTGTGTGGAGTGACGGGGTGGCGTGTGCGAGGGGTGGGGGTGTGTGGAGTGACAGGGTGGCGTGTGCGAGGGGTGGGGGTGTGTGGAGTGACGGGGTGGCGTGTGCGAGGGGTGGGGGTGTGTGGAGTGACAGGGTGGCGTGTGCGAGGGGTGGGGGTGTGTGGAGTGACGGGGTGGCGTGTGCGAGGGGTGGGGATGTGTGGAGTGACGGGGTGGCGTGTGCGTGTGTGTGTGTGTGGGGGGGGGGGGGGTGTCGCCTACCTCTATGTCGTCCTCGCCCACCCTCTCCCTGGCCTCTTCTTCCGTCATCCCGACACACGAATACTCCAGCGGCGTGAAGACAGTCGTCGGCACCTGACAAACCAGCAAGTCGTTGTCATATATAGAGACTCATTTCATAATATTTATGTATATAGTATATATAGCCAGGGTGATCTGCATAGGCATTGCCTGTTTCCTAATTGCAAAACATTAAATATGTTTAAACCAAGTATATAGCCATGCATATGGCTATTTAACTGCAGGCGTCGGACGTAAACAATTGTACTATATGCTATCTAGGAATTAATTTTCTAATAAAGTTGCATCACGTGACTCACTCAATTCATATGAACTGCGAATTTTGTCCTTATGCAATAGGACAGATCTGGCATTACGTCACACCTGGAGTGCAGACACGTGTAAGTCTGTATGGTGAGGCGCTCCACCGCTGAGGGAACCGACAGATTACCTCTAGTGTTGTATTCCATTGTCAGGGTGAGTAAGGACAGCTCATCAGCAACTTACCTTGTCGTAATCCATCTGCTCTGAGGCGCCGGAGAACAGTCGACGGGCCAGCAGTCTGCCAGCCCTGATGGCCACTGGAGTCAGCTCCTGGCCACCCTGACCACACAAAGTAAACACACTCAACACACAGACCACAACACATCAGTCTGCCAGCCCTGATGGTAACTGGAGTCAGCTCCTGGCTACCCTGACCACACAAAGTAAACACACTCAACACACAGACCACAACATATCAGTCTGCCAGCCCTGATGGCCACTGGAGTCAGCTCCAGGCCACCCTGACCACACAAAGTAAACACACTCAACACACAGACCAAAACACATCAGTCTGCCAGCCCTGATGGCCACTGGAGTCAGCTCCTGGCCACCCTGACCACACAAAGTAAACACACTCAACACACAGACCACAACACATCAGTCTGCCAGCCCTGATGGCCACTGGAGTCAGCTCCTGGCCACCCTGACCACACAAAGTAAACACACTCAACACACAGACCACAACACATCAGTCTGCCAGCCCTGATGGCCACTGGAGTCAGCTCCTGGCCACCCTGACCACACAAAGTAAACACACTCAACACACAGACCACAACACATCAGTCTGCCAGCCCTGATGGCCACTAGAGTCAGGTCCTGGCCACCCTGACCATACAAAGTCAACACACTCAACACATCAGTCTGCCAGCCCTGATGGCCACTGGAGTCATGCCCTGGCCACCCTGACCACACAAAGTAAACACACTCAACACACAGACCACAACACATCAGTCTGCCAGCCCTGATGGCCAATGGAGTCAGCTCCTGGCCATCCTGACCACACAAAGTAAACACACTCAACACACAGACCACAACACATCAGCCTGCCAGCCCTGATGGCCACTGAAGTCATGCCCTGGCCACCCTGACCACACAAAGTAAACACACTCAACACACAGACCACAACACATCAGCCTGCCAGCCCTGATGGCCACTGGAGTCAGCTCCTGGCCACCCTGACCACACAAAGTAAACACACTCAACACACAGACCACAACACATCAGTCTGCCAGCTCTGATGGCCACTGAGGTCAGCTCCTGGCCACCCTGACCACACAAAGTAAACACACTCAACACACAGACCACAACACATCAGTCTGCCAGCTCTGATGGCCACTGGGGTCAGCTCCTGGCCACCCTGACCACACAAAGTAAACACACTCAACACACAGACCACAACACATCAGTCTGCCAGCCCTGATGGCCACTGGAGTCAGCTCCTGGCCACCCTGACCACACAAAGTAAACACACTAAACACACAGACCACAACACATCAGTCTGCCAGCCCTGATGGCCACTGGAGTCAGCTCCTGGCCACCCTGACCACACAAAGTAAAGACACTCAACACACAGACCACAACATATCAGTCTGCCAGCCCTGATGGCCACTGGAGTCAGCTCCTGGCCACCCTGACCACACAAAGTAAACACACTCAACACACAGACCACAACACATCAGTCTGCCAGCCCTGATGGCCACTGGAGTCGGCTCCTGGCCACCCTGACCACACAAAGTAAACACACTCAACACACAGACCACAACACATCAGTCTGCCAGCCCTGATGGTCACTGGAGTCAGCTCCTGGCCATCCTGACCACACAAAGTAAACACACTCAACACACAGACCACAACATATCAGTCTGCCAGCCCTGATGGCCACTGGAGTCAGCTCCAGGCCACCCTGACCACACAAAGTAAACACACTCAACACACAGACCAAAACACATCAGTCTGCCAGCCCTGATGGCCACTGGAGTCAGCTCCTGGCCACCCTGACCACACAAAGTAAACACACTCAACACACAGACCACAACACATCAGTCTGCCAGCCCTGATGGCCACTAGAGTCAGCTCCTGGCCGCCCTGACCACACAAAGTAAACACACTCAACACACAGACCACAACACATCAGTCTGCCAACCCTGATGGCCACTGGAGTCAGCTCCAGGCCACCCTGACCACACAAAGTAAAGACACTCAACACACAGACCACAACACATCAGTCTGCCAGCCCTGATGGCCACTGGAGTCAGCTCCTGGCCACCCTGACCAGACAAAGTAAACACACTCAACACACAGACAACAACACATCAGTCTGCCAGCCCTGATGGCCACTAGAGTCAGCTCCTGGCCGCCCTGACCACACAAAGTAAACACACTCAACACACAGACCACAACACATCAGTCTGCCAACCCTGATGGCCACTGGAGTCAGCTCCAGGCCACCCTGACCACACAAAGTAAAGACACTCAACACACAGACCACAACACATCAGCCTGCCAGCCCTGATGGCCACTGGAGTCAGCTCCTGGCCACCCTGACCAGACAAAGTAAACACACTCAACACACAGACCACAACACATCAGTCTGCCAGCCCTGATGGCCACTGGAGTCAGCTTCTGGCCACCCTGACCACACAAAGTAAAGACACTCAACACACAGACCACAACATATCAGTCTGCCAGCCCTGATGGCCACTGGAGTCAGCTCCTGGCCACCCTGACCACACAAAGTAAACACACTCAACACACAGACCACAACACATCAGTCTGCCAGCCCTGATGGCCACTGGAGTCAGCTCCTGGCCACCCTGACCACACAAAGTAAACACACTCAACACACAGACCACAACACATCAGTCTGCCAGCCCTGATGGCCACTGGAGTCAGCTCCTGGCCACCCTGACCACACAAAGTAAACACACTCAACACACAGATCACAACACATCAGTCTGCCAGCCCTGATGGCCACTGGAGTCAGCTCCTGGCCACCCTGACCACACAAAGTAAACACACTCAACACACAGACCACAACACATCAGTCTGCCAGCCCTGATGGCCACTGGAGTCAGCTCCTGGCCAGGCTGACCACACAAAGTAAACACACTCAACACACAGACCACAACACATCAGTCTGCCAGCCCTGGTGGCCACTGGAGTCAGCTCCTGGCCACCCTGACCACACAAAGTAACCACACTCAACACACAGACCACAACACACCAGTCTGCCAGCCCTGATGGCCACTGGAGTCAGCTTCTGGCCACCCTGACCACACAAAGTAAACACACTCAACACACAGACCACAACACATCAGTCTGCCAGCCCTGGTGGCCACTGGAGTCAGCTCCTGGCCACCCTGACCACACAAAGTAAACACACTCAACACACAGACCACAACACATCAGTCTGCCAGCCCTGGTGGCCACTGGAGTCAGCTCCAGGCCACCCTGACCACACAAAGTAAAGACACTCAACACACAGACCACAACACATCAGTCTGCCAGCCCTGATGGCCACTGGAGTCAGCTTCTGGCCACCCTGACCACACAAAGTAAACACACTCAACACACAGACCACAACACATCAGTCTGCCAGCCCTGATGGCCACTGGAGTCAGCTCCAGGCCATCCTGACCACACAAAGTAAACACACTCAACACACAGACCACAACACATCAGTCTGCCAGCCCTGATGGCCACTGGAGTCAGCTCCTGGCCACCCTGACCACACAAAGTAAAGACACTCAAATACACAGACCACAACAACACATCACAAGCCCTGATGACCATCGACTAAAAATCTAGAAATACACAAACCTGATACAGTTCAGATATAAATCACCGACCTTGCGATACACATCGTTGATCTATTAGATCACTAACCTACAGATATAAATCACTGCCCTACAGATACAGATCACTGCCCTACAGATACAGATCGCTGATCTATTAGATCACTAACTTACAGATACAGATCACTGCCCTACATATACAGATATCTGACCTACAGACAAGGTCACTGACCTACAGACAAGGTCACTGATCCACAGACTAGGTCGCTGACCTACAGACAAGGTCACTGACCCGTAGACAAGGTCACTGACCTACAGACAAGGTCACTGACCTGTAGGATGTCACCTATGGCGTATATATTGTCTACGGATGACCGCTCGGAGTCTCCGCCATGTTTGCCGATCACGAACCCCGCGTCATCAAGGCAGACGCCGACCTGGTCAAGGCCAAGGTCAGACGTCATGGGTGTTCTACCTGACAGTTAAATAAAAAAGAACGATCATCATGGGCGGCGTGGGCTGATAGGCTGATAGGCTGGTGCCATGTCTTGGACAAACAAGAGATCATATTGGCTCTTATAGATGCTGTTATTTTCCTTCGGATGCGGCCTTTAAGCTTCACCACCCCCAGCAACTCTCCCTTCCACACGGACCCTACTAAGGCTTCCTGTAATGTAATTAGCGTCATATGTTGTTTCCCCTGTAGTCTAGAATGAACGTGTGTATCCCAATGCAGAATACGACGGAAGCAATACCCCAAGTCTTCTGTTAAGGCGACCGGAAGTGACGTCAGAACCTCACCGACGGCCAGGAAGACGTTGTCGAAGAGGTCTGATCCGGACGCGGCTCCCTTCCAGCGGACGGCCAGCCGGCCCGTGTCCGAATCTCTCTGGATCTGCTCCGGCACACACCCCCTGAGGACGCGCGTCCCGTGGCTCTCCATGGCGTCCACCACCAGACCCGCCATTTGCTGGAGTAAAACATGGCGCTCGCAGCCGTTACAACGCACACGTGACCGCTGATGTCACCGGGGGATGAACAACACTTAAACTGAAAAGCACGGATCTCTCAACACAAATATTACATATCTACCATTAGTAACATATACTACTATTATATAGCAAGATGTACCATATATATGGTGGGTCGGGACCTCCAAAGCGACCGATGACAATCAATGGCCTTTAACATACAGTACCGGGTTCCCGTGTTCAGTAGGTAGTTACGTCTCGAACAAAGTAAAAATCACGCTTTGCGATTAGCCGCTGCTAAAAACTTGATAACTTGCCACCTCTCGAGATGAAATTTGAATTTTGAAGTTTTAATTTTGAGGTTCGCGCGGGGAATACATATGATTAGTGCTTCTCATAAGTAATTCATCACGCGCTACTACATAAGCAGAGGTTGTGAGAAGGCAGACAAATTACATATTAAAACACTGTATGTACAATAATAATGATACCAGCAACTCTAATTTACTTTCCAATAGCCTAAAACACCAACATTTGAACACTTCTTTTTGTGCGCCACCCCCCACCCCCCCTCCAATTGGTCAAAACACATTCTAGAATATATAAATTAAACTCCTATATACACGTATACAACAACTTCTTTTGAAGCATGGGACGTTACATAGTTTGAGGTTTTTGAGATATATATATATGTGAGTAAATGGAAAGGCAGTAAGCCGTGTTTCCAAGGGTGTAAAAATGCAATGAAGTATAACTTTGAGGTTTTCATGGCGATCGTTGCTATAGGGACCGTTGCCATGGCGACCCCTCTGCGGGCTGCGGCCACTGACCTGGTCGAAGCCTCGGAGTGGGATGGACCTGATCATGACTGAGGTATCGTAGCCGAGACCCGTCAGGAAACCTGCGCTCTCCAGCGACACGTCTGGGGTCAAAGGTTAAGGTTCAACTGGCCACACCAGGAGACAAGTTCCATATAGAAAACAGTGCGTACTTCCGTCCGGCCCTTGACACTGTGCACAGCCTGACTTCACAGTGAGATTGTTTGCCCTACATAATCTATAATATTGGATTCAAGCTAAGCTAATTCAGACTGCATGCCCATTACGAAACATGCTCAACGTATTAAGATATCGGACACACATTTCGAAATGTTGTCATCGATCATTCCGCAAATGTTACAGAATGTATCTGGCGGGAAATGAGATCAACTGTGCTCCAGGCGCGGGAGGGGTATTGAGGGGGTGGGGGCTTCCATTGGTCCTCATTCGCCAAAGCTTTGTGAAGCGGCCCGGGCACACCACCACCCCTTTACAGACCAAGTAACCCCCCACCCCCCCGGACTGGGACTATAACTACCTTAGTTTGTAAGTTTGGCAGGCACCAAAAGGATACAGCTTGCACCGACACAAAGGCTGCCGGAGATAGAACACACATGTCAAGACGGTTACAACAAGAACAACGGAACTTGCGGTATGGCATGTTAGGGCCGTCGCCATGGAAACACACCAGACGTTAACCGCCACCACGTTCTCCTGAAAGGGGCATACATCCTTTCTCTCGAGTTTTAAGTCCATATGAAGTTCCACCCCTACGCACCCCCCCCCCCCCCCCCTCTCGGCCTTGTCGCCACTCGACAATATCCTCCACCAGGTGACGTGGCCCACAGAAATCCCATATCCTGGCACCGACGCTAAATAAAGGCGGGGCGAACATGTAAGGACTACACCCCTGCCCCTCCCTCTCCATCCAGCCCCCTTCCCCCCTTACCTAGGGACTAAAAATACGACAAAAGACCTCCCTCTTAAGCTTCAAGCTATTTATTAAGATAAGAGGCTTAGTTTTTCGTTGACTGCTAGGGAGCTCACGTTTTGCCCGGAGCCTGTTTCATCCAGAAGATGTCGTCACTGGAGATTGCAAACTCCATGGCGCCGGGAATCTAGAGGGAGATGCAAGAAGACTGAACGTTTGTAGGCATATTTTCTAATCAGACATGCAGTCAAATCGGATACATGAAACGACGGGGAAGGACAAAGACGTTTACTCGGGGTTTTTTAACGTAAAGCCACTTATGGGAGTGCCTTTTGTCGCTCCGGTTGAGACCGGTTTGGACCGGTGGCAACAGAAGGCATGATCGACATATTATCGCCAATTTCAAGATGTTTACGAACGATTTTTTCATAAATCACTAACATTTGTGTGAACAAATATAGTAGTATGGTTGACAAAATATTGTACATCTATCTATGAGCGTCTTCCATGTGCAGCACAAGAACTTACCGCCGTCGGGTAGCTTGGCCTCATGCCCGTTGCTATGACAACATTGTCCGCCTTCAACAGCGTCTGCCAATCAGGGAAGAAAAATAACTCAAGTACATACATGTATTGCACTGGCCCACTCGATTCAATTGGTCGAAGTGATACGAGGCGAGGCCCACTCGATTCAATTGGTCGAAGTGATACGAGGCGAGGCCCACTCGATTCAATTGGTCGAAGTGATACGAGGCGAGGCCCACTCGATTCACTTGGTCGAAGTGATACGGGGCAACGCCCAGTCGAATGACTTTGTCGAAGAAATACGAGGTGGGGCTCAGTCGATTCACTTTGTCGAAGAGATACGAGGTGAGGCTCAGTCGATTCACTTTGTCGAAGAGATACGAGGTGAGGCTCAGTTGATTCACTTTGTCGAAGAGATACGAGGTGAAGCTCAGTCGATTCACTTTGTCGAAGAGATACGAGGTGAGGCTCAGTCGATTCACTTTGTCGAAAAGATACGAGTTGAGGCTCAGTCGATTCACTTTGTCGAAGAGATACGAGGTGAGGCTCAGTCGATGCACTTTTTCCAAGAGATACGAGGTGAGGCTCAGTTGATTCACTTTGTCAAAGTGATACGAGGTGAGGCTCAGTCGATTCACTTTGTCGAAGAGATACGAGTTGAGGCTCAGTCGATTCACTTTGTCGAAGAAATACGAGCTGAGGCTCAGTCGATTCACTTGGTCGAAGTGAAACGGGGCAACATCCAGTCGAATGACTTTGTCGAAGAAATACGAGGTGAGGTGAGGCTCAGTCGATTCACTTTGTCGAAGAGATATGAGGTGAGGCTCAGTCGATTCACTTTGTCGAAGAGATACGAGGTGAGGCTCAGTCGATTCACTTTGTCGAAGAGATACGAGGTGAGGTTGAGTCGATTCACTTTGTCGAAGAGCTACGAGGTGAGGCTCATTCGATTCACTTTTTCAAAGAGATACGAAGTGAGTCTCAGTCGATTCACTTTGTCGAAGAGATACGAGGTGAGGCTCAGTCGATTCACTTTGTCGAAGAAATACGGGGTGAGGCCCAGTCGATTCACTTTGTCGAAGAGATACGAGGTGAGGCTCATTCGATTCACTTTTTCAAAGAGATACGAAGTGAGGCTCAGTCGATTCACTTTGTCGAAGAGATACGAGGTGAGGCTCAGTCGATTCACTTTGTCGAAGAGATACGGGGTGAGGCCCAGTGGATTCACTTTTTCAAAGAGATACGAGGTGAGGCTCAGTCGATTTACTTTGTCGAAGAAATACGGGGTGAGGCTCAGTCGATTTACTTTGTCGAAGAGATATGAGGTGAGGCTCAGTCGATTCACTTTGTCGAAAAGATACGAGGTGAGGCTCAGTCGATTCACTTTGTCGAAGAGATATGGGGTGAGGCTCAGTCGATTCACTTTGTCGAAGACATACGAGGTGAGGCCCAGTCGATTCACTTTGTCGAAGAGATACGAGGTGAGACTCAGTCGATTCACTTTGTCGAAGAGATATGGGGTGAGGCTCAGTCGATTCACTTTTTCAAAGAGATACGGGGTGAGGCTCAGTCGATTCACTTTTTCAAAGAGATACGAGATGAGGCTCAGTCGATTCACTTTGTCGAAGAGATACGGGGTGAGGCTCAGTCGATTCACTTTGTCGAAGAGATACGAGGTGAGGCTCAGTCGATTCACTTTGTCGAAGACATACGAGGTGAGGCCCAGTCGATTCACTTTGTCGAAGAGATACGAGGTGAGGCTCAGTCGATTCACTTTGTCGAAGAGATACGAGGTGAGGCTCAGTCGATTCACTTTGTCGAAGAGATACGAGGTGAGGCTCAGTCGATTCACTTTGTCGAAGAGATACGGGGTGAGGCTCAGTCGATTCACTTTGTCGAAGAGATACGAGGTGAGGCTCAGTCGATTCACTTTGTCGAAGACATACGAGGTGAGGCCCAGTCGATTCACTTTGTCGAAGACATACGAGGTGAGGCCCAGTCGATTCACTTTGTCGAAGAGATACGAGGTGAGGCTCAGTCGATTCACTTTGTCGAAGAGATACGGGGTGAGGCTCAGTCGATTCACTTTGTCGAAGAGATACGAGGTGAGGCTCAGTCGATTCACTTTGTCGAAGACATACGAGGTGAAGCTCAGTCGATTCACTTTGTCGAAGAGATACGAGGTGAGACTCAGTCGATTCACTTTGTCGAAGAGATACGAGGTGAGGCCCAGTCGATTCACTTTGTCGAAGAGATACGAGGTGAGACTCAGTCGATTCACTTTGTCGAAGAGATATGGGGTGAGGCTCAGTCGATTCACTTTTTCAAAGAGATACGGGGTGAGGCTCAGTCGATTCACTTTTTCAAAGAGATACGAGATGAGGCTCAGTCGATTCACTTTGTCGAAGAGATACGGGGTGAGGCTCAGTCGATTCACTTTGTCGAAGAGATACGAGGTGAGGCTCAGTCGATTCACTTTGTCGAAGACATACGAGGTGAGGCCCAGTCGATTCACTTTGTCGAAGAGATACGAGGTGAGGCTCAGTCGATTCACTTTGTCGAAGAGATACGAGGTGAGGCTCAGTCGATTCACTTTGTCGAAGAGATACGAGGTGAGGCTCAGTCGATTCACGTTTGCAAAGAGATACGAGGTGAGGCTCAGTCGATTCACTTTGTCGAAAAGAAACGAGTTGAGGCTCAGTCGATTCACTTTGTCGAAGAGATACGAGGTGAGGCTCAGTCGATTCACTTTTTCAAGAGATACGAGGTGAGGCTCAGTCGATTCACTTTGTCGAAGAGATACGAGGTGAGGCTCAGTCGATTCACTTTTTCAAAGAGATACGAGGTGAGGCTCAGTCGATTCACTTTGTCGAAGAGATACGAGGTGAGGCTCAGTCGATTCACTTTGTCGAAGAGATACGAGGTGAGGCTCAGTCGATTCACTTCGTCGAAGAGATACGAGGTGAGACTCAGTCGATTCACTTGGTCGAAGAGATACGAGGTGAGGCTCAGTCGATTCACTTTGTCGAAGAGATACGAGGTGAGGCTCAGTCGATTCACTTTGTCGAAGAGATACGAGGTGAGACTCAGACGATTCACTTTGTCGAAGAGATACGAGGTGAGGCTCAGTCGATTCACTTTGTCGAAGAAATACGAGGTGAGGCTCAGTCGATTCACTTTGTCGAAGAGATACGAGGTGAGGCTCAGTCGATTCACTTTGTCGAAGAGATACGAGGTGAGGCTCAGTCGATTCACTTTGTCGAAGAGATACGAGGTGAGGCTCAGTCGATTCACTTTTTCAAAGAGATGTAAGGTGAGGCTCAGTCGATTCACTTTGTCGAAGAGATACGAGGTGAGACTCAGTCGATTCACTTTGTCGAAGAAATACGAGGTGAGGCTCAGTCGATTCACTTTGTCGAAGAGATACGAGGTGAGGCTCAGTCGATTCACTTTGTCGAAGAGATACGAGGTGAGGCTCAGTCGATTCACTTTGTCGAAGAAATACGAGGTGAGGCTCAGTCGATTCACTTGGAGTGAAATGCTACTTCTGCTACCTGACACATGAAGCAATATTTGCCTGAGAGCAGGAGCTGGCGGCCTTCACTGACCTCTTTGTTTCTGCCATCTGTAGCCAGGATGGTGTTTTTATCCAGCAGGGATCCCTTCGCGTTTAAATAAGTGACGTTCCTGTAACAAATAAACTTACGTCACTGTAACATTTAATTAAAGCGACATCACTGTAATATTTAATTAAAGCTACATCACTGTAACACGTAATGTGACACACCTGTAAAATTCACGTAAGATGGGGGGTGACTGTTACAAAGTGATATGCCTGTAACATTCAAGTAAAATCGACACGATTGTAACAAGTATGGTAAAATGCCTGTAACATTCAAGTAAGGAGGCGTCACTGCAATATTCAAGTTAAGCGACGTCAATCTAACATTGAATACGCGGGGGTCCTTTTAATTTTAAGTTACGAGACTTCACTACATACAAGTCACGTGCGTATGATGCTAGTGCTGTTTGCGAACGCCATGATAATCTACAGCGTTGGAAAAATGTGTTATCTATTACAACGGTGTTGTGGGATATTTACGTTCCCATGGCTTTAGAAATTTATCCTGAAGAATGTGATACAGTAAAGTATGGTAAGTTTCTTTCGTATACCAGTCATCAATACACGGTTTCAAATATTTTTCGGTGTGACAGGAAAGACACATTTAATTATTGTTGTTGGTTTGGCGCAACCTTTGCCTTATTATATATTAAACAAATCGATCAAACGCTGGACGAAGTGCTCCCCATAACAGAACAGCAAATTAACATATCTCAGACATAAACATATGAACTTCATTTTATTATTTATAATGAACCCTACAAATTATTCGTTCAGTGTATTGACGTAGAGAAGGCGAACAAAGGAACTTGGTCCCAAGTATCCCCTATAAAGCTGCTCACATAAAAATTAGTCCCATGAGAAATATTTTAATCTTTTGGGTGGAAATCACTTGTGGAGGCATATGTTACATAAAGACAACGCTATAAGGTAAGATAATTAGAAGATAGTTTCTGACGAACTGGTACCGGTGGGTGCGCGGACAAGAGACGTTCTCGTGTACTACGTCATCAAACTGGTACCGCTGGGTGCGCGGACAAGAGACGTTCTCGTGTACTACGTCATCAAACTGGTACCGGTGAGTGCGCGGACAAGAGACGTTCTCGTGTACTACGTCATCAAACTGGTACCGGTGGGTGCGCTGACAAGAGACGTTCTCGTGTACTAGGTCATCAAACTGGTACCGGTGGGTGCGCGGACAAGAGACGTTCTCGTGTACTACGTCATCAAACTTGTACCGGTGGGTGCGCGGACAAGACACGTTGTCGTGTACTACGTCATCAAACTGGTACCCGTGGGTGCGCGGACAAGAGACGTTCTCGTGTACTACGTCATCAAACTGGTACCGGTGGGTGCGCGGACAAGAGACGTTCTCGTGTACTACGTCATCAAACTGGTACCGGTGAGTGCGCGGACAAGAGACGTTCTCGTGTACTACGTCATCAAACTGGTACCGGTGGGTGCGCTGACAAGAGACGTTCTCGTGTACTAGGTCATCAAACTGGTACCGGTGGGTGCGCGGACAAGAGACGTTCTCGTGTACTACGTCATCAAACTGGTACCGGTGGGTGCGCGGACAAGACACGTTGTCGTGTACTACGTCATCAAACTGGTACCCGTGGGTGCGCGGACAAGAGACGTTCTCGTGTACTACGTCATCAAACTGGTACCCGTGGGTGCACGGACAAGAGACGTTCTCGTGTACTACGTCATCAAACTGGTACCGGTGGGTGCGCGGACAAGAGACGTTCTCGTGTACTACGTCATCAAACTGGTACCCGTGGGTGCGCGGACAAGAGACGTTCTCGTGTACTACGTCATCAAACTGGTACCGGTGGGTGCGCGGACAAGAGACGTTCTCGTGTAATACGTCATCAAACTGGTACCGGTGGGTGCGCGGACAAGAGACGTTGTCGTGTACTACGTCATCAAACTGGTACCCGTGGGTGCGCGGACAAGAGACGTTCTCGTGTACTACGTCATCAAACTGGTACCCGTGGGTGCGCGGACAAGAGACGTTCTCGTGTACTACGTCATCAAACTGGTACCGGTGGGTGCGCGGACAAGAGACGTTGTCGTGTACTACGTCATCAAACTGGTACCGGTGGGTGCGCGGACAAGAGACGTTCTCGTGTACTACGTCATCAAACTGGTACCCGTGGGTGCGCGGACAAGAGACGTTCTCGTGTACTACGTCATCAAACTGGTACCGGTGGGTGCGCGGACAAGAGACGTTCTCGTGTACTACGTCATCAAACTGGTACCGGTGGGTGCGCGGACAAGAGACGTTCTTGTGTACTACGTCATCAAACTGGTACCGATAGACGCGCGGACAAGAGACGTTCTCGTGTACTACGTCATCAAACTGGTACCGGTGGTTGCGCGGACAAGAGACGTTCTCGTGTACTACGTCATCAAACTGGTACCGGTGGGTGCGCGGACAAGAGACGTTCTCGTGTACTAGGTCATCAAACTGGTACCGGTGGGTGCGCGGACAAGAGACGTTCTCGTGTACTACGTCATCAAACTGGTACCGGTGGGTGCGCGGTCAAGAGACGTTCTTGTGTACTACGTCATCAAACTGGTACCGATAGACGCGCGGACAAGAGACGTTCTCGTGTACTACGTCATCAAACTGGTACCGGTGGGTGCGCGGACAAGAGACGTTCTCGTGTACTACGTCATCAAACTGGTACCCGTGGGTGCGCGGACAAGAGACGTTCTCGTGTACTACGTCATCAAACTGGTACCCGTGGGTGCGCGGACAAGAGACGTTCTCGTGTACTACGTCATCAAACTGGTACCGGTGGGTGCGCGGACAAGAGACGTTCTCGTGTACTACGTCATCAAACTGGTACCCGTGGGTGCGCGGACAAGAGACGTCCTCGTGTACTACGTCATCAAACTGGTACCGGTGGGTGCGCGGACAAGAGACGTTCTCGTGTACTACGTCATCAAACTGGTACCGATGGGTGCGCGGACAAGAGACGTTCTCGTGTACTACGTCATCAAACTGATACCCGTGGGCGCGCGGACAAGAGACGTTCTCGTGTACTCCGTCATCAAACTGGTACCGGTGGGTGCGCGGACAAGAGAAGTTCTTGTATACTACGTCATCAAACTGGTACCGGTGGGCGCGCGGACAAGAGACGTTCTCGTGTACTACGTCATCAAACTGGTACCCGTGGGTGCGCGGACAAGAGACGTTCTCGTGTACTACGTCATCAAACTGGTACCGGTGGGTGCGCGGTCAAGAGACGTTCTTGTGTACTACGTCATCAAACTGGTACCGATAGACGCGCGGACAAGAGACGTTCTCGTGTACTACGTCATCAAACTGGTACCGGTGGGTGCGCGGACAAGAGACGTTCTCGTGTACTACGTCATCAAACTGGTACCCGTGGGTGCGCGGACAAGAGACGTTCTCGTGTACTACGTCATCAAACTGGTACCGGTGGGTGCGCGGACAAGAGACGTTCTCGTGTACTACGTCATCAAACTGGTACCGGTGGGTGCGCGGACAAGAGACGTTCTCGTGTACTACGTCATCAAACTGGTACCCGTGGGTGCGCGGACAAGAGACGTTCTCGTGTACTACGTCATCAAACTGGTACCGGTGGGTGCGCGGACAAGAGACGTTCTCGTGTACTACGTCATCAAACTGGTACCGGTGGGTGCGCGGCCAAGAGACGTTCCCGTGTACTACGTCATCAAACTGGTACCGATGGGTGCGCGGACAAGAGACGTTCTCGTGTACTACGTCATCAAACTGGTACCGGTGGGTGCGCGGACAAGAGACGTTCTCGTGTACTAGGTCATCAAACTGGTACCGGTGGGTGCGCGGACAAGAGACGTTCTCGTGTACTACGTCATCAAACTGGTACCGGTGGGTGCGCGGTCAAGAGACGTTCTTGTGTACTACGTCATCAAACTGGTACCGATAGACGCGCGGACAAGAGACGTTCTCGTGTACTACGTCATCAAACTGGTACCGGTGGGTGCGCGGACAAGAGACGTTCTCGTGTACTACGTCATCAAACTGGTACCCGTGGGTGCGCGGACAAGAGACGTTCTCGTGTACTACGTCATCAAACTGGTACCGGTGGGTGCGCGGACAAGAGACGTTCTCGTGTACTACGTCATCAAACTGGTACCGGTGGGTGCGCGGACAAGAGACGTTCTCGTGTACTACGTCATCAAACTGGTACCCGTGGGTGCGCGGACAAGAGACGTCCTCGTGTACTACGTCATCAAACTGGTACCGGTGGGTGCGCGGACAAGAGACGTTCTCGTGTACTACGTCATCAAACTGGTACCGATGGGTGCGCGGACAAGAGACGTTCTCGTGTACTACGTCAACAAACTGATACCCGTGGGCGCGCGGACAAGAGACGTTCTCGTGTACTCCGTCATCAAACTGGTACCGGTGGGTGCGCGGACAAGAGAAGTTCTTGTATACTACGTCATCAAACTGGTACCGGTGAGCGCGCGGACAAGAGACGTTCTCGTGTACTACGTCATCAAACTGGTACCCGTGGGTGCGCGGACAAGAGACGTTCTCGTGTACTACGTCATCAAACTGGTACCGGTGGGTGCGCGGTCAAGAGACGTTCTTGTGTACTACGTCATCAAACTGGTACCGATAGACGCGCGGACAAGAGACGTTCTCGTGTACTACGTCATCAAACTGGTACCGGTGGGTGCGCGGACAAGAGACGTTCTCGTGTACTACGTCATCAAACTGGTACCCGTGGGTGCGCGGACAAGAGACGTTCTCGTGTACTACGTCATCAAACTGGTACCGGTGGGTGCGCGGACAAGAGACGTTCTCGTGTACTACGTCATCAAACTGGTACCGGTGGGTGCGCGGACAAGAGACGTTCTCGTGTACTACGTCATCAAACTGGTACCCGTGGGTGCGCGGACAAGAGACGTTCTCGTGTACTACGTCATCAAACTGGTACCGGTGGGTGCGCGGACAAGAGACGTTCTCGTGTACTACGTCATCAAACTGGTACCGGTGGGTGCGCGGCCAAGAGACGTTCTCGTGTACTACGTCATCAAACTGGTACCGATGGGTGCGCGGACAAGAGACGTTCTCGTGTACTACGTCATCAAACTGGTACCGGTGGGTGCGCGGACAAGAGACGTTCTCGTGTACTACGTCATCAAACTGGTACCGGTGGGTGCGCGGACAAGAGACGTTCTTGTGTACTACGTCATCAAACTGGTACCGGTGGGTGCGCGGACAAGAGACGTTCTTGTGTACTACGTCATCAAACTGGTACCGGTGGGTGCGCGGACAAGAGACGTTCTCGTGTACTACGTCATCAAACTGGTACCGGTGGTTGCGCGGACAAGAGACGTTCTCGTGTACTACGTCATCAAACTGGTACCGGTGGGTGCGCGGACAAGAGACGTTCTCGTGTACTACGTCATCAAACTGGTACCGGTGGGTGCGCGGACAAGAGACGTTCTCGTGTACTACGTCCTCAAACTGGTACCGGTGGGTGCGCGGTCAAGAGACGTTCTTGTGTACTACGTCATCAAACTGGTACCGATAGACGCGCGGACAAGAGACGTTCTCGTGTACTACGTCATCAAACTGGTACCGGTGGGTGCGCGGACAAGAGACGTTCTCGTGTACTACGTCATCAAACTGGTACCCGTGGGTGCGCGCACAAGAGACGTTCTCGTGTACTACGTCATCAAACTGGTACCGGTGGGTGCGCGGACAAGAGACGTTCTAGTGTACTACGTCATCAAACTGGTACCGGTGGGTGCGCGGACAAGAGACGTTCTCGTGTACTACGTCATCAAACTGGTACCCGTGGGTGCGCGGACAAGAGACGTTCTCGTGTACTACGTCATCAAACTGGTACCGGTGGGTGCGCGGACAAGAGACGTTCTCGTGTACTACGTCATCAAACTGGTACCGGTGGGTGCGCGGACAAGAGAAGTTCTTGTGTACTACGTCATCAAACTGGTACCGGTGGGTGCGCGGACAAGAGACGTTCTCGTGTACTACGTCATCAAACTGGTACCGGTGGGTGCGCGGACAAGAGACGTTCTCGTGTACTCCGTCATCAAACTGGTACCCGTGGGTGCGCGGACAAGAGACGTTCTCGTGTACTACGTCATCAAACTGGTACCGGTGGGTGCGCGGACAAGAGACGTTCTCGTGTACTCCGTCATCAAACTGGTACCCGTGGGTGCGCGGACAAGAGACGTTCTCGTGTACTACGTCATCAAACTGGTACCGGTGGGTGCGCGGACAAGAGACGTTCTCGTGTACTACGTCATCAAACTGGTACCGGTGGGTGCGCGGACAAGAGACGTTCTCGTGTACTACGTCATCAAACTGGTACCCGTGGGTGCGCGGACAAGAGACGTTCTCGTGTACTACGTCATCAAACTGGTACCGGTGGGTGCGCGGACAAGAGACGTTCTCGTGTACTACGTCATCAAACTGGTACCGGTGGGTGCGCGGACAAGAGACGTTCTCGTGTACTACGTCATCAAACTGGTACCGGTGGGTGCGCGGACAAGAGACGTTCTCGTGTACTACGTCATCAAACTGATACCCGTGGGCGCGCGGATAAGAGACGTTCTCGTGTACTCCGTCATCAAACTGGTACCGGTGGGTGCGCGGACAAGAGAAGTTCTTGTGTACTACGTCATCAAACTGGTACCGGTGGGCGCGCGGACAAGAGACGTTCTCGTGTACTACGTCATCAAACTGGTACCCGTGGGTGCGCGGACAAGAGACGTTCTCGTGTACTACGTCATCAAACTTTGGGCATATTTGACGCTTCTAGGTCCAGAATCCATTATTCAGATAAATTAAACTCTGTGCTACACTTATAACTGTAGTGGATTCTAACAAAATAAAGATACTAACTTCGTCTTCAGTTGCACTCTGTGGCCCCAGTTCAACGATTTCACGTGACCTTGAACGGCTGCTGTCAATGTCGACCTGAAAACAGATAACGCGTTTCAGTTCGACAATAGCATACAATAAATATCACCGTAACAAATATATTCAAAGATAAAACTGAATGAACTAAAATGTAGTATTATATCTTCACATTATTTCATCAATCACGAACACTTGTAAATACAGGACAGGTTTCCTTTATATGTCATCAAATGTCATTGCCACTATAATGTTGGTGTATCACAAAGGTGCTTCAACACACAGGATGCCTCAGAATTTACCCACAAGGCTCGTCTGAGGTGGCAAAACCATACCAAGTCTTTGGCTTTGGCTGTATTTGAAGTACTGCCCACGACTTTCGTACTCTTGTACTTTCGCATCACGGAGAAATTCTTTCCCCAGGGGCAGTGAGGCGGAAGGATGACGCGGACCAAGGAACACCAGGCAAGGTTCCCCAGGGGCAGTGAGGGGGAAGGATGACGCGGACCAAGGAACACCAGGCAAGGTTCCCCAGGGGCAGTGAGGTGGAAGGATGACGCGGACCAAGGAACACCAGGCAGGGTTCCCCAGGGGCAGTGAGGGGGAAGGATGAAGTGGACCAAGGAGCACCAGGCAGGGTTCCCCAGGGGCAGTGAGGTGAAAGGATGAAGCGGACCAAGGAACACCAGGCAGGGTTCCCCAGGGGCAGTGAGGGGGAAGGATGAAGCGGACCAAGGAGCACCAGGCAGGGTTCCCCAGGAGCAGTGAGGTGGAAGGATGACGCGGACCAAGGAACACCAGGCAGGGTTCCCCAGGGGCAGTGAGGTGGAAGGATGAAGCGGACCAAGGAACACCAGGCAGGGTTCCCCAGGGGCAGTGAGGTGGAAGGATGAAGCGGACCAAGGAACACCAGGCAGGGTTCCCCAGAGGCAGTGAGGGGGAAGGATGAAGCGGACCAAGGAACACCAGGCAGGGTTCCCCAGGGGCAGTGAGGTGGAAGGATGAAGTGGACCAAGGAGCACCAGGCAGGGTTCCCCAGGGGCAGTGAGGTGGAAGGATGAAGCGGACCAAGGAACACCAGGCAGGGTTCCCCAGGGGCAGTGAGGTGGAAGGATGAAGTGGACCCAGGAGCACCAGGCAGGGTTCCCCAGGGGCAGTGAGGGGGAAGGATGAAGCGGACCAAGGAACACCAGGCAGGGTTCCCCAGGGGCAGTGAGGTGGAAGGATGAAGTGGACCAAGGAACACCAGGCAGGGTTCCCCAGGGGCAGTGAGGTGGAAGGATGACGCGGACCAAGGAACACCAGGCAGGGTTCCCCAGGGGCAGTGAGGGGGACGGATGAAAGGCACAGGGGTGATCTATGTCTTGACGACAGTGGCATCCTCGTCCTGCTAGAGGCTTTGGTCCCTTACACCGACTATTAATACCTCCACTGGTGCCTGACAAGAGGCTATCTGGCACTGATCGCCATCTGCTTAATACTAAATGAGTGGTTACAACACCTGAGGACGCCCCTTTCCGTCCAACTGACGCTGTCAACAAGCCCTATCACAAGCTCACGCCGCCTTGATCTCTAGCTCCTCACGCCTTCATCTCTAGCCCCCCACGCCTTCATCTCTAGCCCCCCACGCCTTCATCTCTAGCTCCTCACGCCTTCATCTCTAGCCCCCCACGCCTTCATCTCTAGGTCCTCACGCCTTCATCTCTAGCCCCTCACGCCTTCATCTCTAGCCCCTCACGTTTTCATCTCTAGCCCCTCATGCCTTCATCTCTAGCTCCTCACGCCTTCATCTCTAGCACCCCACGCCTTCATCTCTAGCCCCCCATGCCTTCATCCCTAGTCCCTCACGCCTTCATCTCTAGTCCCTCATGCCTTCATCTCTAGCCCCTCACGCCTTCATCTCTAGCCCCTCACGCCTTCATCTCTAGCCCCTCACGCCTTCATCTCTAGCCTCTCACGCCTTCATCTCTAGTCCCTCATGCCTTCATCTCCAACCCCTCACGCCTTCATCTCTAGCCCCCCACGCCTTCATCTCTAGCCCCTCATGCCTTCATCTCTAGCCCCTCACGCCTTCATCTCTAGCCCCTCATGCCTTCATCTCTAGCCCCTCACGCCTTCATCTCTAGCCCCTCATGCCTTCATCTCTAGCCCCTCACGCCTTCATCTCTAGCCCCTCATGCCTTCATCTCTAGCCCCTCACGCCTTCATCTCTAGCCCCTCATGCCTTCATCTCTAGCCCCTCACGCCTTCATCTCTAGCCCCTCACGCCTTCATCTCTAGCCCCTCATGCCTTCATCTCTAGCCCCTCACGCCTTCATCTCTAGCCTCTCATGCCTTCATCTCTAGCCCCTCACGCCTTCATCTCTAGCCCCTCATGCCTTCATCTCTAGCCCCTCACGCCTTCATCTCTAGCCCCTCATGCCTTCATCTCTAGCCCCTCACGCCTTCATCTCTAGCCCCTCACGCCTTCATCTCTAGCCCCTCATGCCTTCATCTCTAGCCCCTCACGCCTTCATCTCTAGCCCCTCATGCCGTCATCTCTAGCCCCTCACGCCTTCATCTCTAGCCCCTCATGCCTTCATCTCCAACCCCTCACGCCTTCATCTCTAGCCCCCCACGCCTTCATCTCTAGCCCCTCATGCCTTCATCTCTAGCCCCTCACGCCTTCATCTCTAGCCCCTCATGCCTTCATCTCTAGCCCCTCACGCCTTCATCTCTAGCCCCTCATGCCTTCATCTCTAGCCCCTCACGCCTTCATCTCTAGCCCCTCATGCCTTCATCTCTAGCCCCTCACGCCTTCATCTCTAGCCCCTCATGCCTTCATCTCTAGCCCCTCACGCCTTCATCTCTAGCCCCTCACGCCTTCATCTCTAGCCCCTCATGCCTTCATCTCTAGCCCCTCACGCCTTCATCTCTAGCCCCTCATGCCTTCATCTCTAGCCCCTCACGCCTTCATCTCTAGCCCCTCATGCCTTCATCTCTAGCCCCTCACGCCTTCATCTCTAGCCCCTCATGCCTTCATCTCTAGCCCCTCACGCCTTCATCTCTAGCCCCTCACGCCTTCATCTCTAGCCCCTCATGCCTTCATCTCTAGCCCCTCACGCCTTCATCTCTAGCCCCTCATGCCTTCATCTCTAGCCCCTCATGCCTTCATCTCTAGCCCCTCATGCCTTCATCTCTAGCCCCTAATGCCTTCATCTCTAGCCCCTCATGCCTTCATCTCTAGCCCCTCATGCCTTCATCTCTAGCCCCTCACGCCTTCATCTCTAGCCCCCCACGCCTTCATCTCTAGCCCCTCACGCCTTCATCTCTAGCCCCCCACGCCTTCATCTCTAGCCCCTCACGCCTTCATCACTGGCCCCTCACGCCTTCATCTCTAGCCCCTCATGCCTTCATCTCTAGCCCCTCATGCCTTCATCTCTAGCCCCTCATGCCTTCATCTCTAGCCCCTCATGCCTTCATCTCTAGCCCCTCATGCCTTCATCTCTAGCCCCTCATGCCTTCATCTCTAGCCCCTCACGCCTTCATCTCTAGCCCCTCACGCCTTCATCTCTAGCCCCTCACGCCTTCATCTCTAGCCCCTCACGCCTTCATCTCTAGCCCCTCATGCCTTCATCTCTAGCCCCTCATGCCTTCATCTCTAGCCCCTCATGCCTTCATCTCTAGCCCCTCACGCCTTCATCTCTAGCCCCTCATGCCTTCATCTCTAGCCCCTCATGCCTTCATCTCTAGCCCCCCACGCCTTCATCTCTAGCCCCTCACGCCTTCATCTCTAGCCCCTCACGCCTTCATCTCTAGCCCCTCACGCCTTCATCTCTAGCCCCTCACGCCTTCATCTCTAGCCCCTCATGCCTTCATCTCTAGCCCCTCATGCCTTCATCTCTAGCCCCTCATGCCTTCATCTCTAGCCCCTCACGCCTTCATCTCTAGCCCCTCATGCCTTCATCTCTAGCCCCTCATGCCTTCATCTCTAGCCCCCCACGCCTTCATCTCTAGCCCCTCACGCCTTCATCTCTAGCCCCTCACGCCTTCATCTCTAGCCCCTCACGCCTTCATCTCTAGCCCCTCACGCCTTCATCTCTAGCCCCTCATGCCTTCATCTCTAGCCCCTCACGCCTTCATCTCTAGCCCCTCATGCCTTCATCTCTAGCCCCTCACGCCTTCATCTCTAGCCCCTCACGCCTTCATCTCTAGCCCCTCATGCCTTCATCTCTAGCCCCTCACGCCTTCATCTCTAGCCCCTCATGCCTTCATCTCTAGCCCCTCACGCCTTCATCTATAGCCCCTCACGCCTTCATCTCTAGCCCCTCATGCCTTCATCTCTAGCCCCTCACGCCTTCATCTCTAGCCCCTCACGCCTTCATCTCTAGCCCCTCATGCCTTTATCTCTAGCCCCTCATGCCTTCATCTCTAGCCCCTCACGCCTTCATCTCTAGCCCCTCACGCCTTCATCTCTAGCCCCTCATGCCTTCATCTCTAGCCCCTCACGCCTTCATCTCTAGCCCCTCATGCCTTCATCTCTAGCCCCTCACGCCTTCATCTCTAGCCCCTCACGCCTTCATCTCTAGCCCCTCACGCCTTCATCTCTAGCCCCTCACGCCTTCATCTCTAGCCCCTCACGCCTTCATCTCTAGCCCCTCATGCCTTCATCTCTAGCCCCTCATGCCTTCATCTCTAGCCCCTCACGCCTTCATCTCTAGCCCCTCACGCCTTCATCTCTAGCCCCTCACGCCTTCATCTCTAGCCCCTCACGCCTTCATCTCTAGCCCCTCACGCCTTCATCTCTAGCCCCTCACGCCTTCATCTCTAGCCCCTCATGCCTTCATCTCTAGCCCCTCACGCCTTCATCTCTAGCCCCTCATGCCTTCATCTCTAGCCCCTCACGCCTTCATCTCTAGCCCCTCACGCCTTCATCTCTAGCCCCTCATGCCTTCATCTCTAGCCCCTCACGCCTTCATCTCTAGCCCCTCATGCCTTCATCTCTAGCCCCTCACGCCTTCATCTCTAGCCCCTCATGCCTTCATCTCTAGCCCCTCATGCCTTCATCTCTAGCCCCTCATGCCTTCATCTCTAGCCCCTCACGCCTTCATCTCTAGCCCCTCACGCCTTCATCTCTAGCCCCTCACGCCTTCATCTCTAGCCCCTCATGCCTTCATACCTCACCTACGCACCTAAGACGACGGCAACCCCATCACCCCCCACCCCCCTACCTCTTCCCGGCCGTAGCCAAAGCGCAAGCCCAGACACCACACTCGGCCGGCAGGGGGAGCTCGCGCCGCCCAGGGTCCAAGTCACACAGCCACCAGGCGGCGTCAGAGTGACACAGGCACCAGACAGCGTCACAGTGACACAGGCACCAGGCAGCGTCACAGTGCCCCAGGCACCAGGCAGCGTCAGAGTGACACAGGCACCAGGCAGCGTCAAGGTGACACAGGCACCAGGCGGCGTCAGAGTGACACAGGCACCAGGCAACGTCACAGTGACACAGGCACCACGCAGCGTCACAGTGACACAGGCACCAGGCAGCGTCAGGGTGACACAGGCACCAGGCAGCGTCACAGTGACACAGGCACCAGGCAGCGTCAGGGTGACACAGGCACCAGGCAACGTCACAGTGACACAGGCACCAGGCAACGTCACAGTGACACAGGCACCACGCAGCGTCACAGTGACACAGGCACCAGGCAGCGTCGCAGTGACACAGGCACCAGGCAGCGTCACAGTGACACAGGCACCAGGCAGCGTCACAGTGACACAGGCACCACGCAGCGTCACAGTGACACAGGCATCAGGCAGCGTCAGGGTGACACAGGCACCAGGCAGCGTCAGGGTGACACAGGCACCAGGCAGCGTTACATTGACACAGGAATCAGGCAAAGTCAGAGTGACACAGGCACCACGCAGCGTGACAGTGACACAGGCACCAGGCGGCGTCACAGTGCCCCAGGCACCGGGCAGCGTCACAGTGCCCCAGGCACCAGGCAGCGTCACAGTGACACAGGCACCAGGCAGCGTCACAGTGCCCCAGGCACTAGGCAGCGTCACAGTGCCCCAGGCACCAGGCAGCGTCACAGTGACACAGGCACCAGGCAGCGTCACAGTGCCCCAGGCACTAGGCAGCGTCACAGTGCCCCAGGCACCAGGCAGCGTCACAGTGACACAGGCACCGGGCAGCGTCACAGTGCCCCAGGCACCAGGCAGCGTCAGAGTGACACAGGCACCAGGCAGCGTCACAGTGACACAGGCAGCGTCAGGGTGACACAGGCACCAGGCAGCGTCACAGCGACACAGGCACCAGGCGGCGTCAGAGTGACACAGGCACCACGCAGCGTCACAGTGACACAGGCACCAGGCAGCGTCACAGTGACACAGGCACCAGGCAGCGTCAGGGTGACACAGGCACCAGCCAGCGTCACAGTGCCCCAGGCACCAGGCAGCGTCAGGGTGACACAGGCACCAGGCAAGGTCACAGTGCCCCAGGCACCAGGCAGCGTCAGGGTGACACAGGCACCAGGCAGCGCCGGGTGACACAGGCACCAGGCAGCGTCAGGGTGACACAGGCACCAGGCAGCGTCAGGGTGACACAGGCACCAGGCAGCGTCAGGGTGACACAGGCACCAGGCCGTTGTCGCGACACACCTCATCTGGTGGTCTTATAACAACGCGTTGCACGACACTTCGGCTCTCGTCGGGAAAACAAATCACACGAGAGATTACAGCAGCACGAGAACAGCAAGCAAGCGGCCTGATGAGACCAGGTGAGTTCTGACCCAGCGCGATTGTGAGAGAGCTGAAAACCGAAACACTACAGCCATAAGCCAAATTATTGCAAGTTACGAGCATTTCCCATATACCATCCTTAGTGACATAGATATAGAAACGACAGCACATAAAATAATCAACATAAAAATATTTTTTATTATAAAAGATCAAAAGAAGGGACAGTTACTGCTCAGTTAGAGCATTTAAACGTTGCCGCCCAAATCAACCCAACAACAGTAATTGACCGGCATGAACGCTAGTCTTAAGACCCACGTCAAGGTTGGTCTGATGACGTACACAATACTATAATAAGGAATAATGATGTAAGTCAAGCCTACGGTTATTAGTACCTCACTTCTATCTGGTACTAAGAGTTAGAACCAGGCCAGACTAATTAACTATATGAAGGTTATTATTTTAATGACCAAGATTTGGAACAGCCTACACATATAACACGTTTCTTCGCATCGGCTACAGAGTCAGGGCGGCGCTCATAACTGTCGTCTGCACGAAGGGCGGCGCTCATAACTGTCGTCTGCACGGAGGGCGGCGCTCATAACTGTCGTCTGCACGGAGGGCGGCGCTCATAACTGTCGTCTGTACAGAGAGCGGCGCTCATAACTGTCGTCTGCACGGAGGGCGGCGCTCATAACTGTCGTCTGCACGGAGGGCGGCGCTCATAACTGTCGTCTGCACGGAGGGCGGCGCTCATAACTGTCGTCTGTACGGAGGGCGGCGCTCATAACTGTCGGCTGCACGGAGGGCGGCGCACATAACTGTCGTCTGTACGGAGGACGGCGCTCATAACTGCCGTCTGTATGGAGGGCAGCGCTCATAACTGTCGTCTGCACGGAGGGCGGCGCTCATAACTGTCGTCTGTACGGAGGGCGGCGCTCATAAATGTCGTCTGTACGGAGGGCGGCGCTCATAACTGTCGTCTGCACGGAGGGCGGCGCTTATAACTGTCCCCCTCTGTACGGAGGGCGGCGCTCATAACTGTCGTCTGCACGGAGGGCGGCGCTCATAACTGTCCCCCTCTGTATGGAGGGCGGCGCTCATAACTGTCGTCTGTACGGAGGGCAGCGCTCATAACCCGTCTGCACGGAGGGCGGCGCTTATAACTGTCGTCTGTACGGAGGGCGGCGCTCATAACTGTCGTCTGTACGGAGGGCAGCGCTCATAACTGTCGTCTGCACGGAGGGCGGCGCTCATAACTGTCGTCTGTACGGAGGGCGGCGCTCATAACTGGCGTCTGCATGGAGGGCGGCGCTCATAACTGTCGTCTGCACGGAGGGCGGCGCTCATAACTGTCGTCTGTACAGAGAGCGGCGCTCATAACTGTCGTCTGCACGGAGGGCGGCGCTCATAACTGTCGTCTGCACGGAGGGCGGCGCTCATAACTGTCGTCTGCACGGAGGGCGGCGCTCATAATTGTCGTCTGTACGGAGGGCGGCGCTCATAACTGTCGGCTGCACGGAGGGCGGCGCTCATAACTGTCGTCTGTACGGAGGACGGCGCTCATAACTGTCGTCTGTATGGAGGGCAGCGCTCATAACTGTCGTCTGCACGGAGGGCGGCGCTCATAACTGTCGTCTGTACGGAGGGCGGCGCTCATAAATGTCGTCTGTACGGAGGGCGGCGCTCATAACTGTCGTCTGCACGGGGGGCGGCGCTCATAACTGTCCCCCTCTGTATGGAGGGCGGCGCTCATAAATGTCGTCTGTACGGAGGGCGGCGCTCATAACTCGTCTGCACAGAGGGCGGCGCTCATAACTGTCCCACTCTGTATGGAGGGCGGCGCTCATAACTGTCGTCTGTACGGAGGGCAGCGCTCATAACTCGTCTGCACGGAGGGCGGCGCTTATAACTGTCGTCTGTACGGAGGGCGGCGCTCATAACTGTCGTCTGTACGGAGGGCGCCGCTCATAACTGTCGTCTGCACGGAGGGCGGCGCTCATAACTGGCGTCTGCACGGAGGGCGGCGCTCGTAACTGGCGTCTGCATGGAGGGCGGCGCTCATAACTGTCGTCTGTACGGAGGGCGGTGCTCATAACTGTCATATGTACGGAGGGCGGCGCTCATAAATGTCGTCTGTACGGAGGGCGGCGCTCAAAACTGTCGTCTGTACGGAGGGCGGCGCTCATAACCATGACGTCCACCGACCCGGAACGTTTCATCCTGGTCCTGGTGACCACGCTGCAGCGCCAGAGCCGGGTGCCCGGGGTGGCTGGCGACCTGCTCTGCCGCCTCTGGATGTCCACCTACTGCCTCTGGTCCATCTACATCGTCTCCACATTCAACCTGTGCGCCCTCACCATGGAGAGGTACTTCGCCATCGTTCACCCGATCACGCACAAGACGACCTTCACCCCGACCAAGGCGGTGGTCGCCATGGCGACGTGCTGGCTGCTGGGGTTCGTCATCAACCTGATCATCCCGCTGTCGAGTGGCACAGTGCACGACGTGTGCTTCACGGCTGTGTTCTGGCCCAGCCGCTCGGTGCAGAGGGCTGCCACCCTCATCAACATCGTCCTCAAGTTCTTCGGGCCTCTCACCTTGATGGCTGTCTGCTACGGCTGCATCTTTACCGTGCTGCGGCGTAAAACCACCCCAGTGCATCTACCAGGCCAGAGCCCCGCCGCCCAGACCTCATCCTCAGCCCAGGCCTCACCCCAGAACCGTACCCAGGCCTCAGCCCAGGCCTCACCTAAGAACCGAAGTCAGAGCCCCGCCAAGACCCCCGCCCAGGCCTCTACCTCAGCCCAGGCTTCTCTACCGGCCTCAGCCCATGCCTCAGCCCAGGCCTCTCCACCAGCCTCAGCCCAGGTCTCACCCAAGAACCGAAGTCAGAGCCCCGCCAAGACCCCCGCCCAGGCCTCTACCTCAGCCCAGGCTTCTCTACCGGCCTCAGCCCAGGCCTCACCCAAGAACCGAAGTCAGAGCCCCGCCAAGACCCCCGCCCAGGCCTCAACCTCAGCCCATGCCTCTCTACCAGCCCCTGCCCAGGCCAATAGCTCCAGATTGCCTGCAGCCCTTATCCCCGGGGGGGCAAAGGGCCTCATCCCCGGGGGGGCAAGAGGCCTCACCCCCGGGGGGCTACGAGGCATCACCCCCGGGGGGCCAAAAAGCCTCACTCTCACCACCATGGCCCCTGCGACGTCCAGTCAGCAATCACCCCGCGCGGCTGCAGGGTCAGAGGTCATAGGTCACGACCCCCGCGCGCCCAGCTACCCCACTCCGGCAGTGTCCATCACCTCTGTGAAGATGGAGCGAGCCCAACGAAACACACTTAAGACCGTGGTGGTGGTGCGCGTATGCTTCTCCCTGTGCTGGTCCTGGAACCAGTTCTACTTTCTCGTGGCCAACCTGCACGCCAGCGTCAACCTGGCCACCGGCTTCTACCAGTTCAGCGTCAACGCAGTCTTCATCAACTGCTGCATCAACCCCTTCATCCACATCTTCAAGTACGAGGAGTTCCAGTGTGGACTGCGGCGAATGTGCCGCTGCAGCCCCAAACCCACCGTGGAACCCAGCTCTGTACGGGCAGTGTAGTCTAGATGCTAAACACACGGACTCTGTCCTCTAGATACTAAACACAATCAAACTGAACATGACAATGTATGTGGGTTGTATGAGAGTAGAAGAGACCAGCAGACGTCAGCGCAGACGACCTTCACCTACCAGTCGTGCGCGGTGCTTTCTGGGACGGCCCAGCCGTACTTGGCGGCATCTCGCACGTGGCCGCCCAGCAGCGCCGCCTGGTGAAGCAGTTTCTTGGGGATACATCCGACGTTGACGCACGTGCCGCCAATGCCCCACGTGGTACCTACAACACAAACGTTACTTCTACAAAGAGTTCGGGAAACCGCGCTCCACAGATTTGTTTAGAATCAGTAAAATAACACAAAGACTGTTCTTCAGTTTGGTTGTTGTTATCATTATAATCATTATTATTCTGTATCCATAAGGTTGACTATATATGCTTAACCCAAGGTGTAATTGGGGACCGTCCTGAACTGGAGTTGCATGGAAAATACCTAACCGATAACCGGTAAGGGTGACAGTAAGTCCATTACTTCATGTCATGCTTTTAAATCAATTCACTGACTTGTATGGTAGATCTACCTGTAAATGAATTTATTTAGCTCTTATCCGCAAAGATGGCTTGATGACGGGGTTTGATTTGAAGCACTTTCGAGTTATAAATATATTGTGTTCACATTATGTCCAAGACTTCAAAGAACACAATGTGCAGACTGTACTCTGCAGGGTCGAGGGACAACCCAGTATTGCATAATGATAATGGATCACCACCAGCAGCAGCGTTACATGAAATAACAATTATATTAAATATATATATATACATTTATACTATATATATATACTTATACTATATATTCTATGTTTTAATGCACCTGATGCCTCACAGTACAAAATAAACGTATTTTTGTTCCTTTACACGTATACCTCAGTGTTGCTTCTGGAAATATTTCAAAGCGTGCAAACTCCCACGCAGACATTGAAAGCGGGCACGCGAGTCAAAATTGTTTGACACACTCGCCATTAAACTATGCCAAATGACTTCGCGAACCCCATATTAAATATAACATAATATTATTCGTAGTGTCTTCCACTACACATTTTGCAGTTGTTTTATCCGCTCCTTACCCGCCACGGGCGGATGTGCACGGCCAAATACGGCGGAGTCGGCTATCTCTACCTTACATAATCTCTGATACCAGCTAGGATGCTTCTGAGAAAAAAGTCAAGACCCACGGGCTGTGCCCAAATGTGCGCCAATACAGGGTGTACTGGCCCCAATACAGGGTGTACTGGCCCCAATACAGGGTGTACTGGCCCCAATACAGGGTGTACTGGCCCCAATACAGGGTGTACTGGCCCCAATACAGGGTGTACTGGCCCCAATACAGGGTGTACTGGCCCCAATACAGAGTATACTGGCCCCAATACAGGGTGTACTGGCCCCAATACAGGGTGTACTGGCCCCAATACAGGGTGTACTGGCCCGCAAGACAATAACTTTGCGCCACGCCTCCAAAAACGCGTGAATCTCGCCATCCCGCGCCCGACGCAACACTGAACCTGCAAGACACGTTTACACGCGGTTTCTGTGCTGTTGACTGAGGACAGTGACGGTGTACAAACCTCGCGGTGACGGGTCAACATAGTCCAGCACAGCCACGCGTTTGCCAAGGTCTGCCGCTGCAAGCATAAGAAACCAGGAATATTATTTCACTCTGCAATGTTTCATCTCCAATGTCTGTAATTATTATTCAAATAAATGGTATGCTTGCTTGTCTCATGCATTCACACAACCCTTGTAACGTGTAAACATAAACCTCGGTAATGTGTAAACGTTTTCCAGAATGAGACTGTCCTGTAATACACTTTAAGGCACTACATGTACATGTATTACAATGTGTGACACAAACGTTAAGTTGTACAAGACTGACCGGTCTTGTAAGGGTAGCAAGTACACTCGACTGGCTGTGGTATCACTAGACCGGATAAGGGCATGCAGAGTGCAGGCCACCTCCCCCCACCCCTCCACCTCACACATACACACAACAAATAACTGAAGCCGTTCCCTACAATATGGAGCCAAACAGTTGTGAATTGACAAACGACATTGTCTCTTGATTTTCTTAGTCACTTTAAACTTCCCACTGTGTGAGAGGATAATGGAGATATGGCAAATGATGCGAATAGGATGTCCGCGTGGTGTGCCCTTTCAATGATTGTATACTGCCAATGTCAACCAATCTAACCTAATTAATGTGTACTTGTGCTCGTGTGCGTCTGTTTGCGGGATTCTACTCAGCAGGCCAAGTGCTAAGGATTCTATATATATACCGGTATATTGCTACAAACCGGGAAGGCAAATACTCATCAGTTTTCACATTCATGAAGGCGGGAAAGTCGGGCACATTGCTCATTGTCAGAGCTTGCAGTCTGCCCAGCTCTCTCTCGCACCCGATTTATTAATAAACATAATATATTGGTATTACTAAAACTGTGTACCCGATAGAGTTTTCAGGGGGGACAAAATGGTTACAAGACCGGCCGGTCCAGTGTCTCGGCATTAACACTCGACCGACCAGAAAAATAATTGACTCGGTCCGCGGGCGAGCGTTAGTGTCACACATTGCTATTAGAAACTTTGGCCAATTAGCATATGTCCTTGATCAACACAGGTCGTGATGAGACCATAGACTAGTACAGTGACTATAGTAATCATTTATCGTTTAGTCCATAGTCCACAGACAGACTTCAATAGTACCAGACTACCAACCTTCCTTCGAGCAGGCCAGTCCTCCAGATCCACCTCCTATCACCACAAGATCATATTTCTCTCTGCCACTCGCTGAAACAATGAAGAACTTTATTGATTATACTATTCAAGGTCAAACTGACTCTGGCTAAACAATAAATTTACAACAAGTTTGCTAATCTAGGACCCAGTTATTTTTTGCCTTGGTTACCTCCTTGAGGAAAGTCATTTACAAAAGAGTATTCAACATTATCTTTTCCATTATTGGGTCGGTACCATAAATTTTGACCATAAAAGTTCATAATTTTATATCCACCACAGATTTTGGTATGAAAATAGTGCTTGAATAGCATATATATATACTTTCAAATTGTAAATTACTGTAAATGTAAAAGCAAAAAAAAACATCACTAGCTTCCCTCTATTACCCAAATCAACTGAACCCATATAAGAGCTGAATGTATTACAACTATTGACCTATGCTGGGAGGAAAACATCTCACATTTAACTATTAGATCCATTCATAGTGAGTGATATTAGCATGAGCCATCTATATATCATATATATTTACTACCGTAAACAGCCTATTTGAAGCCGCATACATATTATAAGATGCACCCCAACTTTGGCCTCAAAACTGGGTTGGCAGGCAGCCAGAACCATTTCCGGAAAACTACATATTATAAGCCACACCCAGACTTTGGCCTCACCCCCCCTGTATCCCTGCTTAAACCCATCCCGCCAACCAAACCAATTAATTATTCATACAAGCAGTCATAAAAACACTAACAACATTCACCTTTTCCTCTCCGATCGCACCTCTTATCAAGTGTCACACCAGTGGCTGGCTCTCCTGGCCCTTACCAAACCAATTAATTGCTTATACAAGCAGTCACGACTACTAACAACATTCACCTCTCCCTCTCCGATTGCAGCTTTTATCAAGTGTCACACCAGGGACTGGCTCTCCTGGCTCTTACTGCATGTTTATGAATCACTGTCGTACCTACCCAGTATCAAGTTTCTGTCTGGCACAATGAACTTATTGCATTTGGTGCGAGGCCAGCGGCAGCCATATCAATTTACACAAACAAATAACACAACCTTAAGTAGCTCATTGGCAGTCTTGATTGCCACAGTAACACAATGCCTGGAAGGAGAGCATCTTACGACACAGCTTTCAAGTTGAATTATCTCGAGACTTGTTGACTTGTATGACGTTATGATGCACTAAATTATTATGGCAACAACTGTAACTTTCGTATTACCCCCCACCCCCCACTTGTCTTGCCATGCTCACTTGAAATCGGCAAACGGCCCTATTTAAAGCTGCACCCTGACTTGCGACTCAAACCCAGAAAGTGGAACCTTAAACTTCCTAATATAAGCTGCGGCTTCAAATAGGCAGTTTACAGTAGTTGTTCCTTATCTATAAATTGTTAAGGATTTTGGCACCAGTAGCAATTGGCTATAAGATAAGACCTCAAAGTGCCACTCTCACAATATGAAATATTGGTGAGGAGGTAATGTCCTGGCGCTGTATAGAAATTAAAGATATAAGTCATTTTGCTTAAGGCGGGTTAAGAAGGAGGAGGGGGAGAAGGAAAGGAATTGAGATGGGAATTTTAATTATTCTATGATTATTTTATTCCCTAACCTGGTGCTATTAGCAAGCTGCTGTAGCTACCGCCAATGCAACAGTTCCGTGACTGGACCCATATCAGAGTAGACTGTGTTACATCTATATGGAAAAAACCCTAACCAAACCAGCTGACCAATCCAACTGTAGTCACAATAGGCTGCAGTTGAAGTGACTGCAAACCCCTTCGCTGATGTATGCTACTTCAAACTGCAATTAGGCCTAAAACGTTCTAAGCCTATGGCTATACCTATGCCATGGCAACTCTCCTCAGTCTAACTGAGCGGTCTATAGACAGAACAGCCATACTACCAGAACAGCTGTATATGGTCTCTCCATCCTTAAGTATGGGTGGGGGGGAGGAGGTGGTGGGGGCTGAGAGCTTTGAATTTGAATCCTCTGATCCCAGAAAGGCATCATTTGTACATGCCTATAAAATATTGCTTAGAAAAAACCTCGGATCATCTTTTTTGGGTTGAGTTGTTATCAAAGAATGCCAATTAATCCATTTTGACCCCAGTGTGAACCTCCCCTTCCTCCACCCCTGGTTGCCCATTATGCATATGGCCAGGCAATCGACCCGGCTGCTAGGCACCGCTCCCCCACCCCACCCACCCTAACCCATACGGTCGGTCTGCTGGTAGCACTAGTACGGTCGTCCTGTCAGTACACCGAACTGGGCGATAATGAGAGTAACTTGACAGAAAACTTAGTCAATACTGTTAAAATTCAGTAATTTGTCATCTTTACTGCGAGATCCAATGGATAAACATAAGCGCTCACCGCTGTAAAGGCAATAATTTGATGTCCTGCTAAAGAGGTTCGAAAGCAGCTTCTGTTTGGCACAGTTCGAAATGCCCCTTCCCATGGGCGTCGCCATCTTGAACCACCTTTGTAACAGCATCTACGATTGGTCCACACGCCGTGGGGACGGCTATCTTGTCCAATCAATAAGTGCCAAATGTTTTAGCCACTTATCCGAAGGTCAAGGTCACAAACGTCAGCTGCCCTGCAGAGCGCAGAACTTTAAATTTCATAGGTACACTTTTTCTGACATTTTGTGTTATCGTAGATGCGTTGCACATGACTTTTTATCAGTAGGTTTGCAAAGTCAAGAGTAAGATACGAAATGCCGTGCACAGCTTCTGCGGACGCCGGGGTATTCACTTCCAAATAAGAATAATTTATTGTCATGCTGGCCTTTGGCTTTGGCCTTGCGCATCTTGATGGATATGGGTCAGTCAGCGTGGTTAGATACAAGGACCAATTGACCGGAGACTGTCGCGACGACGTCAGCCTGCTGGTCTTTCTCATAAAGTGTCACTTGTACATGTTGGCCATTGTGTATACAGTCCTCAGCCTGCAGCACCGTCGTCTGTACACACAATATCTGGACTTACTGCAGCATTGATCTTGGACATTAATTGATATTTGATTATGCCCACTAGGAACTCATGAGTCTTGTTGTAAGTGTTCTTGCATGTCTTGTATCCACAACGTGCATGGTAGTAGTATTGAGACAGCTGTTACATGGGACAGTAATTGATGGATAAGATTGTACTATACAAAATACAGTTATGTTGCAAAAAGTGATGTAGGATTAAATTATATCATCATAGTTATGAAATATTAACTGAATAAGCTGAGAGCTCAGCATATATCTTTTTGATTATGCCATAAGTAAATTATTTGTAAGTGGGCAAAATTAGTGCATCCCATGTGAAAAAGTATGGCTTTCATGTGTACTTTGTCATCGAAATATGCACATTGCAGCAGTTTTATACCTTTTATCATGTGATGGCAGATCTATTTCTTATGAAGGTTATATTTATACAGTCAGATAATGTGTTCTAAATATGTTTCCAAAATATTTCGAAAACCATAATTTAAGTAAAAAAATGCTGCATGAGCAGCTTTAATATCCACAAAAATGCATATTAATAAGCTTTGCATTGATATGATTGATACATGAGAAAATAATTGATCTTTTTTTACAGTGTTTTAAAATGATACTACAATATTGTACTATAAATTAGCAATGATATATGATATGTGGCTTTGCATATGTGTATAATACAGTAATATTTTCTAAATAATATGGGAATTCAGCAGGCATCTTTGATGATCACTTTTTAAATTTTGATATGATTTAGAATTGAAATAACTATACTGTGATTTAAAAAAATATATCAAGTTAACCTTGATTCATTTATTTATATGAGCATGTAATAGGGATATATATAGTCATGCTTATTCAACATATAACCCTTCTAATATCAGTTAAATACTAATAAAAACTTATCTAATCAAGAACAATTATAATTATACTTGGAAAGTCTATCTATACCTGATAATTGCTTAACTGTTATTCTTAAATAATCAATAAATTGCATGTCATTTTTTTTGCAATACATGTATATGATAACTACCTTGTAAATAACTGTATATTGCTTCATTCTATTAGGTACCTAATGAAATTTATTACTTTCTGATCAAGCATGAAAAACATCCAGTAATCCTATAAATATGCTCTTTTTATTTCAGAAGTCTTCATGAAACATATTTGTATTGAAGCTCCAACTCCTGCCAAACATCATGTGCATCTTGTTCGTGTATGTCAACAACAAACCAGATGCTGATGGATATCAACTTGTCATTGCCAACAATAGGGATGAGTTCTATGCTAGACCAACCAAACCTGCTGACTTTTGGATGGATCATACTCACTGTATAAGTGGTAAATATATATTGTAACACATATTTTAATATGATTTAATATATCAACTGGTATGACCTGGTTTGCTGTAGTTGAATAAAACATTTTTATTGGACATTAATATACTGGCAAAGATATCATGCTACAGTATTATCAAAGCAAATTCTTTGCCACTATAATGGTACACAGTTTGGCATATCAGCCAGTAATGCAATGGGAAAGAGAAATGACACATGCATTTAATGTTTCATTATATCGGTACCAGTATACTGTTATTGCTGTGCTTATCTTTAGGGCTAGATGAGCAGCCTGGGCGAGAGGGGGGAACTTGGATGGGAGCCTCAACAAAGGGAAAGATTGGCTTCTTGCTCAACATATTGGAACACACTTTTGTAGATATACACAAGAAAGGAAGAGGTAAGCAGATGATAAGTGAGATAGAAGGAGAACAAGCATAGCTTTATCTAGGCCGGTAAACAGTAGTAAATTGAAAGCTTTTAGACGTTATTTTGGGGCCCTCAGTGTGTTGGGTATGGTTAGGTCTACTTGACGCTTTTTGACGCTATCTTGGGCCCTCCGTGTGTTGGGTACGGTTAGGTCTACTTGAAGCTTTTTGAAGTTATCTTGGGGCCCTCCGTGTGTTGGGTATGGTTAGGTCTACTTGAAGCTTTTTAATTTTTTGGCTATTGCCCAAGTGTCTGGTGCATGGTTCGAACACCACCTGTGCAATTGTCGATATTGTATCAAATTATGCATTACTTGTAAAGGGATAATATTCCAGCACTTATTGGCTTCTGTGCCGTTAATTTAGAACACAAACGAAATGTATACATATATAATGTTCCTCCTTATGCATGCAATCAAGGTGACCTTTCGTTCCCGGCTTTTTGTCGTCAGGTTTTCTAGTCAATGATTTTCTGACTTCTGACGACGACGCGGCGACATACCTCGGGAAGGTGGCGGAGGGGGGTCACAACTACCACCAATTCAACCTCGTGCTGCTGGAGAAAAGGTCAGACATATCACGTGCGTAATTGTGAAGAAAAAGTCAGATATATCGAGTGCGTAATTGTGAAGAAAAGGTCAGATATATCGAGTGCGTAATTGTGAAGAACAGGTCGGATATATCGAGTGCGTAATTGTGAAGAAAAGGTCAGATATATCACGTGCTTAATTCATTGTACATTCGCAAGTTATTAAAGGAAACCATTTAATAAATCTACGCTTTTTAGATTTTGCCCACAAACTCGCCCATTATCCATTTGACATCGTTGTCTTGAGGTTTTGCTGCACCATATTTTGCTTCAGCATACACCCGTTCTACCTTCAGACAAGGGGCGTGGAGCATACAGTATTACAGCAATGAGGATAAGACAGCACCCTTCGATCTCGAACCAGGTCAGGTCATATGACATCGAAATGATATTGAATGGGCACTTCTTTTCATGTTGTACTCTCAAGTACACATATATATATTCCATTATGTGTGTAATTTATGTCCGCTGCTTGCTTCCCGATGTGAAATTATGCTGATTAAGCTGCTATAATCAGTGTTTTTATGAAATGGATGCTGAGAAAACTGAACTGTTTCATATACTGACCAATACAGGTGTCACTGTTCTGTAACCCAAGAGACGCCATGGGAACCATTAAAATCCCCAATTCAACTTCCCTCCCCCCCCCCCTCCCCGACCCAGCCGGCCCTGGCGGTCACGTGGTGTGGAGTACGTTCCCTGCAGCGCCACTAAAATCCCCTAGTACTCTAAGCGACCGCTGTAGGGCGCCACAAAAAAGCCGCGATTGATGAGATGAAAGATGAATTGATGGTTTCCCTGGTTCAGCTCAACTTAAATAATTAAATGTTTTGAAGCCGTAAGATGTGTGACAATTGATGGGCGCATCCTGACCACAGGGATCCTGGCTTTCGGAAACTCCACCTACAACATTCCATGGCAGAAGGTCAAGGCCGGCAAGGTCAGGTTCGCCAAGGTCATGTCGGAGTACCACACAACCGCCCACAGGGCTCAGCTGAAGGTTGAGTTATTGAAACTCATGACAGACCCGACACCGTAAGTCTGATGCCTGCGTCCTCCGCACGCACGTAGAGTGGAATATAACACGCGTTTCTGATCTTCTCTGAATTTGCTACCATTAGACACCGATATGTTGTGCTTGATGGTGCCATTGCCCAGTTTAAACAGGCGACCGGTACAAACGGGCGGGCGTTTGAAATAAAAACAGGTAGCCGTTTTAAACAGATGGCCGATGTAAACCGGTGGTCAGTTTAAACAGGTGGCCAGATTATCAATGCCATATACACCTGGGAACCATTCGGACCCTAAAGACGAGCAGTGGGTATGTGGAGTACGGGTTCGGCTTAGCTGTGGAGGTTTTGCTTACTAAGAACATCCCCTTATAGAGAGGTTCTTGAATTCCATTTCCTCTATGGCTTCGTGCCACTATCGCCCGGCTCTCTTCTCTTTCCCCTCACTGTATCAGCATGGATCTGACACTGACGCCCCCTGATACCTCTCGCGGGGTGGTACCAGCCTACTTGCTACGTGTTGTATGCCTATTTGTCTCCTCCTTTCGGAATGTAGGCCTATATATGTGTATGATGAGGTTGTCTGTGTCACCACAGCTGCATGCCGGACCCACAGCTGTATTCTCAGGGCAAAGGGGACCTGACGGAACGGCAGATAGAGGAGAGAAGCGCTGTCTATGTCGAATCCAAGGACATAGCCTATGGCACGAGGTGAGCAGGTATCTGGGGCCTATGGCACGAGGTTTAGCAGGGGGGTCTCCGGGTATCTGTGGCCTATGGCACGAGGTGAGCAGGTATCTGTGGCCTATGGCACGAGGTTTAGCAGGGGGGTCTCCGGGTATCTGTGGCCTATGGCACGAGGTGAGCAGGGGGAAGGGTCTCCGGGTATCTGTGGCCTATGGCACGAGGTGAGCAGGGGGAAGGGTCTCCGGGTATATGTGGCCTATGGCACGAGGTGAGCAGGGGGAAGGGTCTCCGGGTATCTGGGACCTATGGCACGAGGTGAGCAGGGGGAAGGGTCTCCGGGTATCTGGGACCTATGGCACGAGGCGAACATGTATCTGTGGTCTATGGCACGAGGTGAGCAGGGGGAAGGGTCTCCGGGTATCTGGGACCTATGGCACGAGGTGAGCAGGGGGAAGGGTCTCCGGGTATCTGTGGCCTATGGCACGAGGTGAGCAGGGGAAGGGTCTCCGGGTATCTGTGGCCTATGGCACGAGGTGAGCAGGGGGAAGGGTCTCCGGGTATCTGTGGCCTATGGCACGAGGTGAGCAGGGGGAAGGGTCTCCGGGTATCTGGGACCTATGGCACGAGGCGAGCAGGTATCTGTGGTCTATGGCACGAGGTGAGCAGGGGGAAGGGTCTCCGGGTATCTGGGACCTATGGCACGAGGCGAGCAGGTATCTGTGGTCTATGGCACGAGGTGAGCAGGGGGAAGGGTCTCCGGGTATCTGGGACCTATGGCACGAGGTGAGCAGGGGGAAGGGTCTCCGGGTATCTGTGGCCTATGGCACGAGGTGAGCAGGGGAAGGGTCTCCGGGTATCTGTGGCCCATGGCACGAGGTGAGCAGGGTGAAGGGTCTCCGGGTATCTGGGACCTATGGCACGAGGTGAGCAGGGGGAAGGGTCTCCGGGTATCTGTGGTCTATGGCACGCGGTGAGCAGGGGAAGGGTCTCCGGGTATCTGTGGCCTATGGCACGAGGTGAGCAGGGGGAAGGGTCTCCGGGTATATGTGGCCTATGGCACGAGGTGAGCAGGGGGAAGGGTCTCCGGGTATCTGGGACCTATGGCACGAGGTGAGCAGGGGGAAGGGTCTCCGGGTATCTGGGACCTATGGCACGAGGCGAGCAGGTATCTGTGGTCTATGGCACGAGGTGAGCAGGGGGAAGGGTCTCCGGGTATCTGGGACCTATGGCACGAGGTGAGCAGGGGGAAGGGTCTCCGGGTATCTGTGGCCTATGGCACGAGGTGAGCAGGGGAAGGGTCTCCGGGTATCTGTGGCCTATGGCACGAGGTGAGCAGGGGGAAGGGTCTCCGGGTATCTGGGACCTATGGCACGAGGTGAGCAGGGGGAAGGGTCTCCGGGTATCTGGGACCTATGGCACGAGGCGAGCAGGTATCTGTGGTCTATGGCACGAGGTGAGCAGGGGGAAGGGTCTCCGGGTATCTGGGACCTATGGCACGAGGTGAGCAGGGGGAAGGGTCTCCGGGTATCTGTGGCCTATGGCACGAGGTGAGCAGGGGAAGGGTCTCCGGGTATCTGTGGCCTATGGCACGAGGTGAGCAGGGGGAAGGGTCTCCGGGTATCTGGGACCTATGGCACGAGGTGAGCAGGGGGAAGGGTCTCCGGGTATCTGTGGCCTATGGCACGAGGTGAGCAGGGGAAGGGTCTCCGGGTATCTGTGGCCTATGGCACGAGGTGAGCAGGGGGAAGGGTCTCCGGGTATATGTGGCCTATGGCACGAGGTGAGCAGGGGGAAGGGTCTCCGGGTATCTGGGACCTATGGCACGAGGTGAGCAGGGGGAAGGGTCTCCGGGTATCTGGGACCTATGGCACGAGGCGAGCAGGTATCTGTGGTCTATGGCACGAGGTGAGCAGGGGGAAGGGTCTCCGGGTATCTGGGACCTATGGCACGAGGTGAGCAGGGGGAAGGGTCTCCGGGTATCTGTGGCCTATGGCACGAGGTGAGCAGGGGAAGGGTCTCCGGGTATCTGTGGCCTATGGCACGAGGTGAGCAGGGGGAAGGGTCTCCGGGTATCTGTGGCCTATGGCACGAGGTGAGCAGGGGGAAGGGTCTCCGGGTATCTGTGGCCTATGGCACGAGGTGAGGAAAGAATCTCCGGGTATCTGTAGCCTATGGCACGAGGTGAGCAGAGGTAAGGGTCTCCGGGTATCTGGGACCTATGGCACGAGGTGAGCAGAGGGAAGGGTCTCCGGGTATCTGGGACCTATGGCTCGAGGTGAGCAGGTATCTGTGGCCTATGGCACGAGGTGAGCAGGTATCTGTGGCCTATGGCACAAGGTGAGCAGGGGGGAAGGGTCTCCGCCAATAGGAGTATTACTTCTGGTAATGCTAGTTCAATGGATGCGGAATACGTTATGTACCCTTAAAAATTAAACGTCATTTTGTGAAGGTATATATGCGCGCTTGTTGAAGTTGTACGTCAGCTTACCCAGTAATTACAGTTCTGTTCATGTGTTTTTCCGCCGTTGCTGTGCAGGACGAACTCGCTGCTGTTGGTGGACAGCCAGGGGACCTGTGAATACGTGGAACGGACGATGAGGACCCCAGTGGATGTGGACAACCCACAGTGGGACACCACCCAACACACGTTCAAAGTGGCCGACTCCTAACGCCACCCAACACATATTCAAAATGGCCGACTCCTAACACCACCCAACACACATTCAAAATGGCCGACTCCTAACGCCACCAAACACACGTTCAAAGTGGCCGACTCCTAACGCCACCCAACACACATTCACAGTGGCCGACTCCTAACGCCACCCAACACACATTCACAGTGGCCGACTCCTAACGCCACCCAACACACATTCAAAATGGCCGACTCCTAACGCCACCCAACACACATTCAAAATGGCCGACTCCTAACGCCACCCAACACACATTCAAAATGGCCGACTCCTAACGCTACCCAACACATATTCAAAATGGCCGACTCTTAACACCACCCAACACACATTCAAATTGGCCGACTCCTAACGCCACCCAACACACATTCAAAGTGGCCGACTCCTAACGCCACCCAACACATATTCAAAATGGCCGACTTCTAACGCCACCCAACACACATTCAAAATGGCCGACTCCTAACACCACCCAACACACATTCAAAATGGTCGACTCCTAACAACACCCAACACACATTCAAAATGGCCGACTCCTAACGCCACCCAACACACATTCAAAATGGTCGACTCCTAACAACACCCAACACACATTCAAAATGGCCGACTCCTAACGCCACCCAACACACATTCAAAATGGCCGACTCCTAACGCCACCCAACACACATTCAAAATGGCCGACTCCTAACGCTACCCAACACACATTCAAAATGGTCGACTCCTAACAACACCCAGCACAATTTCAAAATGGTCGACTTCTAACGCCAGCCAACCAGGGTGCACCGGTGACCAGTCTAGTTAGTTATCTGTTCACTTTGAATTAATCATTTGTGATAGGTCGATTTACATGTATAATGTTTTACATATATTACCATGACCAAAAAAGGTCCATATAGTTTGCTTAAATCAAACGTATTCTTTAAGCAAACGGAGCGTTCGCCGTTTGTTGCCAGACCCTCACAACTTGGCGCCCAGAGCCACAAATGTCCTAGAGATCTCGCGTTATAGAGAGTTGTATTAGAAATTCCCCCTGCCCCATCTATTGGGTATTGTGTAAGGCGTAATTTGTCGAAGGAGAAAAATCAACCTCTCTCAATCCGAAGCCGGTTTATCCCCCTCCAGTGCAGCCAGAGGTAATACATAAGTGGCCGATGGTAGTACTTACTTTGGTGGTCACAGTTTGTGCAATGTAATGGCGGTAGGTGGCAGGTCAAGTGCGCATTTATATCAATAACTCAGTCGCACACTTGTTTTGAAATGCTTTTGACGCGCTCAATAATATAAGACGGAACATACAGGCGCACGGAATACTCGTGGCATACATCTTTACATTTGAAATTAGTTTTACCAGCGAGTGACTCCTGCTCCCACTGTATGCAGAGATGCGACTTACGGTTGGGAGCTTCTAACTTACCTTTGATCTACGATTTCATCTCACTCGAAGTTCCTGTAGAAGTCAGATACTCGTGTGCCCGCCCATCATTCAACTAGTTTCCATTTATTATTTCATGAAGTGGATTGATTCAAAGAAAACTCGGTGCCTTGTACTTCTTAATTGTTTTGAAAAGTACTTTTAAAAAAGTATTATGTCCATGCAGCCTGATGTTTTTCGTGCATGGAAATAAATTATATTTTGTTCTCTTTGAAAGACTTTTCATGTGTTTTTGTGTGCAATATATGTGCATTTGTAAGTTACTAAACAACATACCACCGACATGGTAGGGAGGCGATTACTGATACATATACGTACGCTGGTCAAACAACAGACGAATACTCACAATTGGGGGGTGGGGGGGGGGACCTTTTCCGATCTCCGCGATTGGCATCCAGGAATTCGTGGAGATTCGCGATTAGCTGTTGACAATTCTTGGGGATCATTATCCGTATAATTCTTGGTTCAACGCGAAGACCCTTTGCCTATTTACCGCGATCCGTTATTATAGCAGTCTGTGAATTCCTCGATATTCGCGATATGACCTGTAAGTTCTTTTTCGTTTCGTTATGGAGATTCGTTATTACTCTCATGATTCTTGGGGATTTGCGAGTTAGATGGGGTATCCCCCCCCCCCCCTCCCTATACTCACTGGCCCTCACCCGTCAATATTATATATTGCGTCTTCGGTATCTGGTGTGGACTATTATCTAGGCAAGGGTTACGCTAGATTCGGCAAGAATAGCTACAACGTCTGGGTATTAGCCGCCGGCCTTGCTGTCGACACAATGAATTAATTAAGCTACTTCTTGGAGAAAAGAACAAATGGAAAAGAGAGATTAATGGTGTTGTTCAGCAGTATTATACGCCCCAGGGGTGGGTGGGTGGGGGCTGTTATCATTTCATAGGCTCTCCGTCGAAATCCTGAAAGCGCAGTGGATAATTAAATAGGTATATTTATAGACAAACAGAACGTTTTTGTCATGCTAGTTGCCCTCTAGGCCAGATTTATACAAGAGCTGCCCATTCAGAATAAAAGGGAAAGCATATATATATCCTTTCCCTTTTATTATCCCTATTTATTATATATAGGTTTAGGCTCTTATGTATAGGCTCTTTCTTACGGTCACACCGCTCTAGGCGGTGAGCGCGCCACGCAGCTGTGGGCGGTGAGCGCGCCACGCAGCTGTGGGCGATGAGCGCGCCACGCAGCTGTGGGCGGTGAGCGCGCCACGCAGCTGTGGGCGGTTAACGCGCCACGCAGCTGTGGGCGGTGAGCGCGCCACGCCGCTGTGGGCGGTGAGCGCGCCACGCCGCTATGGGCGGTGAGCTGGCCACGCAGCTGTAGGCGGTGAGCCAGCCACGCCGTGCGCACTGTTTAGTAATCCGTTCCCAGACCTTAAAACGTACGTGCGCACGTTTTTTTTAAACTCTGGGAAAGGATTTCTAAACTGTGCAAACGGATTAAACCTCCCACGGCTACACCTGACTGCAAACGAATTACTAAAGTATGCGAATGGATTGCTAAACTATGCGAAAACACATAATCTTGCCAGAACAACTATTTGAAGGTGTCCATTCACACCGCGGCCAAGTAAAGCACACTCGACGATAGACGATATGACCGTCGTATCCATGAGCGCTTATATCCATTGATCACTCGTAGGCTGGCAGCCGCCTATGACCCTACATAGGCGGCTGCCAGCCTACGAGTGATCAATGGATTTAAGCGCTCATGGTCGTATCCGCGGGCCGAGAGGTCGTCGCACCGTAATATCAGCCGATACAAAGGACTTAATGTTGCTAACCAGGCTTCGGGTAATGAAGTCAAGTGAAAACCCATTGAGCACAGAATATAAACATACCCCATCCCGGGAAGAGGTGCGGTCACAGAAGTGTCAAGTTTGGATCGGCTTTCAAAAGTTGTATGTGTGTATAGCGCTTTATTAAATATAACTCTGTGTATGTATGTACGAGAATTTGCCACCCGCTACTTGTTGTTGACTGGGGTGGTGAGCATAGCTATTGACACTTGTGTGGATCTCATCTAGTCATTCTAGACTAGGCTTGTCTTTACCAGGCCTGTCTCTAACGTATCACAGCATTTGCTGTCTTTGCGGTGTTGCAGCGCATAATGGCGCGGGCTGGCGCTGATCGAATAAATGTGCCCAGAAAAAGCCCTGACATTGCAAGTTAGGACAATAAATCAAAGTATTTTCCTTCCGCCAGGTCAGTAAATTGCATAAGGATTCTCGAAAGATCCATATTTTGTCGGCTAGTTAAAAACTGTGCGCCCTATACGCCAAAATATGCGCTGCAACGTCGCAAAGACAGCAGATGCTGCCTGGCTCTAACGGCACCCCGTGATGCGTTGGAGACAGGCCTGGTAAGGCTTGTCTTAGACTTAGTGCTAAATCACCATGTTCTGTACTTGTAGCCTGAAAACAAGACGTTACTGTCGTTAGACAGTTGTGAGTAGGTAATGGACGACAGGTTACTTGTCTAATGACAATAGCGTCTTGTTTTCAGGCTACATACTCTGTTGTGTACCTGTACACAACAGTGGCCAGGGTGATTTAGCAATAGGGTATAGGTTTATCTCTGAATGGACCTTGGACTATCAATAAATTACCGTGTTGAATCCAGTACAACTTGCAATACTGTTACTCACAGTGTCCCCTGGCACTCTGGCACACACTTGAATTTGAATCATGGGGTAGGGGGTCCTTGTTCATATCTATATATAAGCAAAGACCCTCCCCCCCCCCCCCTATGATTCAAGTGCCTGTACCCTGACATAACAACTAGCTGACAACCTATAGCGACCTAGCAATTCCCTCAAGGCAATCTCTGCATAACCCCCCACCCTTGCCTTCACAATATATATAAAGTTGCATATCGAGTTCTTTCCCGCCATAACTAAGCCCAGTCAAAATTTATATCAAGATTTGCAGAAAACTCAATTGTTTCATTCTATAAAATAAATCTGATAAACATCGCCATTTTGACTATGGTGTGGCAAACGTATCTATCCTGGGACACCACAGAACTCTGTTGCGGAACTGCTACTTATACCAAAGCATCGCGAAGCACACAAACTGATGACATTTACCACTAAAATTAAAACTTGTTGTTGTTGTGGTAACTTGTTATCATGGGCAAGGCTAAGAAACTCTATTTGGCAGTCTGGCATGGGTAGACTTAGCCTTGACACATGGCTCTCTTGACCTCGCACCCCGGCCCGCTCCCCAGAGCGGATAAGCCAGGGAGGGGCATGCAACAGGGCTAGGGTAGACTATAGACAAAAGAAATCTTGAATGATTCAATGACTGATTCTTACTTGTATTTTGACCTCTTTTAGTTTTGCCAGGAAAGCTAGAGCTCGATATGCAACTTTAAGTTGGGACATGTCTTTCAAGGGCATACCAGTCATTCAAGGGTGTGCAAGTATTGCATTGCACTGTATTCCCCCGGTGCTAAGCTATATCAACCTACCGTAAACTGCCTATTTGAAGCCGCATACATATTAGAAGCCGCACCCCAACTTTGGCCTCAAAACCGGGTTGGCAGGCACCCAGAACCATTTCCGGAAAACTACATATTAGAAGCCGCACCCAGACTTTGGCCTCTCGACCCGCCCCCCCCCCCCCCCCCCCCCCCTGTATCCCTGCTTAATCCCATCCCGCCAGCAAAACGATTTAATTGTTTATACAATTGTTTATATGGCACCTCTCATCAAGTGTCATACACTGGCTGGCTCTCCTGGCCCCTACCAAGCCAACTAATTGTTCATGCAAGCCGTCGCGACTACTAACAACATTCACCTGGCTGGCTCTCCTGGCCCCTACCAAGCCAACTAATTGTTTATGGAAGCCGTCGCGACTACTAACAACATTCACCTGGCTGGCTCTCCTGGCCCTAACTCTCCTGGCCCCTACCAAGCCAACTGATTGTTTATGGAAGCCGTCGCGACTACTAACAACATTCACCTGGCTGGCTCTCCTGGCCCTAACTCTCCTGGCCCCTACCAAGCCAACTGATTGTTTATGGAAGCCGTCGCGACTACTAACAACATTCACCTGGCTGGCTCTCCTGGCCCTAACTCTCCTGGCCCTTACCAAGCCAACTAATTGTTTATGGAAGCCGTCGCGACTACTAACAACATTTACCTGGCTGGCTCTCCTGGCCCTAACCAAGCCAACTGATTGTTTATGCAAGCCGTCGCTATTACTAACAACATTCACCTGGCTGGCTCTCCTGGCCCTAACTCTCCTGGCCCCTACCAAGCCAACTAATTGTTTATGGAAGCCGTCGCGACTACTAACAACATTCACCTGGCTGGCTCTCCTGGCCCTAACTCTCCTGGCCCTAACCAAGCCAACTAATTGTTTATGGAAGCCGTCGCGACTACTAACAACATTCACCTGGCTGGCTCTCCTGGCCCCTACCAAGCCAACTAATTGTTTATGGAAGCCGTCGCGACTACTAACAACATTCACCTGGCTGGCTCTCCTAGCCCTAACTCTCCTGGCCCTTACCAAGCCAACTAATTGTTTATGGAAGCCGTCGCGACTACTAACAACATTCACCTGGCTGGCTCTCCTGGCCCCTACCAAGCCAACTGATTGTTTATGGAAGCCGTCGCGACTACTAACAACATTCACCTGGCTGGCTCTCCTGGCCCTAACTCTCCTGGCCCTTACCAAGCCAACTAATTGTTTATGGAAGCCGTCGCGACTACTAACAACATTCACCTGGCTGGCTCTCCTGGCCCCTACCAAGCCAACTAATTGTTTATGGAAGCCGTCGCGACTACTAACAACATTCACCTGGCCGGCTCTCCTGGCCCTAACTCTCCTGGCCCCTACCAAGCCAACTGATTGTTTATGGAAGCCGTCGCGACTACTAACAACATTCACCTGGCTGGCTCTCCTGGCCCTAACTCTCCTGGCCCTTACCAAGCCAACTAATTGTTTATGGAAGCCGTCGCGACTACTAACAACATTCACCTGGCTGGCTCTCCTGGCCCTAACTCTCCTGGCCCTAACCAAGCCAACTGATTGTTTATGCAAGCCGTCGCTATTACTAACAACATTCACCTGGCTGGCTCTCCTGGCCCTAACTCTCCTGGCCCCTACCAAGCCAACTAATTGTTTATGGAAGCCGTCGCGACTACTAACAACATTCACCTGGCTGGCTCTCCTGGCCCTAACTCTCCTGGCCCCTACCAAGCCAACTGATTGTTTATGGAAGCCGTCGCGACTACTAACAACATTCACCTGGCTGGCTCTCCTGGCCCCTACCAAGCCAACTAATTGTTTATGGAAGCCGTCGCGACTACTAACAACATTCACCTGGCTGGCTCTCCTGGCCCTAACTCTCCTGGCCCTAACCAAGCCAACTGATTGTTTATGGAAGTCGTCGCGACTACTAACAACATTCACCTCTTATGGTGAATGTCTTATGAATCACTGTCTTACCTATCCAGTATCAAGTTTCTGTCTGGCACAATTAACTTATTGCATTTGGTGCGAGGCCGGTGACTGCTATATCAATTTACACCACCTGTAAGCTGGCCTCTGATCATTGGTCTATAATAGGTGTGGGCGGAGTTGCGTGGCAGTAGTAATAAATAATACAACCGTAAGTAGGTAGCTTATTGTCTTAAATGCCACAGTAACACAATGCCTGGGAAAAGAGAGCATCTTACGACGCAGCTTTCCGCTTCCCGCCCCCCCCCCCTCTCCACTTGTCTCGCCACGCTCATTTGAAATCGGAAAAAGGCCCTATTTAAAGCCGCACCCTGACTTGCAACTCAAACCCGGAAAGTGGTTCCTCCAACTTCCTAATATAAGCCGCGGCTTCAAATAGGCAGTTTACAGTATATATCTTCTCATATACTTTGTCATGTAAATATATCCAAGTTTGGAGAGCAAGTTGTTAAACTAATAAGAACCAGGCTAGTTAGAGGGTTACAGTCCTTTGTTCAGTACATGCAGTTGCCTGATCTAAGGGGGGGTGGGGGGATTTCCTCTAGGTATATGTACCACCACCTCAACCTCCTGCGTCAATTAATTTACTGTGTCTATATGGGCTGATGATTCGGCACTAGACCTTATGCCGTTATTGCAATTAATTTTAGTATTACCTGAAGAGTATACCATAATCTGCTTTGGTAAATATGAATATATAGTCTTCTTTATCATGATACAATTACAATTTAACTATATATTCATATCACTGTTAGGTCTAAAAACAGCATATCTTTTAATTATATTATATGTTGTGTTTGATGTAATTTCTTTCAGATTTGGCTGCTAGAATGTGTATCCTGTTCATCCATATCAATAATGATGCATCACAAGGTCGGTACAGTCTAGTCATTGCCAGCAACAGGGATGAAAAGTTAAGCCGCCCTTCAAAGCCTGCAGTCTTCTGGCCAGAGTGTGAAGATTGCATTGGTGGTGGGTATCATGGATATGTTGTGGTAGATACAGTAGCTGTGTGGTGTAACTGACCACAGTGGAACTATTATTAAAGGCACATCCACAAGGTTTCAACTTTTACAGTGGAACCCAAAACGTTCTGAGACAATGAATTGGGGCTGGATGAAGCATGCCCCAGGTGTCCAAACCCATGGGGTAGGATATGGTAGCCACCCAACCTGCTTACCACTTTAGTTAATAACGTTCAGAACCCTTGTAAACTAATGGTTGTTCTTGCGCCTGAGCCACTCACCCTTGCAGCAAACAACAGCTAAATCATTCACTTTTCGCGAACAGGCAGCAAATAACTGTGACAGCATCTCCTTTATATCATATTTGCCTTGAAAGAGTCTAACGTAATTTAAGTGTTCTACACTGGCTTTAAGTGGTACAATTATGATTATTTGTTCTGACATGTTGCCGGTGTGATGTTCTCAGAAGTTGTTTTCATTATGTAGGACAAGACCTGGAGCCCGGTAGAGAGGGGGGCACGTGGATGGCTATGTCTAAAGGCGGCAAGCTGGGCTTCCTCCTCAACATAGCGGGAGGGCACGAGCCCGACAGGAAGAACAGAGGTGTGTCAGGGCAAGAATTCAGACTTTCATGCAGTATTTATGATTCTGCTTCTAGCTAGGATACCCATATCAGCGGTGGTAGCAAATAGTGACCTGTGCAAAATGGGAAGCAACCAAACACTGACTTGCCGACCGGCCATTTTCGCATATGAGATTTTGCGTTCATGTATATGACATATCAGTTTGATAATTAATTTGAAGAAATCTATGATTTTATTGGCACATAATTAAGGTTGGCTGTTTCTCGATGTAGAACTCTACAACATGTTTATTGCTATCTGTTGAACTTGACATCGGACAACATGCATATTTCTATCTGGCTCTCTGACATGGTCGTTCTTCCATGACAACCTGTTTCTGTTGGACTGACTAAACGACCTGACAACCTATTTCTGTTGAACTAACTACAGGGTCTGACAACAGATTTCTGTTGAACTAACTACAGGGTCTGACAACATATTTCTGTTGGACTGACTACAGGGCCTGTTTCTACCTGCAGGATTCTTGGTGCGGGATTTCCTGTCGAACACAGAGGATGCCGCCTCTTACCTCGCAGACTTGGCTCCGACGGCCCAAGACTACAACAAGTTCAACCTGGTCTTGTTGGAGCGAACGTACGCACAATCTCTGCTGTACACTCACTGATCACTATAGACATACTAGGAACGTACGCACGATCTCTGCTGTACACTCACTGATCACTATAGACATACTAGGAACGTACGCACAATCTCTGCTGTACACTCACTGATCACTATAGACATACTAGGAACGTACGCACGATCTCTGCTGTACACTCACTGATCACTATAGACATACTAGGAACGTACGCACGATCTCTGCTGTACACTCACTGATCACTATAGACATACTAGGAACGTACGCACAATCTCTGCTGTACACTCACTGATCACTATAGACATACTAGGAACGTACGCACGATCTCTGCTGTACACTCACTGATCACTATAGACATACTAGGAACGTACGCACGATCTCTGCTGTACACTCACTGATCACTATAGACATACTAGGAACGTACGCACGATCTCTGCTGTACACTCACTGATCACTATAGACATACTAGGAACGTACGCACGATCTCTGCTGTACACTCACTGATCACAATAGACATACTAGGAACGTACGCACGATCTCTGCTGTACACTCACTGATCACTTTAGACATACTAGGAACGTACGCACGATCTCTGCTGTACACTCACTGATCACTATAGACATACTAGGAACGTACGCACGATCTCTGCTGTACACTCACTGATCACTATAGACATACTAGGAACGTACGCACGATCTCTGTTGTACACTCACTGATCACTATAGACATACTAGGAACGTACGCACGATCTCTGCTGTACACTCACTGATCACTATAGACATACTAGGAACGTACGCACGATCTCTGCTGTACACTCACTGATCACTATAGACATACTAGGAACGTACGCACGATCTCTGCTGTACACTCACTGGTCACTATAGACATACTAGGAACGTACGCACGATCTCTGCTGTACACTCACTGGTCACTATAGACATACTAGGAACGTACGCACGATCTCTGCTGTACACTCACTGATCACTATAGACATACTAGGAACGTACGCACGATCTCTGCTGTACACTCACTGATCACTAGACATACGTACGCACGATATCTGCTGTACACTCACTGATCACTATAGACATACTAGGAACGTACGCACGATCTCTGCTGTACACTCACTGACCACTATAGACATACTAGGAACGTACGCACGATCTCTGCTGTACACTCACTGATCACTATAGACATACTAGGAACGTACGCACGATCTCTGCTGTACACTCACTGATCACTATAGACATACGTACGCACGATCTCTGCTGTACACTCACTGATCACTATAGACATACTAGGAACGTACGCTCGATCTCTGCTGTACACTCACTGATCACTATAGACATACTAGGAACGTACGCACGATCTCTGCTGTACACTAACTAATAACTATATATAAATATAATATATATAATAGTAACCGCCATTACCAGATATATCAGTATGCCTTATATCTCCTAGTTTATCTTTTGGTTCACCTTCCAGTCCATTAAATAGGTCATATTTAGTCTCGATGTTATAATAGGAGTTAATGTGATACGTCTGTAGTCACCATGATGTATCAGTGAGAATTACCCGCTCATTGGTTTCAGACACGTCAAGTGGAAACTGCATTGCTGTAGTAACAGCGACAATCTCCCACCAGAGGTCGCAGAATCAGGTAAGTGTGGAAGCTAAGTACACCATTGACCTCTGCGTCAAGACAGGGCGGCAGTGAGATATCTGTGCATAAATGTTGCCAAAACACCAAACGATCCATCTGTCTATGCTCTGTCCAATGTGAGCGTCTCCAACATGTCCCAGGACTATTCTGTGCATCCTGTCAATTGCTAGAGATGCAGTGCACTCACTGCCCGGGACCCACTGTTAGCTGTCTGACGATGGATTTTACTTACAATGTTAAACACAGTCTGTTTCTCTGTAGGTATCATCGGGGTTAGCAACTCCGCCCTGCGCCAGCCCTTCAGGAAAGTGGCGGCCGGCAAGGAACGACTGCAGGAGGTGCTCAGACAATGTCAGGACTCCCCAAAAGATATTCTCAAGGATCAGCTTTTTGATCTTCTCGGTGATAAGACATCGTAAGTGGACGTTTATATTGGAGGCTCTGGGTGTGTGTGACGTCTCTGAATATGTCCGTTGTGATTAAACCAGGAGGGCTTCGTCATGGCTCAACTAGATCCACCGGATCACGTGTTACCAGTGTAATCTCGTCTGGATCACGTGTTCACAGTGTAATCTCGTCCGGATCACGTGTCCTTAGTGTAATCTCGTCCGGATCACGTGTCCTTGGTGTAATCTCGTCCCGATCACGTGTCCTCAGTGTAATTTCGTCTTGATCACGTGTTACCAGTGTAATCTCGGCCAGACCACGTGTCCTTAGTGTTACCTCGTATGAACGCGTCGGGCGTTTCGAATGTAGTCTCGTTTGTAGTTTCGCGAGTTAACATTCTTACTGAATCTGCAGGTAGACAGTGTCGGCGTGATTGTGTTGTACTTATCTTGTGCTATTGCCGTTCTTATGCCGTGGTTATATTGTGCGGCGTCATGTTGCCAGGTGTCTGCCGGACCCGCTGTTTGACAGCCGGGCACTGCCGGAGATGGCCAAGGAACAACTGAGCCGGGTTTCTGTGGACCTGTACGCGGCAGACTACGGGACGCGGTCAGTGGTCGACAACCAGAACTTGACGAAGTTACGAATCGGTCTCAAGGCCTCAAACTTTGAGCGCATTGAGAATCCTCCTGACATATCTTATACATTCATACATACGTTCATACATTCACCCCGATCGAGGCACTCCACGGAGATATGGGGTGGCTTAATTAGACCTAGGAATCTTATTATCAGGCTATGGCATAGAGTTATTAGCACTTTCAGTTTATTGGGAGCCGGACGCTTTAACAACCCACCACGGGGGTCACAGATATGTCTATTTTGTGAGGGTAACGCAATAGAAGATGACATTCTGTCCTTTCTGTCAAGATCAGCAACTATTATGTAACTATAATACCGACTTTTGGAATGAATGCCTTTAGATTGTACATAGTCGCTATCCCGCCTACAATAGTCTTACCAGAGATCACAAACTCCTTTACTCATTTAACCACTTTTCGCGTCAATTAGCAAAATATATCAGACATTGTTTGGAAAAGGAAAAGTCTGCGTTATATCAAAGAAACTAGATACTTGAATCATTAAAAAACAAATGGCCACGTAATTTCTTTAACCAGAGTTACTTGTAGCCAACCTCGTATTTGTTACTGTACTTAATGTTGACATGTGACTATAGTAACATATCATGAACTTAGTGACTTGGAACAGATAGGATATCTCACAGACGTGTATTTGGTTGCAATATATGTGACAATTTTCTGCTTTTCTTTTACTTTCTCACACTCAGGCTGTGACTTGGGCTTCACGCTAGCTTGGTTTCCTTGGTATGCTGGGAGTCTCCATAGTTCAGTCAATATGACACTTAGCTCTGACATAGCACAACACTTTCGATGTAGAAAACAAGCATGGCGGCGTACGCAAACTGAACTCCCGTAAATAGCTTATTTTCCTGATTTTAGTGCATATTTTTTTGGCGTTCGACTTCAGAAAAGCGCTGGGAGTAAGAATGTAGTTTATAGATTGCAAAAAGGTAAATATTATAAGCCGTAGTTTGACATTATACGCTGGGAGCTTTCGAAAGGGACTACATCGAAACGTGTTGTGATGTTCAAAACCTTCACCTTGGTGGTGGTTATGATGTCAGAGCTAGAGGACACTTTGCTTCAGGCCGACAGACCCGGGTTCATGTCACTGCCCCATTGGCCTGGTTTAGCCTTTGTGTCCACAACGGTGGTCAAATATACAGCAATGCCTCCCCCAGCCGTGGTTTATGACACTCGATGTGCTTCATCCCGACAGGACTAGCACCGTCGTTCTGGTGGATCACCATGGCAACGTGGACTACGTCGAGCGAGACCTGGACACCAGCAGCGTGGGGAGAGGCCAGGAACCAGTCTGGAACACCATCACCCACTGCTTCACCTTGGACCCCCACCCCCACACCGCCAGCGCCAAAGTCTGACCGGGGTGTCTGACCGATCTGTCTGATCAATCGGTCTGACCGATATGTCTGACCGATATGTCTGATCGATCGGTCTGACCGATATGTCTGATCGATCGGTCTGACCGATATGTCTGATCAGATCGGTCTGACCGATATGTCTGATCGATCGGTCTGACCGATATGTCTGATCGATCGGTCTGACCGATATGTCTGATCAGATCGGTCTGACCGATATGTCTGATCGATCGGTCTGACCGATATGTCTGATCGATCGGTCTGACCGATATGTCTGATCAGATCGGTCTGACCGATATGTCTGATCGATCGGTCTGACCGATATGTCTGATCGATCGGTCTGACCGATATGTCTGATCAGATCGGTCTGACCGATATGTCTGATCGATCGGTCTGACCGATATGTCTGATCAGATCGGTCTGACCGATATGTCTGATCAGATCGGTCTGACCGATATGTCTGATCGATCGGTCTGACCGATATGTTTGACGGATCTGTCTAGCCGATCAGTCCACTTGCTCCCGCTCCACGCCTCGAAGAACATAGAAATTAAGTAACGGTGATGTTCTCGTGGTAAATAGATAAATAATGATTCATGTTGGCATAGTTATACAGGGACGACTTGGACCAAGTATTTTGACATATTTATACGCGTGTTTCGACCATTATATTTTGCTGACGAGTTCGCTCGTTAGCGACTATATATAGTGCAGCAAGTCGGTGACAGTATTCCGCTCATATATAGTGACGTCACTCCATTTTTGTCAGGTTGTGAATTGTTTTTGAGTTCAATGTACCGCGCGTCGTCTCGTTATGTTGTTTATGACTGTACACATTCAGACGTAATGTAGATCAGCGCGCAACTAACCAAAGTGATATTAGTGCTTGAAAAATTGTGCGACGTCAAGCTTGTGTTCATTATGTGGAAGAATGACCCGGAAAACAGACCTAGCCGTGTTTTATTAGACGTAAGTGTTCTTTATTTAAATAAAGAACAGAAAAACTGTGCATTATCTTGATAATGAACAGTTTTTGTTAAATATTGACTCCGCTAAGTGTCGCGGTGTAATCCATCGAGCCGAGCTGATCTGAGCATAGCTAGCTGGTCTGATCTTGTCAGAACTTGCAAATTCTAAGACAATGAATTGTCACCGTTAAGCTCAAGGCGTGGGGGGGGGGCTGCATTAGATCAAAAAGCAAAAATATATGGAAATTCGACAGTTTTCGATGGCATATATATCCGGTGCCGTTTATGACATTGATATATATATGTCCGACATAAAGGATGATCCATTTTAAAGTAAAAGCGTTGATTCACTATTATAGTCGGCGCGTTTAATATCTGCCGCCTCGCCTTCTTTTCTTTTGTCCGTGCACCATTTGCAGCCACGATTTATGTTTTTATTTGCTCCATTACACAAGACCCTTGTGATTCTTAACTTACTTGAAAGTGTATCTTGTTTAATAACAGCACAACACGATAGTCTCCAGCATAAAGTATAGCAGACGAAAGTGTGTTGACCGCCGCCTTTTTAAGACGTCGTAAGATGAAGGTCCTATTACCGCGTTTTCATTGGTAAACAGAAGTAAGCCCACGGAAGAGTCTAATATCAGGCACTATAAAAGGGGACAGAGCATTATGTGCCCATGCAAAGTTTCTATACTAACAGTAATTTTAACGTCTCAAAGCAAAAGCAATGCAAAAGGAATGAGTTTGTAGCTTCAATGTTACTATATATGAGAGGAACTATAAACACATGTAAGCTTAATTCAAGTTACGGCTTGACATTGACACAACCTAACCCCCACCCCACCCAAAATACCAGCAATACTATCGCCCACAGACATGACAGATGACAAGGTAAACAGAGCGACGGCCATAGCGAAACTTGTCTGCTTCGTCTGCGTGAAATTCATAATGTTGGCATCATGTGAATTCTTTTGATAACAGGACTGTGATTACGCCAAATTCTGTTGGGTCTTTGATTCAAGTTGACAAATATAAACTGATTTTAGGCTTGTCAAGGAAAAATTTCGTGTCAAATAAGAAAACGAGACCGCAAATAGTTTCAGTGCCGACTATAATACTGCTTTTCATGGGGAGTTGTTTTCATGGAAGTTAAACGGGACGACTTTACCCTTGTGTGGGGATTTGGAAGAAAAATTTATATCTACTACCCCTATGCCTTCTCACCCTCCACCCTGGGGCTTCACATTGACTGGTGCATTATAGTTGCTCGGTTGTTCTATTATTCTAGAGCAAACGGCTGCTTCACTAACGCTGTCGATTTCGTGTCCAATCCTAGACAATGAACCACGCAATGAGCAGAACTAATGATTTGTTACAACAAGTTTATAAGTACGTTAAAGAACTCGCTGTCGTGCATTCCCCAAATACAGCACTCCAGCTCTTTCTTTAACTAGTACATCAAATCGCTTTAACTGTCGGAAAGACATTTTAACAGCCAGACTCGGATGCAGCGGCACCAACGTGTCGGGCCTCAACGGACCAGTCCTTTTTGAAGTAAGTTACCAAAGAAAGTTATTAGACGTATTGATTAGTTTATAAATAAAAAGGCGAAACGGTGGATTGATTTAGTTTGTATCTCATTTGGTGTAGTTCTCTGGAGAGCAGCGACATCCGTACAACATAATACAAGGCGAGTGACGGAACCATGCCGCTTAGCGCACACGACAGTTAAATTAGGTCCAGGAACATCCGAGGGCAGTGCATGATGTCGATGAAAGATGCCCCAGTCCAAATCTACAACCTGCACCCATTCAGGAGGGATGCAGGTGGGATATTTCACCGATTGTCGAAGCGCCCGTGGGCGATATTGGTGAAGACTTGATATAATAATTTCAAAGTGAAGTCTACTGAAATACCAGTGTCTTGTAAGATGAAGCTCGGCGATTTTCAGTTGGTTTGCATGTAAGTCTTATATATATTTCTGAGAATTGAGTTTTATTATTATAAACTTCTTTGTTAAACTTCGGTTTTATACACACGTGCAGATATTGAGTGCACATGTGGGGTTACCAGAGCTGGCCAAGTGATGAAGGGGGTGCGATTTTTTCATTATAATTATATCTTAATGTTTGCAGTCTAATAATCAGTACTTGATACATTGCTCTTGCACACCCGTAGATTAGAAGCGGAGAGGTGGGGGAGGGGAGTCCTTATATGTAGGTCTATCGTTTGTATCCGCAATATTAAAACACTTGATCAGGGGGGAGTTTCTCTTCCGGCCAAGGAATGGTGCGACAACAATTGCGTTAATACACAATCATTTATTTCATAACAGTCCTGCTACTCCAGGTGACAATTAAGGCTCCCATAATGCACCGCGTGGTACACGCCTAATTCACACAACGGTACAGATTTCACCATCTTTCTTCAGCGGTTTGCTCTTTAATACTAACCGTAACATTGCCAACCGATTCTTCCAACTGAAATGAATCTCCAAATCCTCCGTGACCTGTCCTTGACCTTCGTCAAATAACCTTCACCACGCGAGGCTTTTTCACCGCGTTCCATCACAAACTAATCGGTTTCTCACCATGATCCACATTGGTATATTTTAGCCCGGCAGGATATCGCCGAAAGTTCCACCGGAAAGACCCGTATATCGAAGAGGTTTGTGCTGGAGAAACCCGTGTAACATGTATACGGAGCAATATCCACATCTCTGATATACCACACAGGGCACGACCCCCCCCCCCCCCACGACATCAGGACACTCGGTGGACAACTCGTGGCAGTCTTCTACTGATAATAAATATTAACTCTCTACGTGTAAACTGTAGCCTACGAAATACCTTTTCCGAGAGGAATAATTTGAATGTCAAGCACAATACAAACAAAACCGCCAAGCTTAAAAAAAATTCTTCGTTGAACAACATAAATGCCTGTTAAAACACACATAGAGGTCACAGTTCTGACTCAGGTAGATTCTATTGGAGGTATTTTGTTTAAAGATCAGAGCCAGGTATGTGATTGTTGTCGTCAGACTGAGGGTATGTATGGCACATCATATCGACAAACCTTTGGTCAGCGCGAATACTGCTATTGTAACAGGCGTTTGAATGTAGCGACATATATAACACACATGAAACAGCAAGTTGAGGTGGTCTACGGGGCTACTAAGGCGTTGGCTTTGTGTTATCACATCGCGGGGGCCCACGACAGGTCAGCGATACTCAAGTCAACAGATCAATGGACCGTAAACAGCTAAACCACAGATACCAACATAGGATCACATTATTATCAGTTGTCCGATTTCATCGCTGATAAATCGTCGTCCGTGAAATACAAACATTCAACATACAATACGAAGTTCACAACGACGAAGAGGCAAAGGTACAATACTTCACATCATTTTAGTCATTGTTTGTGATGCGATGGATCCGCCGTCAATGTGAGTTGCTTTGAGGATTGAAAGTCCTGACTATAGTTACTATACATAAACAAGAGACGTGGTGGATAGGCTCACCCACACCACTGTGACAGGAGTCATCTATCCACCGTGTCTCATTGTTTACCTAATACTTAATCCATCAGATATCTCACTACCAACCAGAATACAAAATCAGAAATATAAAGACAAACAGATACAAAAAGATAGAATGTTGGTAACCATGGTAATCTCGTGCGACGAGGAAGCGCTTCAAATATCAATGGCGCCAAGGTCATTGGAGGTCATAGGGATGTCGACGCCAACCGGAAGTTGAAACTTCCCTTTCGATTTAATCTCACTCTGAAAAAGTGTAGAACGAAGTATTATTGTGTGATATTGATATAAATAACAAGAATCAAAAGATTTAAATACCTAGACACAACTGACTGCCTAGTGACAACTTGTACACGAAACAGTGGTTTAACATAGAGTTCTCATCTACAAGAAAATCACGCAAACAGTTTAGATTAAAAATAATAATTTGAGGGTTTTTTCATATGCTAAAGACCTATTAAATGAATGTACATTGTGTACGTGTCACCAGGTTAACGAAAGTGTATGACTGGAAGGAAAAGTGATTCTTTTTATTGAAAACTCCATTTATGCGCAAAAAAAAGTATTTTAGCGTACTTATAACGCCTTCTTCAATTCGAAAAGTTTTGCATGAATGGTAATTTGGCCGCCTTCGCGTATGCCACATCAACCATATTTAAGAAATTAACGAAGGAAAAGTGATTCTATTTGCCAAAAACTCGATTTATGCCCGGTCTTGACGCACCTGTTGTGCATGTAGCTTGAGCATCTCCTCCCTGAGCTTGGCCAGGATGGCCTTGTTGGGCAGTGACTTGGACTGGACCTGTAGGTCCACCACGCTCTCTGTCTCCTTGCTTTGCTGGAAGTGATCAGAGAGAGAGAGGGTCGGGAATGACTAGGGGTGGTGGTAGGTAGGGGGTGGGCGAGGGCAGTAGGCAGTGTATCAGGGGGTGTGGGGGAGGGCATCAGGCAGTGTACCAGGGGGTGTGGGGGAGGGCATCAGGCAGTGTACCAGGGGGTGTGGGGGAGGGCATCAGGCAGTGTACCAGGGGTGTGGGGGAGGGCATCAGGCAGTGTACCAGGGGTGTGGGGGAGGGCATCAGGCAGTGTACCAGGGGGTGTGGGGGAGGGCATCAGGCAGTGTACCAGGGGTGTGGGGGAGGGATTCAGGCAGTATACCAGGGGGTGTGGGGGAGGGCATCAGGCAGTGTACCAGGCGGTGTGGGGGAGGGCATCAGGCAGTGTACCAGGGGGTGTGGGGGAGGGCATCAGGCAGTGTACCAGGGTGTGTGGGGGAGGGCACCAGGCAGTGTACCAGGCGGTGTGGGGGAGGGCATCAGGCAGTGTACCAGGCGGTATGGGGGAGTGCATGAGGCAGTGTACCAGGGGGTGTGGAGGTGGGCATCAAGCAGTGTACCAGGGGGTGTGGGGGAGGGCATCAGGCAGTGTACGAGGGGGGGTGGGGGAGGGCATCAGGCAGTGTACCAGGGGTGTGGGGGAGGGCATCAGGCAGTGTACCAGGGGGTTGGGGGAGGGCATCAAGCAGTGTACCAGGGGGGGTGGGGGAGGGCATCAGGCAGTGTACCAGGTGTGGGGGAGGGCATCAGGCAGTGTACCAGGGGGTGTGGGGGAGGGCCTCAGGCAGTGTACCAGGGGGTGTGGGGGAGGGCATCAGGCAGTGTACCAGGGGGTGCGGGGGAGGGCATCAGGCAGTGTACCAGGGGGGGGGGGGGCATCAGGCAGTGTACAAGGGGGTGTGGGGGAGGGCATCAGGCAGTGTACGAGGGGGGTGGGGGAGGGCATCAGGCAGTGTACCAGGGGGTGTGGGGGAGGGCATCAGGCAGTGTACCAGGGGGTGTGGGGGAGGGCATCAGGCAGTGTACCAGGGGGTGTGGGGGAGGGCATCAGGCAGTGTACCAGGGGGTGTGGGGGAGGGCATCAGGCAGTGTACCAGGGGGTGTGGGGGAGGGCATCAGGCAGTGTACGAGGGGGGGTGGGGGAGGGCATCAGGCAGTGTACCAGGGGTGTGGGGGAGGGCATCAGGCAGTGTACGAGGGGGGGTGGGGGAGGGCATCAGGCAGTGTACCAGGGGGTGTGGGGGAGGGCATCAGGCAGTGTACCAGGGGGGGTGGGGGAGGGCATCAGGCAGTGTACCAGGGGGGTGGGGGAGGGCATCAGGCAGTGTACCAGGGGTGTGGGGGAGGGCATCAGGCAGTGTACGAGGGGGGGTGGGGGAGGGCATCAGGCAGTGTACCAGGGGGGGTGGGGGAGGGCATCAGGCAGTGTACCGGGGGGTGTGGGGGAGGGCATCAGGCAGTGTACCAGGGGGTGTGGGGGAGGGCATCAGGCAGTGTACCAGGGGGTGTGGGGGAGGGCATCAGGCAGTGTACCGGGGGTGTGGGGGAGGGCATCAAGCAGTGTACCAGGGGGTGTGGGGGAGGGCATCAGGCAGTGTACCACGGGGTGTGGGGGAGGGCATCAGGCAGTGTACCAGGGGGTGTGGGGGAGGGCATCAGGCAGTGTACCAGGGGGTGTACCGGACACCTGACGGGTGTGTCTCAGCATCAGCTCCCCTACCATGGTAGACGTTTTACGAGCGGCCATTCACAGAGAGCGGGGTGGGCTCACCCCGGACCTAACGTTACGATGTTTCACAGTCAAAAGAGAAAAGTACTAAAAAATTAACCAGGCCAAGGGGGGCGGGAATTGTACCGGAGAATGTAGGGCCGATTTACTGGGTACTGTACCAGCGATATACCGGGTACTGTACGGGTGATATACCGGGTACTGTACCGGCGATATACCGGGTACTGTACCGACGATATACTGCGTACTGTACCGGCGATATACCGGGTACTGTACCGGCGATATACCGGGTACTGTACCGGCGATATACCGGGTACTGTACCGGCGATATACCGGGTACTGTACCGACGATATACTGCGTACTGTACCGGCGATATACCGGGTACTGTACCGGCGATATACCGGGTACTGTACCGGCGATATACCGGGTACTGTACCGGCGATATATAAACTAGTAATATGAACCGGTGTAATACGCAGTGCTACACACTGATCACATTAACCAGCGAATACCTACCCTATCCGAGTAGTTCAGTAGATAGAGCAATTTATGTCTGCGGAAGATCCATACCCGACGCTTTCCTTCGCAGAGTAACACGGGACAAATGGTCTCTCTCTACCCTGCTCATTGTTGCAATATGACTAGAGATCACATCGCTCTACTTACAGCAACCCCCCTTTCCCCCCCCCCCCTTTAGTTCAGCATGAACTATTGGTGAGTTAGTGCATTGTTTATGGCCCATAGAGGCTCCATTAGACTGACAAACCGCCTGGGGCAGAGACATGACATGTAGCTGATGTTAGCACACTGTTTAGAACGCTTCCAGGTGTCTGATGATAACTGTTCTCTACTTGACACACCTTTCTATAAATAACATACTGCTACCATGCCAGACAAACGGACGAACATATAAGACTTCAATGAGCTGATAAAAGCTTTTATTGAACGCCGAAAGTGTTACAAACAAGTTACTAAATGCCACTAGCTACAGACCACAAGCAGACGAAGAACCACCGCGGGGGGCACAACCAACCCTCCATCTGTCGCGAGTCCTGCGCCAACATCGTTAGTCACACAGCGGGGCGCGAACCCCCGAACTGATGGTCGGCCTGGCAGAGCCCACTCGACAGAGCCGAGCGCGCTAACCACCAGACCATTGGGTCGGTGACCCCTTGTCCTCTAACAAGAATGTCTATGAAGTGTTTGTTCGCACGAGCCCCGTCCTAGTCACAACAACTAGTCAATTTCTTCTAACAACAGTCAGGATTTGCAGGAAAAGCACAATCGTCAAGTGTGAACAGTCAATAAAATAAGCCATGACACTTATTAATTAAGATCAAAGCTACAATTAATTGGGCAATGCCTTAGAATTGAAATCAACGTTCATTCCACTTCACTGGAGCCCCGTGAGTAAAGACAACAACACCGTCAACAGAAATACGACTCTGGCCTTATTGTAAGTCACGTGACCCATCACATGCAAGAATAAATCCACTCTCGCGAGTAAACGGCAGCTTCTCATTTGTATATATTCAAATGAGGCTATTGAAATACCTGCTTCGGTGTCAAGCTTTGAATTGCAATATAAAGAAATGGAGGAGATGGGGGTGGTGGATGGAGGGGGGGGGGGGGGTGGTCAGTTATCCTGGGGCCGGCGCGAGGTTGGGGCCTGGTAGGGGGTGCCCCACCCCTGCTGACCCCCGTACATGAGGCTGGGGGTGACGGACGGCACCCCCATCATGCTGGGGTAGTACATGACCTGTGACCCCGCCCCGGTCTGACCGGGGTACATCATGCCCATGTAGCCACCAGAGTAGTAGGCCTGGGCGTTGGCCATGGCAACCTGTTGCCTAGCAACCAACTGTTGTTGTTGCTGTAGGTACGAGGCTTGGGTACAGGCATATCCAGACACGTAACCTGGATCGCCGGCCGGCCCCCCCACGGGACCACCCAGGGCGCTAGCGGACAGATTGGTGCTGTCGCCACTGACCGACCCTGTCGGGGTGGGGCTTCTGGATCTGATGTCCATCGAGTCCCCATGGAGATCCGGGTCCCGTCTGGAGCAGGCCTCGTCGGAGGGGGTGGGGGTCGCGGTCGCCTTGGCAACGGAGGCGGTGGAGGAGGGCTGCCTGGGGTGGGGCTTGGCAATAAGGATCTGCTGGGACCCCATCCGTATCAGTGAGTAGGCGGGACTCCGGCCCTGCAGGATGCACGGTCCGCCGCCCGTGGCGCTGGGGTCGCCGGGCGCAGCCTCCGCCGGGGCCGCGGGGTCCGGGGGCGGAGCGCGGGGGGTGGGGGGCGGGGCGCGCCTGGCGTCCTCCACGGTGTACAGGATCTCTGGATACTGGGTCGACTTGTGGAAGGTGTAGCATCCCTCCCACACCGTCTGGGTGGCACGGTGCAGCCAGCCCACATCAGCCATCCGGAGCCCCTTGTCCCGCAGCAGGATCCCGACGTCCGCCAGATCCGGACTGACCTCCGCCACCGTCGTCTGCAGCCCCACGTCTACCATCGACCCTGGATCCACATCCCTGGGCGGCTGGCAACTCTCCGTCTGCGCCGCGGAGTCGCAGAGAGCAATCTCCGGACGAGCAGGCGGGATCATCTCGGGAATCCCGGATTCCTCAGTCTGGACACCAGTGTCAACTGCTGATCCCGAAAACAAAGTCCAGGTCAATTCTGGGTCCGCCTCCTCCTGCGTCTGGAGACCGACGTCAGCGGTTTCTTCGGAATCTTCCAGCGCTATAACCAGACGTTCTGGATCATCTTGGTCGTCGCTGTTGTAATCATAGGCGGTTGGTGCCATGTCAACGCTCCCGGTAATGGTATCCTCCCTACCCAGGGCGCCACCTGGCGGGCAGTCCGGTCGGGGCTGTGACGTCACAAGCTGTTCCGGCTGGACTCCCAGCAGCAGTCGGAGGCGCTCGAACTGTGGGGGAGAGCGGCCATTGAGGTCAATGGGTCACGTGACAAAGTGAGTTAACAATTAACTTTTGGAGACCTTCATTGAATACTCGGAAACTACCCTTTGTATATATATTCATAAAACATTCCTTCATTGAAATTATCAAAGGTGTTATTATAAATTAAATATATACGTTTTAACAGCTTCTCAGGAAGCTAATACGAGAAGACAATAACTGCTCATATATAAAACTACAAAAGGGAATATAATGGTAAGGACGGAAAATAGTAACATTATAATTCATTGCCGATTGACAAGAAAACTGTCACTCTATACTAAACCACTCAAATCATGCTGTGGAACAAAATCTATATAGTCTTGGATTAATATATCGAGTGCTAGGAGTTTAGGCAAAGACCGCATAGAAGCTAAAGCTTCAAACGCATGTCCAACGCATCAACTTACACGCTCGATATCCTTACGGTAAAACTACAAACGCCTTATACTATTTCACAGTGAGGTGTTAGTCTTATCTAACATACATAATGAACAGCAATTAATAGTGTATTTCAACCTGGAAGGAAACTTTGAAGGTGCCATGCGAGCAAAAGCCACGTGTGGGCGATAATACAACGATTCCGTTCTTCAAACATGCGAAAGTCAAGGTGAATGGTGAACTGGCGACTACATCAAGTGCTAAGGAGCGTGCGACAGGCAGGCGAGTCACTGGAGACAGCTACAAACCTGGGTCTCTCTGGATCACTCGCGCCTCTTGTCTGGATCAGTTCGGGCCGCCTTCCGTCGACCACGTGGCGAGGCGGCAGGACGCCGGCGGACGTCAGCGGACGACAGCGCTCCGGGACACCATGGGTAGGCGTCACCCCAGCCAGCGCGACCCCAGGGTCACCCTCTACCCGTCTATCCCACTAAATAAACTGATTGATAGATCCCCCACTCTCGGCCACTCCACCCCGACAAGGCTATATAACAGACAGCGCCGCCTCGCGTCAACTCCTCACAGCGGAGAGTGTATTACCCGTCCTCACACCCTTATATATGAGATGTATAACTGGGCGGTGATATCACACAGCTCGATAACCCGTGGGTGAACAATTTAAACTATTGATATATATATATATTTATATTGAGAAACGCTCTGGCACATGATACTGAACCGATTGGGCTTTGAAATAGTGAATTTCCAGGTTAATTTTATATAAAAGAAGATGATCGGATCCCGGCTGGCCGGTTATATACTATGTACTGGCAGTGTTCACCAGTGTTCACACCCGTAGCAAACTCACTCTCCATGTGGTCAAAAAGATGACGTCAGCTTGTTGGTCATCTCCAAAGTGTTGGTGTCATGTTATTTTTTAGTTCAAAGTTAACTTTGTCACTTGAAGATAAACCAATGAGAGTACGTGTTAAACAGGTTACAGCTTTTATTCCATGGCATCATATAATACGGATTCACCAAAGTGGCAACACTGAGGTGCGGTCTATATAGTTCTAGGAGCATTGCATATTATTTCGCGGTGTCAAAAGATTGCCACGTGAGCTTTAATGCGGCGCACAGCCGTCTTGAAGCAGAGTTCAAGTCAATAACCAGAAAAACAGTATGAAAGCAAGTGGATTTGTGTCTCAAGGACTTTATTTTTTTTCCCGATGAAAATTCAGCTATGATGCTACGACATGCCCCCCCCCCCCCCCACCCCATTAATTGTACATTATCACTAGGGACTGTAAGCGGGTAAACACAGAAGAACAATATGAGCAGAAGTTGTTTGGTGTGTCACCAACGTTTTAAATCCTTATATATATGTGGGGGGGGGGGTGAATGAATCGAGTGTTTTAAACCTACCAACTGGTAACAGTTTAGCCGGGTACGGGGCTAAGTCGGCAAAAAAACTGGTACATGGTAACTTTAGTCGACTAAATCCCGTAACCGGCTAAACTGCGTTCGCAAAATCCGCCACAGACACATATCGTTAACTGTACAATCTGATGATCAGATGTCACAATCCCATGTGTCACAGGACTGTCGTACAAAGCAAGGGCAATGGGACATGTCACACAAGGACTGACTGTCCAACAGTCATGCTGTAACCATGGCTGTTTTTTTCTGTATTTTCAGGGTTTGTTGCCTAGACGAAAGTTTATTATAAGGTGCAGCTCATGTCACTGGCGTACGCATTTGTGATTGGAATACTAAGCATATTGAAGATAACGGAGTTTCACAAAGTGTAGTCGTATTTTGCGCAATTCAGTTCTTCCACATAAATAGTATTCTAATCAAATTGTTACCCGACACAATCCAAGTGTGTGAATTACTTCAACACAGGTAGGTACCGATAAAACGGGCGAATTATCGACTCATGCAATCAAGTCTTCCCACGTGTCACAAGTTCAAAATCATTTGACGCCCACATAATTATGTTTTCAGCATATTGTGAACAGTGGTTAACATAAATACTAGGATAATTAACACCATGGACGTGTTACAAAAACACGACCTGGTCACACCAACCCTTGATGCGTTCCCATAGCAACGCTTCTAACTCGATAATGTTAAGAAAAACTAAGCAAAGTAACGAATACAACTAGTAACAAGGAATTTGCCTTAGCAAAGTCTTGAAAATAAAAAGATAACCGAAGAATGAACGTGGGGCTGAATGGGTGGTCTGTCTGTCCACATAGAGAGGTGGCTGTCTTACACGGGTGGTCTGTCTGTCCACATAGAGAGGTGGCTGTCTGACACGGGCGATCTGTCTGTCCACATAGAGAGGTGGCTGTCTTACACCGGTGGTCTGTCTGTCCACATAGAGAGGTGGCTGTCTTACACCGGTGGTCTGTCTGTCCACATAGGGAGGTGGCTGTCTTACACGGGTGGTCTGTCTGTCCACATAGAGAGGTGGTTGTCTTACACGGGTGATCTGTCTGTCCACATAGAGAGGTGGCTGTCTTACACGGGTGGTCTGTCTGTCCACATAGAGAGGTGGCTGTCTGACACGGGCGATCTGTCTGTCCACATAGAGAGGTGGTTGTCTTACACGGGTGATCTGTCTGTCCACATAGAGAGGTGGCTGTCTTACACCGGTGGTCTGTCTGTCCACATAGAGAGGTGGCTGTCTTACACGGGTGGTCTGTCTGTCCACATAGGGAGGTGGCTGTCTTACACGGGTGGTCTGTCTGTCCACATAGAGAGGTGGCTGTCTTACACCGGTGGTCTGTCTGTCCACATAGAGAGGTGGCTGTCTTACACGGGTGGTCTGTCTGTCCACATAGGGAGGTGGCTGTCTTACACGGGTGGTCTGTCTGTCCACATAGAGAGGTGGTTGTCTTACACGGGTGATCTGTCTGTCCACATAGAGAGGTGGCTGTCTTACACCGGTGGTCTGTCTGTCCACATAGAGAGGTGGTTGTCTTACACGGGTGATCTGTCTGTCCACATAGAGAGGTGGCTGTCTTACACCGGTGGTCTGTCTGTCCACATAGAGAGGTGGCTGTCTTACACGGGTGGTCTGTCTGTCCACATAGAGAGGTGGTTGTCTTACACGGGTGATCTGTCTGTCCACATAGAGAGGTGGCTGTCTTACACCGGTGGTCTGTCTGTCCACATAGAGAGGTGGCTGTCTTACACCGGTGGTCTGTCTGTCCACATAGAGAGGTGGTTGTCTTACACGGGTGGTCTGTCTGTCCACATAGAGAGGTGGCTGTCTTACACCGGTGGTCTGTCTATCCACATAGAGAGGTGGCTGTCTGACACGGATGGTCTGTCTGTCCACATAGGGAGGTGGCTGTCTTACACCGGTGGTCTGTCTGTCCACATAGAGAGGTGGTTGTCTTACACGGGTGATCTGTCTGTCCACATAGAGAGGTGGTTGACTTACACGGGTGGTCTGTCTGTCCACATATAGAGGTGGCTGTCTTACACAGGTGGTCTGTCTGTCCACATAGACAGGTGACTGTCTTACACGGGTGGTCTGTCTGTCCACATAGACAGGTGACTGTCTTACACGGGTGGTCTGTCTGTCCACAGAGATGTGGCTGTCTTACACGGGTGATCTGTCTGTCCACATAGAGAGGTGGTTGTCTTACACGGGTGGTCTGTCTGTCCACATAGAGAGGTGGCTGTCTTACACGGGTGGTCTGTCTGTCCACATAGAGAGGTGGCTGTCTTACACGGGTGGTCTGTCTGTCCACATAGAGAGGTGGCTGTCTTACACGGGTGGTCTGTCTGTCCACATAGAGAGGTGGCTGTCTTACACGGGTGGTCTGTCTGTCCACATAGAGAGGTGGCTGTCTTACACGGGTGGTCTGTCTGTCCACATAGGGAGGTGGCTGTCTTACACGGGTGGTCTGTCTGTCCACATAGAGAGGTGGTTGTCTTACACGGGTGGTCTGTCTGTCCACATAGAGAGGTGGCTGTCTTACACCGGTGGTCTGTCTATCCACATAGAGAGGTGGCTGTCTGACACGGATGGTCTGTCTGTCCACATAGGGAGGTGGCTGTCTTACACCGGTGGTCTGTCTGTCCACATAGAGAGGTGGTTGTCTTACACGGGTGATCTGTCTGTCCACATAGAGAGGTGGTTGACTTACACGGGTGGTCTGTCTGTCCACATATAGAGGTGGCTGTCTTACACAGGTGGTCTGTCTGTCCACATAGACAGGTGACTGTCTTACACGGGTGGTCTGTCTGTCCACATAGACAGGTGACTGTCTTACACGGGTGGTCTGTCTGTCCACAGAGATGTGGCTGTCTTACACGGGTGATCTGTCTGTCCACATAGAGAGGTGGTTGTCTTACACGGGTGGTCTGTCTGTCCACAGAGATGTGGCTGTCTTACACGGGTGGTCTGTCTGTCCACAGAGATGTGGCTGTCTTACACGGGTGATCTGTCTGTCCACATAGAGAGGTGGTTGTCTTACACGGGTGGTCTGTCTGTCCACATAGACAGGTGGCTGTCTTACACGGGTGGTCTGCCTGTCCACATAGAGAGGTGGCTGTCTTACATGGATAACTTACGCTAGGATGTGACAGGTAATGGCTAGTTCGAGGCACTGACCTTGTAGATGACGCTCTTGTCGTAGAGGCGTAGAAGAGACCCCCAGGTGTGAATGTGGGGGTGCATTTTCTGTGCAAAAGAACAGAACAGTGTTATTGAGCGGTACGGATGTATAGCGAGGGTACAGCCTGTGGTGGGCGTGGCTGCAGCCTGTGGTGGGCGTGGCTGCAGCCTGTGGTGGGCGTGGCTGCAGCCTGTGGTGGGCGTGGTTACAGCCTGTGGTGGGCGTGGCTTCAGTCTCTGGTGGGCGTGGCTACAGCCTGTGGTTGGCGTGGTTACAGCCTGTGGTGGGCGTGGCTTCAGCCTGTGGTGGGCGTGGCTACAGACTGTGGTGTGCGTGATTACAGCCTGTTGTAAGTGGGCGTGGCTTCAGCCTGTGGTGGGCGAGGCTACAGCCTGTGGTGAGCGTGGCTACAGCCTGTGTTGGGCGTGGTTACAGCCTGTGGTGGGCGTGGCTACAGCCTGTGGTAGGTGGGCGTGGATTCAGCCTGTGGTGGGCGAGGCTACAGCCTGTGGTGGGCGTAGCTACAGCCTGTGGTGGGCGTGGTTACAGCCTGTGGTTGGCGTGGCTTTAGCCTGTGGTGGGGGTGGCTATAGCCTGTGGTGGGCGTGGCTTCAGCCTGTAGTGAGCGTGGTTACAGCCTGTGGTGGGCGTGGCTTTAGCCTGTGGTGGGCGTGGCTTCAGCCTGTGGTGGGGGTGGCTATAGCCTGTGGTGGGCGTGGTTACAGCCTGTGGTGGGCGTGGCTATAGCCTGTGGTTGGCGTGGCTTCAGCCTGTGGTGGGCGTGGCTACAGCCTGTGGTGGGCGTGGTTACAGCCTGTGGTGGGCGTGGCTTCAGCCTGTGGTGGGCGTGGCTACAACCTGTGGTGGGCGTGGCTACAGCCTGTGATGGGCGTGGCTACAGCCTGTGGTGGGCGTGGCTACAGCCTGTGGTGGGCGTGGTTACAGCCTGTGGTGGGCGTGGCTTCAGCCTGTGGTGGGTGTGGCTACAGCCTGTGGTGGGCGTGGCTACAGCCTGTGGTGGGCGTGGCTACAGCCTGTGGTGGGCGTGGCTACAGCCTGTGGTGGGCGTGGCTACAGCCTGTGGTGGGCGTGGTTACAGCCTGTGGTGGGCGTGGCTACAGCCTGTGGTGGGCGTGGTTACAGCCTGTGGTGGGCGTGGCTTCAGCCTGTGGTGGGTGTGGCTACAGCCTGTGGTGGGCGTGGCTACAGGCCGGTGAGAACTCGCACTGACCTGGAGTATAACCTGAGCCGCTTGCTGCTTCCCTTCTCTCTTGTTCTTGCAAATAACCTACAATAACAGAAATCATTTGGTTATGTGTCGGCTTAATATGAATATAGCTATAAAAGTATATACCCCGGCATGTACGTACGCTTAATAATAAGTTAAATATTTAGTTACTATTTCAACATAAGGTAAATATCGGAATAACGGGACCGCACACATTGGGCGAGAAGCCTTCCGAAACAGGCGCGTTCAAGCAGCGCCAGTCCCTTGGAACCCGCGTAGCTCAGTCGCCAAGGGGGACGACTTAGGGTCGTAGGGTTGTACGCCCAACTCGAGATGGAGACAAGGTTGTTTTTCTTTCTTTGCATTTAGTGGTGGCAGCAACTGAGGTGGCAAAATGTGATCTTCCATGGTAGTCACGTTGCAGTTGACCACTCGCACCTTTGATCCACTGATCCTTCCCGCCCCCCCCCCCCCACCCCCTATCAAACCACCCTGTGGCTCACCTTGGCCTCGTGTTTGCCGACCGTCATGATGAACTCACTCTTCTGGTGTTTGAGTGTCTTCATCTCCATCTGAACCTGCGTGTCGGCCAGCACGCCGTAGTTCCTAAAACACAAACCATGTACATTTAAGTGTCGGCCAGCATGTCGTAGTTCCTAAAACACAAACCATGTCAATGTGAGTGTCGGCCAGCAGGCCGCGTTTTTTTGTTATCTGTACAGGTGGCATTCGAACCATGCATCGGTCGCTTAGGCTGTTACTAAATACTGGTCCACGGGTTCATTGACCCCGCAACATTGGTCTGATCATAATATACTACCGATGTAAAGGTGGCGGGTGGTGAGGGTGAGGGCCCAGGATCGTGGTGGGGGTGTGGTGAGGGTGAGGGCCCAGGACCGTGGTGGGGGTACTGACCTGCGCAGACATTCGCACAGCACCTGGTAGGGGCCGGGCTGACCCGCCTTGTGGCACAGCTCAGTGACACGAGGGTCCTCAATCTTGATCTGGTCAAAAAACTGAAACACACAACGGAGGCAGGTCAAAGGACAAAGGTCACAAAGCCGCAGACACAATAGTGGAGAAACCACGAGAAAAAAACATTCATCGTTAATTACTTCAACATAATGGATCAAATATATATATATATAAATAAAATAACCAGCATTATATATATTACGCTTACTTTCATTTATCTCATGCATACTGTTTTCATTGAGAACCTCTCTGGCATGAGAGACTAATCCATTGGGGTTTGCAATATTGACTTGTCGAGTAATTTGGATGAAAGGAGATAAAAAATCATGACGGTCGCCACCGGGATTCGAACCCAGGACCGGTATTAGCGTCACACTTTAGTGCATTTTCCTTTTCACTTGATGTACTAGATAGAGAGGGTGATAAGACTGACGGAGAGGTCGGCAGGCGGCGCCACTGAGCTGCTGGTGGTCGCTGTCGTCGCGTCGTTCTCCTCGGGTTTGATCTTGTTGATCTCAGGAATCAGAATGCTCAGCGTCTGTTTGGCTGCAGAAAAAAATAAACATACCTCCAGTAAAAAAGTTGATGGCATCACCAGTCGCCATGCCGTCATCGCTCACAACTAAACTCTCATCACCAGTCGCCATGCCGTCATCGCTCACAACTAAACTCTCATCACCAGTCGCCATGCCGTCATCACTCACAACTAAACTCCCATCACCAGTCGCCATGCCGTCATCGCTCACAACTAAACTCCCATCACCAGTCGCCATGCCGTCATCGCTCACAACTAAACTCTCATCACCAGTCGCCATGCCGTCATCGCTCACAACTAAACTGCCATCACCAGTCGCCATGCCGTCATCACTCACAACTAAACTCCCATCACCAGTCGCCATGCCGTCATCGCTCACAACTAAACTCTCATCACCAGTCGCCATGCCGTCATCGCTCACAACTAAACTGCCATCACCAGTCGCCATGCCGTCATCGCTCACAACTAAACTCCCATCACCAGTCGCCATGCCGTCATCGCTCACAACTAAACTCTCATCACCAGTCGCCATGCCGTCATCGCTCACAACTAAACTGCCATCACCAGTCGCCATGCCGTCATCGCTCACAACTAAACTCCCATCACCAGTCGCCATGCCGTCATCACTCACAACTAAACTCTAATCACCAGTCGCCATGCCGTCATCGCTCACAACTAAACTCTCATCACCAGTCGCCATGCCGTCATCGCTCACAACTAAACTCTCATCACCAGTCGCCATGCCGTCATCGCTCACAACTAAACTCCCATCACCAGTCGCCATGCCGTCATCGCTCACAACTAAACTCCCATCACCAGTCGCCATGCCGTCATCGCTCACAACTAAACTCTCATCACCAGTCGCCATGCCGTCATCACTCACAACTAAACTCTCATCACCAGTCGCCATGCCGTCATCGCTCACAACTAAACTCTCATCACCAGTCGCCATGCCGTCATCGCTCACAACTAAACTCTCATCACCAGTCGCCATGCCGTCATCAATCACAACTAAACTCTCATCACCAGTCGCCATGCCGTTATCGCTCACAACTAAACTCCCATCACCAGTCGCCATGCCGTCATCACTCACAACTAAACTCCCATCACCAGTCGCCATGCCGTCATCGCTCACAACTAAACTCTCATCACCAGTCGCCATGCCGTCATCGCTCACAACTAAACTCTCATCACCAGTCGCCATGCCGTCATCGCTCACAACTAAACTCTCATCACCAGTCGCCATGCCGTCATCGCTCACAACTAAACTCTCATCACCAGTCGCCATGCCGTCATCGCTCACAACTAAACTCTCATCACCAGTCGCCATGCCGTCATCGCTCACAACTAAACTCCCATCACCAGTCGCCATGCCGTCATCGCTCACAACTAAACTCTCATCACCAGTCGCCATGCCGTCATCGCTCACAACTAAACTCTCATCACCAGTCGCCATGCCGTCATCGCTCACAACTAAACTCTCACCAGTCGCCATGCCGTCATCGCTCACAACTAAACTCCCATCACCAGTCGCCATGCCGTCATCGCTCACAACTAAACTGCCATCACCAGTCGCCATGCCGTCATCGCTCACAACTAAACTCTCATCACCAGTCGCCATGCCGTCATCGCTCACAACTAAACTCTCATCACCAGTCGCAATGCCGTCATCGCTCACAACTAAACTCTCACCAGTCGCCATGCCGTCATCGCTCACAACTAAACTCTCATCACCAGTCGCCATGCCGTCATCGCTCACAACTAAACTCTCATCACCAGTCGCCATGCCGTCATCACTCACAACTAAACTCTCATCACTAGTCGCCATGCCGTCATCGCTCACAACTAAACTCTCATCACCAGTCGCCATGCCGTCATCACTCAGAACTAAACTCTCATCACCAGTCGCCATGCCGTCATCGCTCACAACTAAACTCTCATCACCAGTCGCCATGCCGTCATCGCTCACAACTAAACTCTCATCACCAGTCGCCATGCCGTCATCGCTCACAACTAAACTCTCATCACCAGTCGCCATGCCGTCATCGCTCACAACTAAACTCTCATCACCAGTCGCCATGCCGTCATCGCTCACAACTAAACTCTCATCACCAGTCGCCATGCCGTCATCGCTCACAACTAAACTCTCATCACCAGTCGCCATGCCGTCATCACTCACAACTAAACTCTCATCACCAGTCGCCATGCCGTCATCGCTTACAACTAAACTCTCATCACCAGTCGCCATGCCGCCATCGCTCACAACTAAACTCTCATCACCAGTCGCCACGCCGCCATCGCTCACAACTAAACTCTCATCACCAGTCGCCATGCCGTCATCGCTCACAACTAAACTCTCATCACCAGTCGCCATGCCGTCATCGCTCACAACTAAACTCCCATCACCAGTCGCCATGCCGTCATCGCTCACAACTAAACTCTCATCACCAGTCGCCATACCGTCATCGCTCACAACTAAACTCCCATCACCAATCGCCATGCCGTCATCGCTCACAACTAAACTCTCATCACCAGTCGCCATGCCGTCATCGCTCACAACTAAACTCCCATCACCGGTCGCCATGCCGTCATCGCTCACAACTAAACTCCCATCACCAGTCGCCATGCCGTCATCGCTCACAACTAAACTCTCATCACCAGTCGCCATGCCGTCATCGCTCACAACTAAACTCTCATCACCAGTCGCCATGCCGTCATCACTCACAACTAAACTCCCATTACCAGTCGCCATGCCGCCATCGCTCACAACTAAACTCCCATCACCGGTCGCCATGCCGTCATCGCTCACAACTAAACTGCCATCACCAGTCGCCATGCCGTCATCGCTCACAACTAAACTCTCATCACCAGTCGCCATGCCGTCATCGCTCACAACTAAACTCTCATCACCAGTCGCCATGCCGTCATCACTCACAACTAAACTCCCATCACCAGTCGCCATGCCGCCATCGCTCACAACTAAACTCCCATCACCGGTCGCCATGCCGTCAACGCTCACAACTAAACTCTCATCACCAGTCGCCATGACGTCATCGCTCACAACTAAACTCTTATCAATATCATTTTATCCTCACAACTAAACTGCCATCAATATCAGTTTATCGCTCACAACTAAACTGCCATCAATATCATTTTATCCTCACAACTAAACTGCCATCAATATCAGTTCATCGCGCAAAACTAAACTGCCATCAATATCAGTTTATCGCTCAAAACTAAACTGCCATCAATATCAGTTTATCGCTCAAAACTAAACTGCCATCAATATCTTTTACTCACAACTAAACTGCCATCAATATCAGTTTATCGCTCAAAACTAAACTGCCATCAATATCTTTTACTCACAACTAAACTGCCATCAATATCAGCTTATCGCTCACAACTAAACTGCCATCAATATCAGTTTATCGCTCAAAACTAAACTGCCGTCAATATCAGTTGATCGCTCAAAATTAAACTGCCATCAATATCTTTTCCTCACAACTAAACTGCCATCAATATCTTCTACTCACAACTAAACTGCCATCAATATCTTCTACTCACAACTAAACTGCCATCAATATCAATTTATTGATCACAAGTAAACTACCATCAACATCAGTTTATCGCTCACAACGCATCTAGGTCTAACTTTACTACATTTTCGGGCTGTTTCCTACGTTTCAGCATACTGTCTTTTACCACCGCTGGCCTGCCCGCCACAACACCAATGTTCCATCGCTTGCACGGGACCAACCTGAGCACATACAAGTCTGTCATTGGTAGGTTTCGAACCGTTTAATCACTCACTAGATGGCGCCACTTGAATTTTAATCATTAGCCAGATGGCGCTACGCTAATTCGGCACGTACTTTTCCATACGACATTTATGCTGTCCCTATGACGTCAGACGCCCTATATTTCCACACTGCACGGGCCTCGAAAGTACCGCCAATAATGCATTGCAAAGCACGTCCCCTATTTGCTATTTCTCAAGGAATTTTAGATTAGTGTTTCAGGAACTGTAGACCTTATTTTAAAGGAATTTTAGACCAGTTGGTAAGAAAATTTAGACTACCTTTTTTTTACGAATTTTAGACTAGTTATTCAGGATCTTTCACACTATTTTTACCGAATTTCAGACTATTCTGTAAGGAATTTTAGACTAGTTTCTTGGAATGTTAAATTAATTTTTACAAAATTTTAGACTAGTTTTTAATGAATATTATACTAGTTTTCAAGACATTTTTTCAAAAACAAAAAGTATACGCTACCTACACTTTTGTCAATTTTCCGCAACATTCAACACGGCACCGAATAAACGGACTCTAGTATATAGCACGCTCTCACCCCTTGACCACCCCTTGGCGGCCCACTGGTTACACTCACCGGCCTCGAGCTTGGCGGCCCGCTGGTTACACTCACCGGCCTCGAGCTTGGCGGCCCGCTTGTTACACTCACCGGCCTCGAGCTTGGCGGCCCGCTGGTTACACTCACCGGCCTCGAGCTTGGCGGCCCGCTGGTTTACACTCACCGGCCTCGAGCTTGGCGGCCCGCTGGTTTACACTCACCGGCCTCGAGCTTGGAGGCCCGCTGGTTACACTCACCGGCCTCGAGCTTGGCGGCCGGCTGGTTACACTCACCGGCCTCGAGCTTGGAGGCCCGCTGGTTACACTCACCGGCCTCGAGCTTGGCGGCCCGCTGGTTTACACTCACCGGCCTCGAGCTTGGCGGCCCGCTGGTTTACACTCACCGGCCTCGAGCTTGGCGGCCCGCTGGTTTACACTCACCGGCCTCGAGCTTGGAGGCCCGCTGGTTTACACTCACCGGCCTCGAGCTTGGCGGCCCGCTGGTTACACTCACCGGCCTCGAGCTTGGCGGCCCGCTGGTTACACTCACCGGCCTCGAGCTTGGCGGCCCGCTGGTTACACTCACCGGCCTCGAGCTTGGCGGCCCGCTGGTTACACTCACCGGCCTCGAGCTTGGCGGCCCGCTGGTTACACTCACCGGCCTCGAGCTTGGCGGCCGGCTGGTTACACTCACCGGCCTCGAGCTTGGCGGCCCGCTTGCTGCTGGCGTACCCCGTGCCGTACTTGATGTTGTTGATGAGGACCGTGGCGCTGAACGGCGTCTGCGAGTTCTCCAGCTCCTCGAACTCATAGCGAGGCTGCACCCTCATGGCGTGCTGCACGTACTCGTGCAGGATGCACACGTCAGACTTGCCCGCGGGATTCAAGACGAACTCTACGACGGTCCAAACCTTAGACATTAGGCTGCGAGCAATGCCATCAGCGCTGCTTAAAGGCTACATCGTGATTGTAATTACATCTAAATGATAAAATAATCGATTCCTTTGATATACAGCTTTTTTTACACAATGTAATCACCCCACGCCTGGCACCAGTGCACGTGGACATGTTTACACAATGTAATCACCCCACGCCTGGCACCAGTGCACGTGGACATGTTTACACAATGTAATCACCCCACGCCTGGCACCAGTGCACGTGGACATGTTTACACAATGTAATCACCCCACGCCTGGCACCAGTGCACGTGGACATATTTACACAATGTAATCACCCCACGCCTGGCACCAGTGCACGTGGACATGTTTACACAATGTAATCACCCCACGCCTGGCACCAATGCACGTGGACATGCTTACACAATGTAATCACCCCACGCCTGGCACCAATGCACGTGGACATGTTTACACAATGTAATCACCCCACGCCTGGCACCAGTGCACGTGGACATATTTACACAATGTAATCACCCCACGCCTGGCACCAGTGCACGTGGACATGTTTACACATGTAATCATCCCACGCCTGGTACCAGTGCACGTGGACATGTTTACACAATGTAATCACCCCACGCCTGGCACCAATGCACGTGGACATGTTTACACAATGTAATCACCCCACGCCTGGTACCAGTGCACGTGGACATATTTACACAATGTAATCACCCCACGCCTGGCACCAGTGCACGTGGACATGTTTACACAATGTAATCACCCCACGCCTGGCACCAATGCACGTGGACATGTTTACACAATGTAATCACCCCACGCCTGGCACCAATGCACGTGGACATGTTTACACAATGTAATCACCCCACGCCTGGCACCAATGCACGTGGACATGTTTACACAATGTAATCACCCCACGCCTGGCACCAGTGCACGTGGACATGTTTACACAATGTAATCACCCCACGCCTGGCACCAATGCACGTGGACATGTTTACACAATGTAATCACCCCACGCCTGGCACCAATGCACGTGGACATGTTTACACAATGTAATCACCCCACGCCTGGTACCAGTGCACGTGGACATATTTACACAATGTAATCACCCCACGCCTGGCACCAGTGCACGTGGACATGTTTACACATGTAATCATCCCACGCCTGGTAACAGTGCACGTGGACATGTTTACACAATGTAATCACCCCACGCCTGGCACCAGTGCACGTGGACATGTTTACACAATGTAATCACCCCACGCCTGGTACCAGTGCACGTGGACATGTTTACACAATGTAATCACCCCACGCCTGGCACAAGTGCACGTGGACATGTTTACACAATGTAATCACCCCACGCCTGGCACAAGTGCGCGTTGACAGTGTTGCCGGGGTGCGGAGCGAGGTTTCCATGGTACTGACCTTTCCTCCTGTTGGGCTTGGCGTTGTCCTTGTCGCTGGGAATGGTGCAAGTGATGAGCTTTGTGCTGGACGGCTGCAACAAAAGGTCAAAGGTTAAAGGTCAAGGTCAGTACCCGTTCATCAAGACACACGCGGCAGAAACATTTCAGTCTCAAATAAGAGACAGTGGCCACCGAACCAGTTATATTTAACTCACTAGGGGGCGCTATCACGCTAGAGGATTGCAACTCGCCAGGGGGCGTTATCACACTGGAGGGTTGCAACTCGCCAGGGGGCTTTATCACACTGGAGGGTTTCAACTCGCCAGGGGGCGTTATCACACTGGAGGGTTGTAACTCACCAGGGGGCGTTATCACACCGGAGCGTTTCAACTCGCCAGGGGGCGTTATCACACTGGATGGTTTCAACTCGCCAGGGGGCGTTATCACACTGGAGGGTTTCAACTCGGCAGGGGGCGTTATCACACTGGAGGGTTTCAACTCGGCAGGGGGCGTTATCACAATGGAGGGTTTCAACTCGCCAGAGGGCGTTATCACACTGAAGGGTATCAACTCGTCAGGGGGCGCTGACTCACCAGAGAGGGACGACTGGCTTTCTTTATCATGTTGTTGTGCTTCCTGCGGTCTTTCCACGTCCTGTATCACAAACCAAAGGAAAGCGGGTCGTCGAAAGCGAGACTATGAACAACACGAGATGTAAGTTCATCAGATATTCTGCCGTTAGTTTATAAATCAAGACCATTTCAACCCGATGTTAACATTTCTTAACTGCAAGTTACTCATTCAGCAATAATTTCCCTGGGAAACCGCAATTGTTTTTGCCTGGCTGGAAATGATGTATTTATATTCTTAGCATATAAGTACACATATCGTATGCAATAAACAACGGGACATGTTGTTAAATAAAATCCCTTTTTCAGCAAAACTGGTGCGTCTCGTGTGGCAAAGTGTGGCTTTTCTGTGAACTACGCCATCAAAATTCGCACATTACGGCATTTGTTTGCCTTTGAACATATAATAACACATTTACCTTTCACGGAGTTAATATTTACACGGTCAGACAATGTGTCCAGAACGTTTTTCGAAATAATTTCAAAAATCATAATGGTGAAAAATTGCTATATGAGCAGCTTTAACAAACAACGTCCCAAGAAAACTTATTTGCGTGTTCAGCAAATTGACACGAGAGTTACGCGAGAATAAACTGGCTGCCGGTTTGATGAGGTTACTCACTTGAATCTCTTCACGGCAATCGTCTTGAATTCGAATAGCTTCTGGCAGTAATTACGCACTTCTACCGGGTCTGAAAGCGAAATGTCGAAATGTTAATGCTTTAAGCCGCTTTTGTGCACATAAAGGCCAAACTGGAACCTCAGCGTGGGATGAAGGGTGAACGGACGAAACATGACCAAGGTTACGTGCGGGGCCGGGGTTCGAACCAAACACCCGTTGATCTGTACGGCATTATTATAAACCAAAATACTTTTTCATTTTTTTATTAGTACTTTTTTGGTTTATTTGATTTTTTTTTCTTTTCTTTTTCTTGCACGAGCATTTAAACACTGCTTCTGCTCACTTTGCAATGGAAAATGTAATGTACATGTTTTTATATGAAATAAACCTATTATTATTATTATTATTATCTGCGGTCTTGTGCGCTAACCACTACCCCAGGGAACCCACTCGCTCGGCTTTGCCGTACGACCAGCAAGATGTAGGGATTTGTACAGGACCCTGACCTACCCAAGCTGTTGAGTCTCTTGTGGTCCGCGGCAGACTCCACTTTGACCCCCAGCTGCACACCCCTGTCTCCCCCGTGGCTCGGGGCAAGATCTGTCTCCATGGCAACGCCGTTAGTATCCGCGTCCGCTTCCTGTTTGACGACGCTCTCTGTTTGGTTGACATCCGCGGCGTCTGACGTCACGGTAGCTTCTGATTGGTCCACGTCACCACTGACGTCATCGGTACCTGTTTGGGTTGGGGTGGGGAGGGGGTATCGATATATGTACTGACTTGCTTCTAACAATTTCTTAATGGATTCTCATTAACGGCTTTTGATAACTGACAGGGACTGTAATGTTTGCCAGTTGCCTTCTGACTGGGACAGGGACTGTAATGTATGCTCACTGACCAGCATAGGGACAGGGCCTGTCATGTATGCTCACTGACCAGCATAGGGACAGGGACTGCAATGTATGCTCACTGACCGGCATAGTGACTGTAATGTATGTCCACTGACCAGCATAGGGACAGGGACTGTAATGTATGCTCACTGACCAGCATAAGGAAGGGACTGTAATGTATGCTCGCTGACCAGCATAAGGACAGGGACTGTACTGCATGCTCACTGACCGGCATAGGGACAGGGACTGTAATGCATGCTCACTGACCAGCATAGGGACAGGGATTGTAATGTATGCTCAGTAACCAGCATAGGGACAGGGACTGTAATGTATGCTCTCTGACCAGCATAGGGACAGGGATGTAATGTATGCTGACTGACCAGCATAGGGACAGGGATGTAATGTATGCTGACTGACCAGCATAGGGACAGGGACTGTAATGTATGCTCACTGACCAGCATAGAGACAGGGACTGCAATGTATGTTCACTGACCAACATAGGGACATGGATTGTAATGTATGCCCACTGACCAGCATAGGGACAGGGATTGTAATGTGTGCTCAGTGACCAGCATAGGGACAGGGCTGTAATGTATGCTCACTGACCAGCATAGGGACAGGGACTGTAATGTATGCTCACTGACCAGCACAGGGACAGGGACTGTAATGTATGCTTACTGACCAGCATAGGGACAGGGACTGTAATGTATGCTCTCTGACCAGCATAGGGACAGGGATGTAATGTATGCTCACTGACCAGCATAGGGACAGGGACTGTAATATATGCTCACTGACCAGCATAGGGACAGGGATGCAATGTATGTTGACTGACCAGCATAGGTACAGGGACTGAAATGTATGCTTACTGACCGGCATAGGGACAGGGATGTAATGTATGCTCTCTGACCAGCATAGGGACAGGGACTGTAATGTATGTTGACTGACCAGCATAGGGACAGGGATGTAATGTATGCTCACTGACCAGCATAGGGACAGGGATGCAATGTATGTTGACTGACCAGCATAGGTACAGGGACTGAAATGTATGCTTACTGACCGGCATAGGGACAGGGATGTAATGTATGCTCTCTGACCAGCATAGGGACAGGGACTGTAATGTATGTTGACTGACCAGCATAGGGACAGGGATGTAATGTATGCTCACTGACCAGCATAGGGACAGGGATGTAATGTATGCTCACTGACCAGCATAGGGACAGGGCCTGTCATGTATGCTCACTGACCAGCATAGGGACAGGGACTGCAATGTATGCTCACTGACCGGCATAGTGACTGTAATGTATGTCCACTGACCAACATAGGGACAGGGACTGTAATGTATGCTCACTGACCAGCATAAGGAAGGGACTGTAATGTATGCTCGCTGACCAGCATATGGACAGGGACTGTAATGCATGCTCACTGACCAGCATAGGGACAGGGTCTGTACTGCATGCTCACTGACCAGCATAGGGACAGGGAGTGTAATGTATGGTCACTGACCAGCATAGGGACAGGGACTGTAATCTATGTTCACTGACCAGCATAGGGACAGGGAGTGTAATGTATGGTCACTGACCAGCATAGGGACAGGGACTGTAATGTATGCTCACTGACCAGCATAGGGACAGGGACTGTAATGTATGCTCACTGACCAGCATAGGGACAGGGACTGTAATGTATGCTCACTGACCAGCATAGGGACAGGTCCCGGCCTGCTCGGCCGCCTGTTTGTCGAGCGCCCGGCGGTACAGCAGACAGGGGATGGCGCTGGCCGGCACCTCGTGCTTCTGTCAAAGGCAACAACACAGCAACATCAATAATCACGTGACGATCCCTGACTGATCCATGCACTAAGGTAAACAGAAATCGCACAGCGGCATTTCACGTTAATAAGTTAAGGTAATATTTGAATTACGGGCGCCTGGTTTGCCTTGACAACTCTCTTCATTATGACTGGCCTCCCGTGGCTAGACGCGTGGCTGGACGCGTGGCTGGACGCGTGGCTGGACGCGTGGCTGGACGCGTGGCTGGACGCGTGGCTGGACGCGTTGCTAGACGCGTTGCTAGACGCGTTGCTAGACGCGTGGCTAGACGCGTGGCTAGACGCGTTGCTAGACGCGTTGCTAGACGCGTTGCTAGACGCGTGGCTGGACGCGTGGCTGAACGCGTGGCTAAAAAGAGACGCGTGGCTGGACGCGTGGCGGGACGTACCCTGGCGCTGCCTGGTCCCAGGAAGTAGGGTCTGGATAGCGTGCACACCCTCGTCGTCTTGTGCAGGTAGATGGGCATCCCGCTGTTGTGGGTGACCACCACCCAGCCCTCCGGCAGGATGTCGAAGGGGTCGTGGCCGCGCTCTGCGAGTACACCAAGTCCACATCAACATCTACCTCAGTCTTAGGGGAACGGGACAGGCTTCACACCAAGTCCACATCAACATCTACCTCAGTCTTAGGGGAACGGGACAGGCTTCACACCAAGTCCACATCAACATCTACCTCAGTGTTAGGGGAACGGGACAGGCTTCACACCAAGTCCACATCAACATCTACCTCAGTGTTAGGGGAACGGGACAGGCTTCACACCAAGTCCACATCAACATCTACCTCAGTGTTAGGGGAACGGGACAGGCTTCACACCAAGTCCACAACAACATCTACCTCAGTCTTAGGGGAACGGGACAGACGTCACACCAAGTCCACATCAACATCTACCTCAGTGTTAGGAGCACGGGACTGGTTTCACACCAAGTCCACATCAACATCTACCTCAGTCTTAGGGGAACTGGACAGGCTTCACACCAAGTCCACATCAACATCTACCTCAGTGTTAGGGGAACGGGATAGGCTTCACACCAAGTCCACATCAACATCTACCTCAGTGTTAGGGGAACGGGACAGGCTTCACACCAAGTCCACATCAACATCTACCTCAGTGTTAAGGGAACGGGACAGGCTTCACGCCAAGTCCATATCAACATCTACCTCAGTGTTAGGGGAACGGGACAGGCGTCACACCAAGTCCACATCAACATCTACCTCACTGTTAGGGGAACGGGACAGGCGTCACACCAAGTCCACATCAACATCTACCTCAGTGTTAGGGGAACGGGACAGGCTTCACACCAAGTCCACATCAACATCTACCTCAGTGTTAGGGGAACGGGACAGGCTTCACGCCAAGTCCATATCAACATCTACCTCAGTGTTAGGAGAACGGGACAGGCTTCACACCAAGTCCACATCAACATCTACCTCAGTGTTAGGGGAACGGGACAGGCTTCACACCAAGTCCACATCAACATCTACCTCAGTGTTAGGAGAACGGGACAGGCTTCACACCAAGTCCACATCAACAACTACCTCAGTGTTAGGGGAACGGGACAGGCTTCACACCAAGTCCACATGAACATCTACCTCAGTGTTAGGAGAACGGGACAGGCTTCACACCAAGTCCACATCAACATCTACCTCAGTGTTAGGGGAACGGGACAGGCTTCACACCAAGTCCACATGAACATCTACCTCAGTGTTAGGAGAACGGGACTGGCTTCACACCAGGTCCACATCAACATCTACCTCAGTGTTAGGGAAACGGGACAGGCTTCACACCAAGTCCACATCAACATCTACCTCAGTGTTAGGGGAACGGGACAGGCTTCACACCAAGTCCACATCAACATCTACCTCACTGTTAGGGGAACGGGACAGGCTTCACACCAAGTCCACATCAACAACTACCTCAGTGTTAGGGGAACGGGACAGGCTTCACACCAAGTCCACATGAACATCTACCTCAGTGTTAGGAGAACGGGACTGGCTTCACACCAGGTCCACATCAACATCTACCTCAGTGTTAGGGAAACGGGACAGGCTTCACACCAAGTCCACATCAACATCTACCTCAGTGTTAGGGGAACGGGACAGGCTTCACACCAAGTCCACATCAACATCTACCTCAGTGTTAGGAGAACGGGACAGGCTTCACACCAAGTCCACATCAACAACTACCTCAGTGTTAGGGGAACGGGACAGGCTTCACACCAAGTCCACATCAACATCTACCTCAGTCTTAGGGGAACTGGACAGGCTTCACACCAAGTCCACATCAACATCTACCTCAGTGTTAGGGGAACGGGACAGGCTTCACACCAAGTCCACATCAACATCTACCTCAGTGTTAGGGGAACGGGACAGGCTTCACACCAAGTCCACATCAACATCTACCTCAGTGTTAGGGAAACGGGACAGGCTTCACACTAAGTCCACATCAACATCTACCTCAGTGTTAGGGGAACGGGACATGCTTCACACCAAGTCCACATCAACATCTACCTCAGTGTTAGGGGAACGGGACAGGCTTCACACCAAGTCCACATCAACATCTACCTCTGTGTTAGGGGAACGGGACAGGCTTCACACCAAGTCCACATCAACATCTACCTCAGTGTTAGGGGAACGGGACAGGCTTCACACCAAGTCCACATCAACATCTACTTCAGTGTTAGGGGAACGGGACAGGCTTCACACCAAGTCCACATCAACATCTACCTCAGTGTTAGGGGAACGGGACAGGCGTCACACCAAGTCCACATCAACATCTACCTCAGTGTTAGGGGAACGGGACCATCTACCTCAGTGTTAGAGGAACGGGACAGGCTTCACACCAAGTCCACATCAACATCTACCTCAGTGTTAGGGGAACGGGACAGGCTTCACACCAAGTCCACATCAACAACTACCTCAGTGTTAGGGGAACGGGACAGGCTTCACACCAAGTCCACATCAACATCTACCTCAGTGTTAGGGGAACGGGACAGGCTTCACACCAAGTCCACATCAACATCTACCTCAGTGTTAGGGGAACGGGACAGGCTTCACACCAAGTCCACAACAACATCTACCTCAGTCTTAGGGGAACGGGACAGACGTCACACCAAGTCCACATCAACATCTACCTCAGTGTTAGGAGCACGGGACTGGTTTCACACCAAGTCCACATCAACATCTACCTCAGTCTTAGGGGAACTGGACAGGCTTCACACCAAGTCCATATCAACATCTACCTCAGTGTTAGGGGAACGGGACAGGCGTCACACAAAGTCCACATCAACATCTACCTCACTGTTAGGGGAACGGGACAGGCGTCACACCAAGTCCACATCAACATCTACCTCAGTGTTAGGGGAACGGGACAGGCTTCACGCCAAGTCCATATCAACATCCACCTCAGTGTTAGGAGAACGGGACAGGCTTCACACCAAGTCCACATCAACAACTACCTCAGTGTTAGGGGAACGGGACAGGCTTCACACCAAGTCCACATGAACATCTACCTCAGTGTTAGGAGAACGGGACTGGCTTCACACCAGGTCCACATCAACATCTACCTCAGTGTTAGGGAAACGGGACAGGCTTCACACCAAGTCCACATCAACATCTACCTCAGTGTTAGGGGAACGGGACAGGTTTCACACCAAGTCCACATCAACATCTACCTCAGTGTTAAGGGAACGGGCAGGCTTCACGCCAAGTCCACATCAACATCTACCTCAGTCTTAGGGGAACTGGACAGGCTTCACACCAAGTCCACATCAACATCTACCTCAGTGTTAGGGGAACGGGATAGGCTTCACACCAAGTCCACATCAACATCTACCTCAGTGTTAGGGGAACGGGACAGGCTTCACACCAAGTCCACATCAACATCTACCTCAGTGTTAAGGGAACGGGACAGGCTTCACGCCAAGTCCATATCAACATCTACCTCAGTGTTAGGGGAACGGGACAGGCGTCACACCAAGTCCACATCAACATCTACCTCACTGTTAGGGGAACGGGACAGGCGTCACACCAAGTCCACATCAACATCTACCTCAGTGTTAGGGGAACGGGACAGGCTTCACACCAAGTCCACATCAACATCTACCTCAGTGTTAGGGGAACGGGACAGGCTTCACGCCAAGTCCATATCAACATCTACCTCAGTGTTAGGAGAACGGGACAGGCTTCACACCAAGTCCACATCAACAACTACCTCAGTGTTAGGGGAACGGGACAGGCTTCACACCAAGTCCACATGAACATCTACCTCAGTGTTAGGAGAACGGGACAGGCTTCACGCCAAGTCCATATCAACATCTACCTCAGTGGTAGGGGAACGGGACAGGCTTCACACCAGGTCCACATCAACATCTACCTCAGTGTTAGGGAAACGGGACAGGCTTCACACCAAGTCCACATCAACATCTACCTCAGTGTTAGGGGAACGGGACAGGCGTCACACCAAGTCCACATCAACAACTACCTCAGTGTTAGGGGAACGGGACAGGCTTCACACCAAGTCCACATGAACATCTACCTCAGTGTTAGGAGAACGGGACTGGCTTCACACCAGGTCCACATCAACATCTACCTCAGTGTTAGGGAAACGGGACAGGCTTCACACCAAGTCCACATCAACATCTACCTCAGTGTTAGGGGAACGGGACAGGCGTCACACCAAGTCCACATCAACATCTACCTCAGTGTTAGGGAACGGGACAGGCTCCACACCAAGTCCACATCAACATCTACCTCAGTGTTAGGGGAACGGGACAGGCTTCACACCAAGTCCACATCAACATCTACCTCAGTGTTAGGAGAACGGGACTGGCTTCACACCAAGTCCACATCAACATCTACCTCAGTGTTAGGGGAACGGGACAGGCTTCACACCAAGTCCACATCAACATCTACCTCTGTGTTAGGGGAACGGGACAGGCTTCACACCAAGTCCACATCAACAACTACCTCAGTGTTAGGGGAACGGGACAGGCTTCACACCAAGTCCACATGAACATCTACCTCAGTGTTAGGAGAACGGGACTGGCTTCACACCAGGTCCACATCAACATCTACCTCAGTGTTAGGGAAACGGGACAGGCTTCACACCAAGTCCACATCAACATCTACCTCAGTGTTAGGGGAACGGGACAGGCTTCACACCAAGTCCACATCAACATCTACCTCAGTGTTAGGAGAACGGGACAGGCTTCACACCAAGTCCACATCAACAACTACCTCAGTGTTAGGGGAACGGGACAGGCTTCACACCAAGTCCACATCAACATCTACCTCAGTCTTAGGGGAACTGGACAGGCTTCACACCAAGTCCACATCAACATCTACCTCAGTGTTAGGGGAACGGGACAGGCTTCACACCAAGTCCACATCAACATCTACCTCAGTGTTAGGGGAACGGGACAGGCTTCACACCAAGGCCACATCAACATCTACCTCAGTGTTAGGGAAACGGGACAGGCTTCACACTAAGTCCACATCAACATCTACCTCAGTGTTAGGGGAACGGGACATGCTTCACACCAAGTCCACATCAACATCTACCTCAGTGTTAGGGGAACGGGACAGGCTTCACACCAAGTCCACATCAACATCTACCTCTGTGTTAGGGGAACGGGACAGGCTTCACACCAAGTCCACATCAACATCTACCTCAGTGTTAGGGGAACGGGACAGGCTTCACACCAAGTCCACATCAACATCTACTTCAGTGTTAGGGGAACGGGACAGGCTTCACACCAAGTCCACATCAACATCTACCTCAGTGTTAGGGGAACGGGACAGGCGTCACACCAAGTCCACATCAACATCTACCTCAGTGTTAGGGGAACGGGACCATCTACCTCAGTGTTAGAGGAACGGGACAGGCTTCACACCAAGTCCACATCAACATCTACCTCAGTCTTAGGGGAACGGGACAGGCTTCACACCAAGTCCACATCAACAACTACCTCAGTGTTAGGGGAACGGGACAGGCTTCACACCAAGTCCACATCAACATCTACCTCAGTGTTAGGGGAACGGGACAGGCTTCACACCAAGTCCACATCAACATCTACCTCAGTGTTAGGGGAACGGGACAGGCTTCACACCAAGTCCACAACAACATCTACCTCAGTCTTAGGGGAACGGGACAGACGTCACACCAAGTCCACATCAACATCTACCTCAGTGTTAGGAGCACGGGACTGGTTTCACACCAAGTCCACATCAACATCTACCTCAGTCTTAGGGGAACTGGACAGGCTTCACACCAAGTCCATATCAACATCTACCTCAGTGTTAGGGGAACGGGACAGGCGTCACACAAAGTCCACATCAACATCTACCTCACTGTTAGGGGAACGGGACAGGCGTCACACCAAGTCCACATCAACATCTACCTCAGTGTTAGGGGAACGGGACAGGCTTCACACCAAGTCCACATCAACATCTACCTCAGTGTTAGGGGAACGGGACAGGCTTCACGCCAAGTCCATATCAACATCCACCTCAGTGTTAGGAGAACGGGACAGGCTTCACACCAAGTCCACATCAACAACTACCTCAGTGTTAGGGGAACGGGACTGGCTTCACACCAAGTCCACATGAACATCTACCTCAGTGTTAGGAGAACGGGACTGGCTTCACACCAGGTCCACATCAACATCTACCTCAGTGTTAGGGAAACGGGACAGGCTTCACACCAAGTCCACATCAACATCTACCTCAGTGTTAGGGGAACGGGACAGGTTTCACACCAAGTCCACATCAACATCTACCTCAGTGTTAGGAGAACGGGACAGGCTTCACACCAAGTCCACATCAACAACTACCTCAGTGTTAGGGGAACGGGACAGGCTTCACACCAAGTCCACATCAACATCTACCTCAGTCTTAGGGGAACTGGACAGGCTTCACACCAAGTCCACATCAACATCTACCTCAGTGTTAGGGGAACGGGACAGGCTTCACACCAAGTCCACATCAACATCTACCTCAGTGTTAGGGGAACGGGACAGGCTTCACACCAAGTCCACATCAACATCTACCTCAGTGTTAGGGGAACGGGACAGGTTTCACACCAAGTCCACATCAACATCTACCTCAGTGTTAGGAGAACGGGACAGGCTTCACACCAAGTCCACATCAACAACTACCTCAGTGTTAGGGGAACGGGACAGGCTTCACACCAAGTCCACATCAACATCTACCTCAGTGTTAGGGGAACTGGACAGGCTTCACACCAAGTCCACATCAACATCTACCTCAGTGTTAGGGGAACGGGACAGGCTTCACACCAAGTCCACATCAACATCTACCTCAGTGTTAGGGGAACGGGACAGGCTTCACACCAAGTCCACATCAACATCTACCTCTGTGTTAGGGGAACGGGACAGGCTTCACACCAAGTCCACATCAACATCTACCTCAGTGTTAGGGGAACGGGACAGGCGTCACACCAAGTCCACATCAACATCTACCTCAGTGTTAGGGGCACGGGACAGGCTTCACACCAAGTCCACATCAACATCTACCTCAGTGTTAGGGGAACGGGACAGGCTTCACACCAAGTCCACATCAACATCTACCTCAGTGTTAGGGGAACGGGACAGGCTTCACACCAAGTCCACATCAACATCTACCTCAGTGTTAGGGGAACGAGACAGGCTTCACACCAAGTCCACATCAACATCTACCTCAGTGTTAGGGGAACGGGACAGGCTTCACACCAAGTCCACATCAACATCTACCTCAGTGGTAGGGGAACGGGACAGGCTTCACACCAAGTCCACATCAACATCTACCTCAGTGGTAGGGGAACGGGACAGGCTTCACACCAAGTCCACATCAACATCTACCTCAGTGTTAGGGGAACGGGACAGGCGTCACACCAAGTCCACATCAACATCTACCTCAGTGTTAGGGGAACGGGACAGGCTTCACACCAAGTCCACATCAACATCTACCTCAGTGTTAGGAGAACGGGACTGGCTTCACACCAAGTCCACATCAACATCTACCTCAGTGTTAGGGGAACGGGACAGGCTTCACACCAAGTCCACATCAACATCTACCTCAGTGTTAAGGGAACGGGACAGGCTTCACGCCAAGTCCACATCAACATCTACCTCAGTGTTAGGGGAACGGGACAGGCTTCACACCAAGTCCACATCAACATCTACCTCAGTGTTAAGGGAACGGGACAGGCTTCACGCCAAGTCCATATCAACATCTACCTCAGTGTTAAGGGAACGGGACAGGCTTCACGCCAAGTCCATATCAACATCTACCTCAGTGTTAGGGGAACGGGACAGGCGTCACACCAAGTCCACATCAACATCTACCTCAGTGTTAGGGGAACGGGACAGGCTTCACACCAAGTCCACATCAACATCTACCTCACTGTTAGGGGAACGGGACAGGCGTCACACCAAGTCCACATCAACATCTACCTCAGTGTTAGGGAACGGGACAGGCTTCACACCAAGTCCACATCAACATCTACCTCACTGTTAGGGGAACGGGACAGGCGTCACACCAAGTCCACATCAACATCTACCTCAGTGTTAGGGAACGGGACAGGCTCCACACCAAGTCCACATCAACATCTACCTCAGTGTTAGGGGAACGGGACAGGCGTCACACCAAGTCCACATCAACATCTACCTCAGTGTTAGGAGAACGGGACTGGCTTCACACCAAGTCCACATCAACATCTACCTCAGTCTTAGGGGAACTGGACAGGCTCCACACCAAGTCCACATCAACATCTACCTCAGTGTTAGGGGAACGGGACAGGCTTCACACCAAGTCCACATCAACATCTACCTCAGTGTTAGGGGAACGGGACAGGCTTCACACCAAGTCCACATCAACATCTACCTCAGTGTTAGGGGAACGGGACAGGCTTCACACCAAGTCTACATCAACATCTACCTCAGTGTTAAGGGAACGGGACAGGCTTCACACCAAGTCCACATCAACATCTACCTCAGTGTTAGGGGAACGGCAAGATTTTGATCAAACGGTGAAATTCAGTCTAAATATATCAAAGTACACGTATACAAAATGCTATTTATCAGTGGACAATAAAAACCAAGGTTATCGTCGACCATCTTAGTTCGAGGTCTGCCCAATCCCGCTTAATGGGAAACTTCAGCGTGCAGGGGTTAAACTGAAGCGGGCGATAAACTGATTACTTGTGACCACATGGACTCGCGTCAATATTACACATTAAACAACCAGGAAATTGCAGTCGGGAAAGTTGTAGCCTTAGTTTTACATAGCATTCCACAAAATCGATTTGGTTTCATTAGGATTTACCGGCAAAGTCAAAATCCTCAATCCTGAAGGATTCAAACAACGCCTGGAGATGTGTTTGCAACATTAGGGGCGTGTGTAATAAACAGGATTCCCACAGAAAACGGAGGCCTCCAACCTCACCCCATAGCCACACAAACACCACCAAATAATGCCCTTACATGTTAAACGACAGCAAAATAAATTGCACGACGATAGCTGCACCCCACTAAGCGCAGGATAACGTAAATGACGTTAAATGAAATTACGAGCTCGTAACTCTTACTGAAGCGATCCCCTGGCCCATTATGGCATAAGAACATTTATTCTGAATTATCATGAATTAATCACATTTGGATATTAATAACCATATAAGACAGGGAGTTCATAACCTTCCAGACATTATTAATAACTGGCACTGAGCAGTTACCAAAATGTGATCAAGGCGTCTGAAATTCCCAATTTTTTTCCTGATGTTTTCTTGAAAATGAAATTCCCTGCTTTTTTGCTTGACCTGTGGGAACCCTGAATAGAGGGTCACCACAGTGGGTGTGGGTGGGTAGGGTGTGTGTAATAGAGGGCCACTACAGTGGGTGTGGCTGGGTGGGGGGTGTGTAATAGAGGGCCACCACAGTGGCTGTGGGTGGGTGGGGTGTGTTTAATAGAGGGCCACCACAGTGGGCGTGGGTGGGTGGGGTGTGTTTAATAGAGGGCCACCACAGTGGGCGTGGGTGGGTGGGGTGTGTTTAATAGAGGGCCACCACAGTGGGTGTGGGTGGGTGGGGTGTGTGTAATAGAGGGCCACCACAGTGGGCGTGGGTGGGTGGGGTGTGTGTAATAGAGGGCCACCACAGTGGGCGTGGGTGGGTGGGGTGTGTGTAATAGAGGGCCACCACAGTGGGTGTGGGTGGGGGGGGTGTAATAGAGGGCCACCACAGTGTGTGTGGGTGGGTGGGGTGTGTGTAATAGAGGGCCACCACAGTGGCTGTAGGTGGGTGGGGTGTGTGTAATAGAGGGCCACCACAGTGGGCGTGGGTGGGTGGGGTGTGTGTAATAGAGGGTCAACACAGTGGGTGTGGGTGGGGGTGGTGTAATAGAGGCCCACCAGTGGGTGTGGGTGGGTGGGGTTTGTGTAATAGAGGGCCACCACAGCGTGTGTGGGTGGGTGGGGGTGTGTGTAATAGAGGGCCACCACAGTGGGCGTGGGTGGGTGGGGTGTGTGTAATAGAGGGTCACCACAGTGGGTGTGGGCGGGTGGGGTGTGTGTAATAGAGGGCCACCACAGTGGGTGTGGGTGGGTGGGGTGTGTGTAATAGAGGGCCACCACAGTGGGCGTGGGTGGGTGGGGTGTGTGTAATAGAGGGCCACCACAGTGGGTGTGGGTGGGTGGGGTGTGTGTAATAGAGGGCCACCACAGTGGCTGTGGGTGGGTGGGGTGTGAGTAATAGAGGGCCACCACAGTGGCTGTGGGTGGGTAGGGTGTGTGTAATAGAGGGTCACCACAGTGGGTGTGGGTGGGTGGGGTGTGTGTAATGGAGGGCCACCACAGTGGGTGTGGGTGGGTGGGGTGTGTGTAATAGAGGGCCACCACAGTGGCTGTGGGTGGGTGGGGTGTGTGTAATAGAGGGCCACTACAGTGGCTGTGGGTGGGTAGGGTGTGTGTAATAGAGGGTCACCACAGTGGGTGTGAGTGGGGGGGGGTGTAATAGAGGGCCACCACAGTGGGCGTGGGTTGGTGGGGTGTGTGTAATAGAGGGCCACCACAGTGGGTGTGGGTGAGTGGGGAGTGTGTAATAGAGGGCCACCACAGTGGCTGTGGGTGGGTGGGGTGTGTGTAATAGAGGGCCACCACAGTGGGTGTGGGCGGGTGGGGAGTGTGTAATAGAGGGCCACCACAGAGGCTGTGGGTGGGTGGGGTGTGTGTAATAGAGGGCCACCACAGTGGGTGTGGGCGGGTGGGGTGTGTGTAATAGAGGGCCACCACAGTGGGTGTGGGTGGGTGGGGTGTGTGTAATAGAGGGCCACCGCAGTGGGTGTGGGCGGGTGGGGTGTGTGTAATAGAGGGCCACCACAGTGGCTGTGGGTGGGTGGGGTGTGTGTAATAGAGGGTCACCACAGTGGGTGTGGGTGGGGGGGGTGTAATAGAGGGCCACCACAGTGGGCGTGGGTTGGTGGGGTGTGTGTAATAGAGGGCCACCACAGTGGGTGTGGGTGGGTGGGGTGTGTGTAATAGAGGGTCACCACAGTGGGTGTGGGTGGGGGGGGGGGGGGGTGTAATAGAGGGCCACCACAGTGGGTGTGGGTGGGTGGGGTGTGTGTAATAGAGGGCCACCACAGTGGGCGTGGGTTGGTGGGGTGTGTGTAATAGAGGGCCACCACAGTGGGTGTGGGTGGGTGGCGTGTGTGTAATAGAGGGTCACCACAGTGGGTGTGGGTGGGGGGGGGGTGTAATACAGGGCCACCAGTGGGTGTGGGTGGGTGGGGGGGGGGGGGTTTGTGTAATAGAGGGCCACCACAGTGGGCGTGGGTGGGTGGGGGGGGTGTAATAGAGGGCCACCACAGTGGGCGTTGGTGGGTGGGGTGTGTGTAATAGAGGGCCACCACAGTGGGTGTGGGTGGGTGGGGTTTGTGTAATAGAGGGCCACCACAGTGTGTGTGGGTGGGTGGGGGGTGTGTCATAGAGGGCCACCACAGTGTGTGTGGGTGGGTGGGGGTGTGTGTAATAGAGAGCCACCACAGTGGGTGTGGGTGGGTGGGGTTTGTGTAATAGAGGGCCACCACAGTGTGTGTGGGTGGGTGTGTAATAGAGGGCCACCACAGTGGGTGTGGGTGGGTGGGGTGTGTGTAATAGAGGGCCACCACAGTGGGCGTGGGTGGGTGGGGTGTGTGTAATAGAGGGCCACCACAGTGGGTGTGGGTGGGTGGAGGGGGGATGTAATACAGGGCCACCACAGTGGGTGTGGGTGGTGGGTGTAATAGAGGGCCACCACAGTGGGTGTGGGTGGGTGGGGGGGTGTAATAGAGGGCCACCACAGTGGGTGTGGGTGGGTGGGGTGTGTGTAATAGAGGGCCACCACAGTGGGTGTGGGTGGGTGGGGGGCGTAATAGAGGGCCACCACAGTGGGTGTGGGTGGGTGGGGGGTGTAATAGAGGGCCACCACAGTGTGTGCGGGTGGGTGGGGGGTGTAATAGAGGGCCACCACAGTGGGTGTGGGCGGGTGGGGTGTGTGTAATAGAGGGTCACTACAGTGGGTGTGGGTGGGTGGGGTGTGTGTAATAGAGGGCCACCACAGTGGGTGTGGGCGGGTGGGGTGTGTGTAATAGAGGGCTACCACAGTGGGTGTGGGTGGGTGGGGTGTGTGTAATAGAGGCCCACCAAAAGTGGGTGTGGGTGGGTGGGGGGGGGGGTGTAATAGAGGGCCACCACAGTTGGTGTGGGTGAGGGGGGTGTGTGTAATAGAGGGCCACCACAGTGGGTATGGGTGGGTGGGGTGTGTGTAATAGAGGGCCACCACAGTGTGTGCGGGTGGGTGGGGGGTGTAATAGAGGGCCACCACAGTGGGTGTGGGCGGGTGGGGTGTGTGTAATAGAGGGTCACCACAGTGGGTGTGGGTGGGTGGGGTGTGTGTAATAGAGGGCCACCACAGTGGGTATGGGTGGGTGGGGTGCGTGTAATAGAGGGCCACCACAGTGGGTATGGGTGGGTGGGGTGTGTGTAATAGAGGGTCACCACAGTGGGCGTGGGTGGGTGGGGTGTGTGTAATAGAGGGCCACCACAGTGGGTGTGGGTGGGGGGGGTGTGTGTAATAGAGGGCCACCACAGTGGGCGTGGGTGGGTGGGGGGGGTGTAATAGAGGGTCACCACAGTGGGTGTGGGTGGGTGGGGGGGTGTGTAATAGAGGGCCACCACAGTGGGTGTGGGTGGGTGGGGGGGGGGTGTAATAGAGGGCCACCACAGTGGGTGTGGGTGGGTGGGGTGTGTGTAATAGAGGGCCACCACAGTGGGTGTGGGTAGGTGGGGTGTGTGTAATAGAGGGCCACCACAGTGGGCGTGGGTGGGTGGGGTGTGTGTAATAGAGGGCCACCACAGTGGGTGTGCGTGGGGGGGGTGTGTAATAGAGGCCCACCACAGTGTGTGTGGGTGGGTGGGGGGTGTAATAGAGGGCCACCACAGTGGGTGTGGGTGGGTGGGGTGTGTGTAATAGAGGGCCACCACAGTGGGTGTGGGTCGGGGTGTGTGGAGCGTGGCGATTGCAATACAAACCGACGAGGACTATCTTCTCCTTCTCGACGGGCGCGGCGACATCTTCCTCGTCGTCGTCCCCCTCCCGGGCCTCCCCCTGCCGGGCCGCCCGCCGCCGGGGGTACGTCCGGATACCCGCGTCCAACATCGCCTCAATCTCCTCCTCGTCATACGAGACGTCGTCGCTGTCAAGGTCACCGCCCTCTAGAAGGTCACAGTCGTCCTCGTTGTCGTCCACGTCTGACTCCACATCGTCCAGGATCTCATATTCGACCTTGAGCGTCGCGTCCAGGGAGGAGTTGGGGTCAGCGCTGGCGGATCCGGACGCCAGCCCCAGGTCCTCGCTGCCCGGACTCCCGGAACGCGATTCCAGAGACGCGCCGGCGTCTATGCAGATCTCCGGGACGGCGGCCTCGGGCAGACCGTTGATTTCAATGGCGTGCTCCCCACCCCGCGTGTCGGCCCCTGTGGGGGGAGGGGGCGCCTTACCCCCCGCCTGGGTTGTGTAATAACTGGGTGGCGTGTCAGTATCACTAGGGGTGAGATTATTCTGGCTGTTACTGGCGGAGGAGGACTGGTCGCCTGGGACGGGTTCGCTGTGACTAGTGCCCACGCTCTCCGACCCGCTACCTACGTCATCGGAGTCGGGAATCTCCCCATCTTCTAAATGCTGAACCCCGAGAGCGGTTATCACATCCATCCGGGCTCGCTTGCTAGGAGGCCCAGCGTCTTCAGAGTCATGGTTGCCAAGGGCAATCATCTCATGCTCTATGTTGCTATGGTTTCCACCATCACCAGGGTCAAAGTCCAACCTGTTTAAGGTCTGATTGGACGTTTGCATTGATGGTGGTGGAGACGGGGGCTTTGGGGGGTCCCCACAAGGTAGAGGCGGCACTTGGTCATCAGACATGATTATCAGATAAGCTCAGATATTGCTAAATATGCTAAAAGAGTAAAATTACTTAAATTCAACCAAGTCTTTTGAGAGTCTCTATGAGTATGTTACATGCTCCCAGTGTCCATGATAAACTGGTTGGTGCTTCTCTTCACAGTGGTCTGTTGTGTATCATGTATTGCCCCTTGTACTAGTAGAGTGAAAAGTCTATATAGACCATCACTTTCCCTTCACTAATACATATTGCAATACATTCAACCTGGCAAGCACCCAACCGCTGTCAGCATTGTGAATGATAGTGAACTGGCATTCCTCAGCAGTTCTAGGGAATCGGTTGGCCAGCTACTTATCTCTCAGAAGAACTAGAAAGGAATAAAAAGAGAAAGGCTATTAGGGGATGGAACCTACCTGACCAGAAACTATAATAAAGTACATCGTTTGATAGTTCCTGGGAGGTGATAACTGTGGATACATTACTTTCCTGTTACAGCTGCAGTGTTAGACCTGTACACAGCTACTGCTCATGGGATTTAAGTGAGTTGGCTGGTTCCCTTTACCCCACAGACAAGGCAGGTAAAGCCATGAAACATAATCTGATACAAGCATACACACCCTCCAATCCATGGCTGGCACCATGACTGAACACTGTTAGTCCACATATCAATTATACTTCAGTGACGCAAGTGAACTGTTCATACATGTTAGGACACATATATAAATGATGTGAGTGAATGTGAACAAGCAAACAGAATACCTTAGATGCTCAAATCCGAGTATATGCCATAATCACTGTAGATCCCTATTGAAATCCGCCTTTGCGCCATCATTTATTTACAGATACATGTATGATCTTTATTCATTAGTTACAGGGCCATCAGCCCAAGTTAAAATAACAACATTGAGTTTATGTCAACATACTCAATTCCGAAAAGAAGAGTAAATTTGCATTGCATGATAAATAAAGGCTGCCAAGTTGCTATATGGGTACCTACCTGTTATTGAAAAAGTATATTTGCCAGTACCTATTCCAAAAAGGTTCTCAAATACATGAAGGCTGAAACGCTGGCAGTAGAAACCCGCCTTTTTTACTGCGTCACTAAATTTGTAAGAGATTTATGTGTCAGGGTTATCTCCCCCTTAATCATAATTAATTACAGAACTTAATCCCTTTTGTCTAGTGATGGAATATTTTATTTGTATGAGACACCTTTACTATAAGACACCCTCATCACACTATTCATGACATCATTTGATAGAACATTAACAGATTTCACTGTTTTTCTTGCATTGCAACTTATTACCTCTCACCAGATTGGCCACAACTGTGTAAAGTTCTCTGCTTCTGGCCAGTATCTGTGGCCAGTTGTCAATCTTTCCAAATGTGTAACCTACAGAAGGATAGATATCAGCAATGGATACATAACTTCTAAAGTCTTATGCTGATATTCACAATAGTATATAAAAGGCATTCTGAAATATATATTCTTCATATGTGCAGATATACATATAAGTTATATATATATCTGATAGTAATGAAATGCTGGGCAACACAATTAGCATCATTCTGATGAAAGATCCATCCCCAACTTTATCCCTTCCCTCTGCCACCACATACATATTTAGACTGAAGTAAAAGATTCTACAGACAGACACTCTGGCCTGAATGGACTGGTGGCAGGCAGTTTAAAGCTGCTCATGCAGCAATTTTTTACTTAAATTATGGTTTTCAAAATATTTTAAAAACACATTTAGAACACATTGTCTGACTGGATAAACGTAACCTTCATAAGAAATAGATCTATTATTGCATAATGAAATGTATAAAACTGTCGCAATATGCATATTTTGATGACATAGTACACAAGAAAGCAACTTTTTCACATGAGGCTTAGCAACATATTTGGGTGTTTATTGCATACTATAGGTATACTTCTATGCTAAGAATGTAAATACATCATTTCCAATCAAAATAATTTTAACATTTTTCAAGAAAAAATTTGCTGCAGGAGTAACTTTAACTTTACAATGCTTATATGCTAGGCTATGGCACTCAGTTCATAGGATCACTGTCTTGGGGTTAATGTGTATACACAGCTATTTAAATATTGGCCTGAAGACATGTATCCCATCAACCTGATTGTATGAGTTATGGCCCAGTCAGTGGTAGCCACATAGTCCAACGGGAGTCTGCGGCTAAGTCAATGCAGTAGATGCATTTCTTTGGGCCAGAATAGGCATACCACCCTATATACCAAACTTGTTACAACACTGTTCTAGGTATGCTGATAGGGCTTTACGCTTGGTATGCTGGTCGATAATGCATGCTGGTATTCAGCATCATAAAATACATCTAATCATTCAGTCAATCAGGGCTGAGCATAATTACAAACCACATACAATTTATACTGTATTAATGAAAAAATTAAATACTAGCACTCTAATATAAATAGTGCAAAATATCGATAAATATTTAGAATCATTATTATACAGATATTTATAGGTTATCTCTACTGATTTCATTGTTCTATTAAGATGCTAAACCACAGGTAATGTAAATCAGTGGAAAGGGGAGGGGGGGGGGGGAAGGGGCAGTGACCCTACCCCTCCTCCACTGATTTACTAGATCTATGCCTGTGTGCTGGACTGTTGTCACTAGAAGTCTATGACATTCAATCACAGCACAGGCGCCACAGATCAACTGATACAGACTGGGCAGGGAGGGGGGGGGGGAGGAGGTCAAGCAATCCCCCCCCTCAGCCTGTGTCAGTCGATCTGCAGCGCCTGTGGATCACAGTCACTTGTGCCTGCTATCCAACCCTGCGTAATGTGACAGTGGACGCAGTACCCAACATTTCTGTCACCCAGGTCGGCCTGTTTCAAACAGCTCTCACCAACACACCCATTGCCCCTGGCACAAGTGCCCCCAGGCAAGCCCACTTCTCTAGGGGCACAACGGTAACAATGTTAAGATCCTTCGACGTTAGTAGGGAATAGACTGTAACTTTTATTATAATGTGGGTACGTACAATAATAATGCTTACATATTCTATATACCTTATTCTATCTTCTGACATCAAGCAAGTGTGTCTAGATTGTTGCAGTCATAATTTCACGAACAAATGTTGGAGCATGCAACTTTTCCCTACCAACCGCCATGCGTATACAGCGCCACCTGGCAAATTCCGCCACCATTTGAACCATTTATAGCCTGGGTCTCAAACTTTGTAACAGTCAATGGCCTGTGAAAGAGGGCGCTGCTGTTGTCTTTAAGTTCAAAGTGAGCGACTGACAAGGCCCTCTAGTGGAGAGTCATATGCTAACGGAGAGGAGGAACCAAGTCGCATTCACAAGTATCTGCATCCGCCAAAAACAAATATGGCTGACGGCTGGTCAGGAACAGTTGTGTGCTCCAACATTTCTTCGCGAAAATATAACTGAGACAACCTAGTGTTGACACACTTTATTGATGTCAGATGATAGAACAAGGTATATAGAATACGTAAACACTAGGATTGTTCAAGCACACATGATAATAAAAGCTACAGTTGATTCCCTACTAACGTCGTAGGATTTTAACATTGTTACTGTTGTGCCCCTAGAGAAGCAGGCTTGCCTAGGGGCACTTGCACCAACCATTGCCCCTAAATTGATATTCGGCCTAGCCCTACCGGCTCTCTATATATAAAAAAACGCGCCCAGTACCGTGGCCTGGGCCTGCTGCCGTGTTGTCCGAGGCAGAGTCCACCTTTCTACACAGTACACAATGGTAGTCATGGGTATTATCACGAACAGTGATTTCAGTTATGTAAACAACGTATTAATCTGTCAGAAGATGACTAGCTTAGAATATCTGAGTCACAAGATATATATTTCGCAATCAATTTCGATAAAAAAAGAGCAATTCACACCGATAAGCAAATTTCCTCTCAAATCAATCCAACATGGCGCTTGGCCGACGATGGGGAGGTGCCATTTTTTCATGCCTTTTCTTTTGCAGGCGCTTTCGGTGCGGTAGGCCTCCATGCAGAAGGCAAGTCTGGTTGGCCAACACGTACACCTCGACATCACGCCAGCACGCCCCGATATCTCGCCAGCAAGACTCTGACATCTCGCCAGCAGACCCCGATATCTCTCCAGCTCACCTCGATATCTCGCCAGCGCACCCGGATATCTCGCCAACACACCCCGACCATGATCTCGCCAACACACCCCGACCATGATCTCGCCAACACACCCCGACCATGATCTCGCCAGTGCACCCCGATATCTCGCCAGTGCACCCCGATATCTCGCCAGCGCACCCCGATATCTCGCCAGCGCACCCCGATATCTCGCCAGTGCACCCCGATATCTCGCCAGCGCACCCCGATATCTCGCAATGCAACACACCCCGATATCTTTTCAGCACACCCCGATATCTCGCCAGCGCACCCCGACATCTCGCCAGTGCACCCCGATATCTCGCCAGTGCACCCCGATATCTCCCCAGCGCACCCCGATATCTCGCCAGTGCACCCCGATATCTCGCCAGCGCACCCCGATATCTCGCAATGCAACACACCCCGATATCTTTTCAGCACACCCCGATATCTCGCCAACACACCCCGACATCTCGCCAACACCCCGATATCTCGCCAGCGCACCCCGATATCTCGCCAGCGCACCCCGATATCTCGCCAGCGCACCCCGATATCTCGCCAGTGCACCCCGATATCTCGCCAGCGCACCCCGATATCTCGCAATGCAACACACCCCGATATCTTTTCAGCACACCCCGATATCTCGCCAGCGCACCCCGATATCTCGCCAGAACACACCGATATCTCGCCAACACACGCCGACATCTCGCCAGCGCCACCCCGACATCTCGCCAACACACCGGCCCAACATCTCGCCAACACCCCCCGATATCTCGCCAGCGCACCCCGATATCTCGCAAACACACCGGCCCAATATCTTGTCAGCGCACCCCGATATCTCGCAAACACCCCGGCCCAACATCTCGTCAGCGCACCCCGATATCTCGCCAACACACCGGCCCAACATCTCGCCAACACACCCCAACATCTCGCCAACACACCGGCCCAACATCTCGCCAACACACCCCGAGATCTCTCCAGCGCACCCCTGGCCGATATCGGCCGACGATTTGGCCAAGCCTTTCATCTGTCATAAAAAGTCTTAGGGATACATGTCCTGCAGCGAACTTAGCATCAGCAATAATAATCGTGCTTAGATAATAAGTGATGACCTAGTCGAAGTCTTCCAATCCATCGTTCCATATCAACCAGGCCAATCTACGCCGCTGTAAAAAAACGTTTAGGCTTCTGCTTTCAAGGTTTGCTGGAGAAAATGTAGGATCCCTGCGCAGTTGCTCGTGCCCTGACGATGTGTAACTGGGAACCAGCCAAATTAAACATGTGCTTGAGGTCGCACACTAATAACATGACGACATGGTTGTTTTCTTCTCCACGTCAATTGGACTTTATAGTTATTTTTATTGAAGATACGCTGCATGCCTAGACAGAAACCCACAAACTGCTCTGTCTAGTTGGCGGACCCGCTTGTCCACCGGTTTTTAGTTGGATTGTGTGATTCAGCTTCAGTTTGAACACAGACAAAACGTAAGTTGTGTGACCAGCGCTGACTGTAGTGTTGCTGTTGGTGTTGCGAAATCGGCATCGCTGTCAAACAGCTTAACTTAAGTCACAACTGTCATCACACCATTTGATTTAGACATCAAAACCAATACAAGGGTCCATACAACGTATGTCTATATCAAGTAATGACGTTGTATTTTGACACTGATAAGGGTTCAGTCACAGAACTATGCTATTGCAGTATTGAGCCACCCACAGTGGGCAGTCACAGAACTTAGCCTCGGGAGACCCACTTTGTTCCGCCGTCCAACGGCGGAACAGAGTGGGTCTCCCGAGGCTATCACAGAACTATGCTATTTTAGTATTGAGCCGCCCATGGTGGGCAGTCACAGAACTATGCTATTGTAGTATTGAGCCTCCCATGGCATGGTGGGCAGTCACAGAACTATGCTATTGTAGTATTGAGCCGCCCACAGTGGGCAGTCACAGAACTATGCTCTTGTAGTATTGAGCCGCCCACAGTGGGCAGTCACAGAACTATGCTATTGTAGTATTGAGCCGCCCATGGTGGGCAGTCACAGAACTATGCTCTTGTAGTATTGAGCCGCCCACAGTGGGCAGTCACAGAACTATGCTATTGTAGTATTGAGCCACCCATAGTGGGCAGTCACAGAACTATGCTATTGTAGTATTGAGCCGCCCACAGTGGGCAGTCACAGAACTATATGCTATTGTAGTATTGAGCCACCCATAGTGGGCAGTCACAGAACTATGCTATTGTAGTATTGAGCCGCCCATGGTGGGCAGTCACAGAACTATGCTATTGTAGTATTGAGCCACCCATAGTGGGCAGTCACAGAACTATGCTATTGTAGTATTGAGCCACCCACAGTGGGCAGTCACAGAACTATGCTATTGTAGTATTGAGCCGCCCACAGTGGGCAGTCACAGAACTATGCTATTGTAGTATTGAGCCACCCACAGTGGGCAGTCACAGAACTATGCTATTGTAGTATTGAGCCGCCCACAGTGGGCAGTCACAGAACTATGCTATTATAGTATTGAGCTGCCCACAGTGGGCAGTCACAGAACTATGCTCTTGTAGTATTGAGCTGCCCATGGTGGGCAGTCACAGAACTATGCTCTTGTAGTATTGAGCCGCCCATGGTGGGCAGTCACAGAACTATGCTCTTGTAGTATTGAGCCGCCCATGGTGGGCAGTCACAGAACTATGCTATTGTAGTATTGAGCCGCCCATGGTGGGCAGTCGCAGAACTATGCTATTGTAGTATTGAGCCGCCCATGGTGGGCAGTCACAGAACTATGCTATTGTAGTATTGAGCCGCCCACAGTAGGCAGTCACAGAACTATGCTATTGTAGTATTGAGCCACCCATGGTGGGCAGTCACAGAACTATGCTATTGTAGTATTGAGCTGCCCATGGTGGGCAGTCACAGAACTATGCTCTTGTAGTATTGAGCTGCCCATGGTGGGCAGTCACAGAACTATGCTCTTGTAGTATTGAGCCGCCCATGGTGGGCAGTCACAGAACTATGCTCTTGTAGTATTGAGCCGCCCATGGTGGGCAATCACAGAACTATGCTCTTGTAGTATTGAGCTGCCCATGGTGGGCAGTCACAGAACTATGCTCTTGTAGTATTGAGCCGCCCATGGTGGGCAGTCACAGAACTATGCTCTTGTAGTATTGAGCCGCCCACAGTGGGCAGTCACAGAACTATGCTCTTGTAGTATTGAGCCGCCCATGGTGGGCAGTCACAGAACTATGCTATTGTAGTATTGAGCTGCCCACAGTGGGCAGTCACAGAACTATGCTCTTGTAGTATTGAGCTGCCCATGGTGGGCAGTCACAGAACTATGCTCTTGTAGTATTGAGCCACCCACAGTGGGCAGTCACAGAACTATGCTCTTGTAGTATTGAGCCGCCCATGGTGGGCAGTCACAGACAGTAGCCACAAGTGGCCCAATTCAAAGAGCATGCTTTCCCTCAAAATTGTCACACAGGACTAAACCACAATGGCTTGCTCGCAGGACTAACTTCAAGGTAGTCCTGTGTGACTTTGGCCAGTTTTGACTAGCCATTGGGGAAAGTACCCCAATGCTAGCCAGCTTCTCTAACAGGATTCCCTTTCAGTAGTTCCATAGATGTATCATGCAGTCAGCTCCGATATAGCCTGGGTCTCTTAGCTACAGCGGCTTACTCACAGACCTACCCAGGTACTAGTCCCATTTACCAACAATGTCACATGTGGTTACCTTAATTGGGGGTACTCACGGTTGGTGGAAGTTCTTTAACCTGAGAAGCTGGCTTGCCTGGGGGCACTGGTGCCAACAATCCAGGTCTTGGGAGCCCCACTCTGCGGGCAAAGTAAGTGCTCAAGAGAGTCTAGATCTAGAGGCAAACAGAGTGGATCTCTTGCAGTTCTAGCTATGCTATGCCATTTACAAATTTAGTCTTAAAAAGCATGGAGGAACTTGTGCCCAAGATTGTTATAAATAGGTGCTTAGCTGAGTGTGATGGAAAGTGTTAAAAAAAGGTTATTAATCAGCCCCGGATATAGAACAGAAAAGAAATACCTGTCAATTGAGTAGCCTATTTTTCTAGATTTGAGATTACCAGGCCCAGTGGAAGAGATGTAGAAGTGTGATATCTCGGCCCAGGCCCGGTGGATAAAAGACACCAAGCGCCTTGGGCCAAATGGGAATTGCCCTTTGGCCTAACGTGTAAGGTGTTCGCTCGGGATGCGAAGGGTCGCCGGTTCGAAACCCCGCCTGGAACTTTCTAGGGTAGAACCGGCGTCCATTCGGGCCTGGGACCAGAAATACTACATTTGGTGCCGATGGAGATGAACCTGGGTTGTCGGAGCCACCCGGAGCCACATGATAAGGCCAGCGTCCGGGTTACGGCGTGGCGCATGGTGGCGGTTACTGCGAGGTCGCAGTCTATTGGGGAAAGGGTGGAGTGTGATATCTCGGCCCAGGCCCGGTGGATAAAACACACCAAGCGCCTTGGGCCAAATGGGAATTTCCCTTTGGCCTAACGTGTAAGGTGTTCGCTCGGGATGCGAAGGGTCGCCGGTTCGAAACCCGCCTAGAACTTTCTAGGGTAGAACCGGCGTCCACTCAGGCCTGGAACCAGAAATACTACAGAAGGAGGTTGGTTGGTTATTCAGTACGCTTTAACCACTTTTGGTCATATCGCGTCAATGGGAGAAGGAATGGAGAGTGGAGCCATGTCTCTGGGGGTAACCCCCTACTCTTTACAAAGAAAGACATGGGATCTTTATCCTGTGACCACACAGACATGGCCACAGCAGGGCTAGACCCATCGATCTACGTGCCGTTAGGCTCTCAGGTGACTAGAACACTCAATGCGAGTGCTCTAGCCCACTGAGCTATCGCGCCGGCCCCGTGTAGAAGGAGGAGAGAGGGGTCTATATTTGTGCAGGATAAAGATCCCATGTCTTTCTTCGCAAAGAGGGGTAACCCCATGGGGACATGGTGCATCTACCATAAACCTACATCCTGTTGTCACAATATAACATATATAAAGCTGTGAACTGATACAAGCTGTTCATTGTGTTATACCCTGTGATTGGATTAATTTTCATTGTGTTATGGCCTGTGATTGGCTTGTGTTGATTGTGTTATGGCCTGTGATTGGCTTATGTTCACTGTCTTTTAGCCTGTGATTGGCTTGTGTTCATTGTATCAGGACCTGTCATTGGCTTGCGTTCATTGCTAGCCTGGGATTGGCTAGTTTCTATACCTATTATCTGTGATTGGCTTGTCTCTCACAGACTGAAGATGAGTGAGCTGGACGCTGAGCGAATGGAGAAGGAGGTGATTCCCCTGCTGACCCATATCGCCCGCCCCGACGTCCGCGCACTGGCCATGCAGTACTTCCTGGGGCTGACCGGCACCCCGGAGGGGCTCAAGTTTGTGGCGAACAACGAGAAATACCTGTCGGTGCTGGTGGCCACCTTGCGAGATGACCAGCCCTCCATCGCCAAGGACGCTTACCTGGCCCTGGTCAACCTCACGACGGACATGCACGTGGCCGTGGCCTTGATGTCGCACCCCAGTAACCCGGACCTCATGTTGGACTTACTGCGCTACGTGTTGGACGAGAGCAGCGCGCACGTGGACATCGCCTGTATGATACTCTCCAACGTCTCGCGCTCGGAGCGGTGCGCCCAGGGGCTGGCGGACCTGATGGTGGCGCACTCCGACCAGCTGGGCTTCCACAAGCTGATCCAGGTGTTCTGCCAGGAGGGCAAGCACAGCGACAAACTCCACTACCTGGGGCCGTTCCTGTCCAACCTGACCCAGATCCGGGAGATGCGCAAGCACGTGTTGGACCGGGAGCGGTGCGTGGTCCAGCGCCTGCTGCCCTACACCCAGTACCAGGCGTCCACTGTCCGCCGCGGCGGCGTTGTCGGCACTCTGCGCAACTGCTGCTTCGAGGCTGGTGAGCGTCTCACAACCACGGCTCAACCCCATCGGGGGATCCTGCAGTTTCTGACTTGATGCCTATTATCGCTCAAGCTTATGTGATAGGGATATAATCTTTGGGCGTGAGTGTGGGCGATAATAGGGATCAGGTCAGAAACTGCAGGATCACCCCCCCATCGGCCTCATCTTTCATGTTAGAACAAGCCATTGCTTCAACAGAGCTCACGTATGACTCACACTTACCGCTTCGTGTGCGTTCACGTGAAAGATGGACCCAACCTTTATATGTTGGCCGCGGCGAAATCGCTGTGAATCGTACAAGTGCTAGGTGTGAGTAAAACGTGAGCTACACTGAAACAGTGTTTTGCTCTCACATGGAAGCTCATGACCTTCCATCGCAGATGGTAGGTGTGTATTGTGTCTATGTCTATATCAGATTATCACGAGTGGCTGTTGGGTGGTGACGTGGATATCTTGTGTCTATATCAGATTATCACGAGTGGCTATTGGGTGATGACGTGGATATCTTGTGTCTACATCAGATTATCACGAGTGGCTATTGGGTGGTGACGTGGATATCTTGTGTCTATATCAGATTATCACGAGTGGCTATTGGGTGGTGACGTGGATATCTTGTGTCTATATCAGATTATCACGAGTGGCTGTTGGGTGATGACGTGGATATCTTGTGTCTACATCAGATTATCACGAGTGGCTGTTGGGTGGTGACGTGGATATCTTGTGTCTACATCAGATTATCACGAGTGGCTGTTGGGTGATGACGTGGATATCTTGTGTCTATATCAGATTATCACGAGTGGCTATTGGGTGATGACGTGGATATCTTGTGTCTATATCAGATTATCACGAGTGGCTGTTGGGTGATGACGTGGATATCTTGTGTCTATATCAGATTATCACGAGTGGCTGTTGGGTGATGACGTGGATATCTTGTGTCTATATCAGATTATCACGAGTGGCTATTGGGTGGTGACGTGGATATCTTGTGTCTATATCAGATTATCACGAGTGGCTGTTGGGTGGTGACGTGGATATCTTGTGTCTATATCAGATTATCACGAGTGGCTATTGGGTGGTGACGTGGATATCTTGTGTCTATATCAGATTATCACGAGTCGCTATTGGGTGGTGACGTGGATATCTTGTGTCTATATCAGATTATCACGAGTCGCTATTGGGTGGTGACGTGGATATCTTGTGTCTATATCAGATTATCACGAGTGGCTGTTGGGTGGTGACGTGGATATCTTGTGTCTATATCAGATTATCACGAGTGGCTATTGGGTGGTGACGTGGATATCTTGTGTCTATATCAGATTATCACGAGTCGCTATTGGGTGGTGACGTGGATATCTTGTGTCTATATCAGATTATCACGAGTGGCTGTTGGGTGGTGACGTGGATATCTTGTGTCTATATCAGATTATCACGAGTGGCTGTTGGGTGATGACGTGGATATCTTGTGTCTATATCAGATTATCACGAGTGGCTGTTGGGTGGTGACGTGGATATCTTGTGTCTACATCAGATTATCACGAGTGGCTATTGGGTGATGACGTGGATATCTTGTGTCTATATCAGATTATCACGAGTGGCTGTTGGGTGATGACGTGGATATCTTGTGTCTATATCAGATTATCACGAGTGGCTATTGGGTGGTGACGTGGATATCTTGTGTCTATATCAGATTATCACGAGTGGCTGTTGGGTGATGACGTGGATATCTTGTGTCTTTATCAGATTATCACGAGTGGCTGTTGGGTGATGACGTGGATATCTTGTGTCTATATCAGATTATCACGAGTGGCTATTGGGTGGTGACGTGGATATCTTGTGTCTATATCAGATTATCACGAGTGGCTGTTGGGTGGTGACGTGGATATCTTGTGTCTATATCAGATTATCACGAGTGGCTATTGGGTGGTGACGTGGATATCTTGTGTCTATATCAGATTATCACGAGTGGCTATTGGGTGGTGACGTGGATATCTTGTGTCTATATCAGATTATCACGAGTGGCTATTGGGTGATGACGTGGATATCTTGTGTCTACATCAGATTATCACGAGTGGCTGTTGGGTGATGACGTGGATATCTTGTGTCTATATCAGATTATCACGAGTCGCTATTGGGTGGTGACGTGGATATCTTGTGTCTACATCAGATTATCACGAGTGGCTGTTGGGTGGTGACGTGGATATCTTGTGTCTACATCAGATTATCACGAGTGGCTGTTGGGTGATGACGTGGATATCTTGTGTCTATATCAGATTATCACGAGTGGCTATTGGGTGATGACGTGGATATCTTGTGTCTATATCAGATTATCACGAGTGGCTGTTGGGTGATGACGTGGATATCTTGTGTCTATATCAGATTATCACGAGTGGCTATTGGGTGGTGACGTGGATATCTTGTGTCTACATCAGATTATCACGAGTGGCTGTTGGGTGGTGACGTGGATATCTTGTGTCTATATCAGATTATCACGAGTGGCTGTTGGGTGATGACGTGGATATCTTGTGTCTATATCAGATTATCACGAGTGGCTATTGGGTGGTGACGTTGATATCTTGTGTCTACATCAGATTATCACGAGTGGCTATTGGGTGATGACGTGGATATCTTGTGTCTATATCAGATTATCACGAGTGGCTATTGGGTGGTGACGTTGATATCTTGTGTCTACATCAGATTATCACGAGTGGCTGTTGGGTGGTGACGTGGATATCTTGTGTCTATATCAGATTATCACGAGTGGCTATTGGGTGGTGACGTGGATATCTTGTGTCTATATCAGATTATCACGAGTGGCTATTGGGTGGTGACGTGGATATCTTGTGTCTATATCAGATTATCACGAGTGGCTATTGGGTGGTGACGTGGATATCTTGTGTCTACATCAGATTATCACGAGTCGCTATTGGGTGGTGACGTGGATATCTTGTGTCTACATCAGATTATCACGAGTGGCTGTTGGGTGATGACGTGGATATCTTGTGTCTATATCAGATTATCACGAGTGGCTGTTGGGTGATGACGTGGATATCTTGTGTCTACATCAGATTATCACGAGTGGCTGTTGGGTGGTGACGTGGATATCTTGTGTCTACATCAGATTATCACGAGTCGCTATTGGGTGGTGACGTGGATATCTTGTGTCTATATCAGATTATCACGAGTGGCTGTTGGGTGGTGACGTGGATATCTTGTGTCTATATCAGATTATCACGAGTGGCTGTTGGGTGGTGACGTGGATATCTTGTGTCTATATCAGATTATCACGAGTGGCTATTGGGTGATGACGTGGATATCTTGTGTCTATATCAGATTATCACGAGTGGCTATTGGGTGGTGACGTGGATATCTTGTGTCTATATCAGATTATCACGAGTGGCTGTTGGGTGGTGACGTGGATATCTTGTGTCTATATCAGATTATCACGAGTGGCTGTTGGGTGATGACGTGGATATCTTGTGTCTATATCAGATTATCACGAGTGGCTGTTGGGTGATGACGTGGATATCTTGCCGCGACTGTTGCTGCCCCTGGCGGGGCCCGAGGAGTTTGACGATGAGGACAATGGCCTACTTCCCGATGACCTTCAGTACCTGGAGCCGGACAAGGAGCGAGAGTCTGATCCAGACATCCGGAAGATGCTGGTCGAGGCAATTTTCCAGGTCCGTCCCACAGCTGCTACCACAACATGGTTATAAACCTGGCATCTCCCTAGCAGAGCAGGGCGCGTGATGTCACTGGTTCTCTCGCAGCTTGTACAATAACATGGTTATAAACCTGGCCTTCACTGTATATATACTTCACATTTTTATGGTAAGTGGCAGTGCTATAATGCCGCCCCCCCCCCCTCACAGCTGTGTGGCCAGTGTCAGTGCTATAATGCCGCCCCCCCCCTCACAGCTGTGTGGCCAGTGTCAGTTCTATAATGCCGCCCCCGCCCCCCCCCTCACAGCCGTGTGGTCAGTGTCAGTGCTATAATGCCGCCCCCGCCCCCCCCCCTCACAGCCGTGTGGCCAGTGTCAGTCCTATAATGCCGCCCCCCCCCCCTCACAGCAGTGTGGCCAGTGTCAGTGCTATAATGTCGCCCCCCCCCCCCTCACAGCCGTGTGGCCAGTGTCAGTGCTATAATGCCGCCCCCCCCCCCTCACAGCCGTGTGGTCACTGTCCGTGCTATAATGCCCCCCCCTCCCCTCACAGCCGTGTGGCCAATGTCAGTGCTATAATGCCGCCCCCCCCCCTCACAGCAGTGTGGCCAGTGTCAGTGCTATAATGCCGCCCCCGCCCCCCCGCCCCTCACAGCCGTGTGGCCAGTGTCAGTGCTATAATGCCGCCCCCGCCCCCTCACAGCCGTGTGGCCAGTGTCAGTGCTATAATGCCGCCCCCCCCCCCTCACAGCCGTGTGGCCAGTGTCAGTGCTATGATGCCGCCCCCGCCCCTCACAGCCGTGTGGTCAGTGTCAGTGCTATAATGCCGCCCCCGCCCCCCCCCCTCACAGCCGTGTGGCCAGTGTCAGTGCTATAATGCCGCCCCCGCCCCCCCCCCTCACAGCCGTGTGGCCAGTGTCAGTCCTATAATGCCCCCCTCCCCCTCACAGCCGTGTGGCCAATGTCAGTGCTATAATGCCGCCCCCCCCCCTCACAGCAGTGTGGCCAGTGTCAATGCTATAATGCCGCCCCCCCCCTCACAGCCGTGTGGTCACTGTCCGTGCTATAATGCCCCCCTCCCCCTCACAGCCGTGTGGCCAGTGTCAGTGCTATAATGCCGCCCCCCCCCCTCACAGCAGTGTGGCCAGTGTCAGTGCTATAATGCCGCCCCCCCCCTCACAGCCGTGTGGTCACTGTCCGTGCTATAATGCCCCCCCTCCCCTCACAGCCGTGTGGCCAGTGTCAGTGCTATAATGCCGCCCCCCCCCTCACAGCCGTGTGGCCAGTGTCAGTGCTATAATGCCGCCCCCCCCCTCACAGCAGTGTGGCCAGTGTCAATGCTATAATGCCGCCCCCCCCCCCCTCACAGCCGTGTGGCCAGTGTCAGTGCTATAATGCCGCCCCCCGCCGCTCACAGCCGTGTGGTCAGTGTCAGTGCTATAATGCCGCCCCGCCCCCTCACAGCCGTGTGGCCAGTGTCAGTGCTATAATGCCGCCCCCCCCCCTCACAGCAGTGTGGCCAGTGTCAGTGCTATAATGCCGCCCCGCCCCCTCACAGCCATGTGGTCAGTGTCAGTGCTATAATGCCGCCCCCCCCCCTCACAGCCGTGATGTCACTGTCCGTGCTATAATGCCCCCCCTCCCCCTCACAGCCGTGTGGCCAGTGTCAGTGCTATAATGCCGCCCCCGCCCCCCCCTCACAGCCGTGTGGCCAGTGTCAGTGCTATAATGCCGCCCGCCCCCCCCCCTCACAGCCGTGTGGCCAGTGTCAGTGCTATAATGCCGCCCCCCCTCACAGCCTTGTGCCAGTGTCAGTGCTATAATGCCGCCCCCCGCCCCTCACAGCCGTGTGGCCAGTGTCAGTGCTATAATGCCGCCCCCCCTCACAGCCTTGTGGCCAGTGTCAGTGCTATAATGCCGCCCCCGCCCCCCCCTCACAGCCGTGTGGTCACTGTCCGTGCTATAATGCCCCCCCCCTTCACAGCAGTGTGGTCAGTGCCAGTGCTATAATGCCGCCCCCGCC
>OZ025258.1:3865131-3978929 GCA_964019135.1 Arenicola marina | reverse complement strand
AGGTTGGACCGGGAGAGGTTGGACCGGGAAAGGTTGGACCGGGAGAGGTTGGACCGGGAGAGGTTGGACCGAGAGAGGTTGGACCGGGAAAGGTTGGACCGAGAGAGGTTGTACCGGGAGAGGTTTGACCGGGAGAGGTAGGACCGGGAGAGGTTGGACCGGGAGAGGTTGGACCGGGAAAGGTTGGACCGAGAGAGGTTGGACCGGGAGAGGTTGGACCGAGAGAGGTTGGACCCGGAGAAATTGGCACCTTGAGAGGTTGGACCGGGAGAGGTTAGACAGGGAGAGGGATGTGCGTTGGGCAGGGAGAGGGATGTGCGTTGGACAGGGAGAGGGATGTGCGTTGGGCAAGGAGAGGGATGTGCGTTGGACAGGGAGAGGGATGTGCGTTGGACAGGGAGAGGGATGTGCGTTGGACAGGGAGAGGGATGTGCGTTGGACAGGGAGAGGGATGTGCGTTGGACAGGGAGAGGGATGTGCGTTGGACAGGGAGAGGGATGTGCGTTGGACAGGGAGAGGGATGTACGTTGGACAGGGAGAGGGATGTGCGTTGGGCAAGGAGAGGGATGTGCGTTGGGCAGGGAGAGGGATGTGCGTTGGACAGGGAGAGGGATGTGCGTTGGACAGGGAGAGGGATTTACGTTGGACAGGGAGAGGGATGTGCGTTGGACCGGGAGAGGGATGTGCGTTGGACAGGGAGAGGGATGTGCGTTGGACAGGGAGAGGGATGTGCGTTGGGCAGGGAGAGGGATGTGCGTTGGACAGGGAGAGGGATGTGCGTTGGACAGGGAGAGGGATGTGCGTTGGACAGGGAGAGGGATGTGCGTTGGACAGGGAGAGGGATGTGCGTTGGGCAGGGAGAGGGATGTGCGTTGGACAGGGAGAGGGATGTGCGTTGGACAGGGAGAGGGATGTGCGTTGGGCAGGGAGAGGGATGTGCGTTGGGCAGGGAGAGGGATGTGCGTTGGACAGGGAGAGGGATGTGCGTTGGACAGGGAGAGGGATGTGCGTTGGGCAAGGAGAGGGATGTGCGTTGGGCAGGGAGAGGGATGTGCGTTGGACAGGGAGAGGGATGTGCGTTGGACAGGGAGAGGGATGTGCGTTGGGCAGGGAGAGGGATGTGCGTTGGGCAGGGAGAGGGATATGCGTTGGACCGGGAGAGGGATGTGCGTTGGACAGGGAGAGGGATGTGCGTTGGGCAAGGAGAGGGATGTGCGTTGGGCAGGGAGAGGGATGTGCGTTGGACAGGGAGAGGGATGTGCGTTGGACAGGGAGAGGGATTTACGTTGGACAGGGAGAGGGATGTGCGTTGGACCGGGAGAGGGATGTGCGTTGGGCAGGGAGAGGGATGTACGTTGGACAGGGAGAGGGATGTGCGTTGGACAGGGAGAGGGATGTGCGTTGGACAGGGAGAGGGATGTGCGTTGGACAGGGAGAGGGATGTGCGTTGGACAGGGAGAGGGATGTGCGTTGGGCAAGGAGAGGGATGTGCGTTGGGCAGGGAGAGGGATGTGCGTTGGACAGGGAGAGGGATGTGCGTTGGACAGGGAGAGGGATGTGCGTTGGGCAGGGAGAGGGATGTGCGTTGGGCAGGGAGAGGGATATGCGTTGGACCGGGAGAGGGATGTGCGTTGGACAGGGAGAGGGATGTGCGTTGGGCAAGGAGAGGGATGTGCGTTGGGCAGGGAGAGGGATGTGCGTTGGACAGGGAGAGGGATGTGCGTTGGACAGGGAGAGGGATTTACGTTGGACAGGGAGAGGGATGTGCGTTGGACCGGGAGAGGGATGTGCGTTGGGCAGGGAGAGGGATGTACGTTGGACAGGGAGAGGGATGTGCGTTGGACAGGGAGAGGGATGTGCGTTGGGCAGGGAGAGGGATGTGCGTTGGACAGGGAGAGGGATGTGCGTTGGACAGGGAGAGGGATGTGCGTTGGACAGGGAGAGGGATGTGCGTTGGACAGGGAGAGGGATGTGCGTTGGGCAGGGAGAGGGATGTGCGTTGGGCAGGGAGAGGGATGTGCGTTGGGCAGGGAGAGGGATGTGCGTTGGGCAAGGAGAGGGATGTGCGTTGGGCAGGGAGAGGGATGTGCGTTGGACAGGGAGAGGGATGTGCGTTGGACAGGGAGAGGGATGTGCGTTGGACAGGGAGAGGGATGTGCGTTGGGCAAGGAGAGGGATGTGCGTTGGACAGGGAGAGGGATATGCGTTGGACCGGGAGAGGGATGTGCGTTGGACAGGGAGAGGGATGTGCGTTGGGCAAGGAGAGGGATGTGCGTTGGGCAGGGAGAGGGATGTGCGTTGGACAGGGAGAGGGATGTGCGTTGGAGAGGGAGAGGGATGTGCGTTGGAGAAGGAGAGGGATGTGCGTTGGACAGGGAGAGGGATGTGCGTTGGACCGGGAGAGGGATGTGCGTTGGGCAGGGAGAGGGATGTGCGTTGGACCGGGAGAGGGATGTGCGTTGGGCAGGGAGAGGGATGTGCGTTGGAGAGGGAGAGGGATGTGCGTTGGAGAAGGAGAGGGATGTGCGTTGGACAGGGAGAGGGATGTGCGTTGGACCGGGAGAGGGATGTGCGTTGGACAGGGAGAGGGATGTGCGTTGGACAGGGAGAGGGATGTGCGTTGGACAGGGAGAGGGATGTGCGTTGGGCAAGGAGAGGGATGTGCGTTGGACAGGGAGAGGGATATGCGTTGGACCGGGAGAGGGATGTGCGTTGGACAGGGAGAGGGATGTGCGTTGGGCAAGGAGAGGGATGTGCGTTGGAGAGGGAGAGGGATGTGCGTTGGAGAAGGAGAGGGATGTGCGTTGGACAGGGAGAGGGATGTGCGTTGGACCGGGAGAGGGATGTGCGTTGGGCAGGGAGAGGGATGTGCGTTGGACCGGGAGAGGGATGTGCGTTGGGCAGGGAGAGGTATGTGCGTTGGGCAGGGAGAGGGATGTGCGTTGGGCAAGGAGAGGGATGTGCGTTGGACAGGGAGAGGGATGTGCGTTGGGCAAGGAGAGGGATGTGCGTTGGAGAAGGAGAGGGATGTGCGTTGGACAGGGAGAGGGATGTGCGTTGGACCGGGAGAGGGATGTGCGTTGGGCAGGGAGAGGGATGTGCGTTGGACCGGGAGAGGGATGTGCGTTGGACAGGGAGAGGGATGTGCGTTGGGCAGGGAGAGGGATGTGCGTTGGACCGGGAGAGGGATGTGCGTTGGACAGGGAGAGGGATGTGCGTTGGGCAAGGAGAGGGATGTGCGTTGGAGAGGGAGAGGGATGTGCGTTGGAGAAGGAGAGGGATGTGCGTTGGACAGGGAGAGGGATGTGCGTTGGACCGGGAGAGGGATGTGCGTTGGGCAGGGAGAGGGATGTGCGTTGGACCGGGAGAGGGATGTGCGTTGGACAGGGAGAGGGATGTGCGTTGGACAGGGAGAGGGATGTGCGTTGGACAGGGAGAGGGATGTGCGTTGGGCAGGGAGAGGGATGTGCGTTGGGCAGGGAGAGGGATGTGCGTTGGGCAGGGAGAGGGATGTGCGTTGGACAGGGAGAGGGATGTGCGTTGGACAGGGAGAGGGATGTGCGTTGGACAGGGAGAGGGATGTGCGTTGGACAGGGAGAGGGATGTGCGTTGGACAGGGAGAGGGATGTGCGTTGGGCAAGGAGAGGGATGTGCGTTGGACAGGGAGAGGGATGTGCGTTGGGCAGGGAGAGGGATGTGCGTTGGGCAGGGAGAGGGATGTGCGTTGGACAGGGAGAGGGATGTGCGTTGGGCAGGGAGAGGGATGTGCGTTGGACAGGGAGAGGGATGTGCGTTGGGCAGGGAGAGGGATGTGCGTTGGACAGGGAGAGGGATGTGCGTTGGACCGGGAGAGGGATGTGCGTTGGACAGGGAGAGGGATGTGCGTTGGACAGGGAGAGGGATGTGCGTTGGGCAGGGAGAGGGATGTGCGTTGGGCAGGGAGAGGGATGTGCGTTGGGCAGGGAGAGGGATGTGCGTTGGGCAGGGAGAGGGATGTGCGTTGGGCAGGGAGAGGGATGTGCGTTGGACAGGGAGAGGGATGTGCGTTGGACAGGGAGAGGGATGTGCGTTGGACAGGGAGAGGGATGTGCGTTGGACAGGGAGAGGGATGTGCGTTGGACAGGGAGAGGGATGTGCGTTGGGCAAGGAGAGGGATGTGCGTTGGACAGGGAGAGGGATGTGCGTTGGGCAGGGAGAGGGATGTGCGTTGGGCAGGGAGAGGGATGTGCGTTGGACAGGGAGAGGGATGTGCGTTGGGCAGGGAGAGGGATGTGCGTTGGACAGGGAGAGGGATGTGCGTTGGGCAGGGAGAGGGATGTGCGTTGGACAGGGAGAGGGATGTGCGTTGGACCGGGAGAGGGATGTGCGTTGGACAGGGAGAGGGATGTGCGTTGGGCAGGGAGAGGGATGTGCGTTGGACAGGGAGAGGGATGTGCGTTGGACAGGGAGAGGGATGTGCGTTGGACAGGGAGAGCGATGTGCGTTGGACAAGGAGAGGGATGTGCGTTGGACAGGGAGAGGGATGTACGTTGGGCAGGGAGAGGGATGTGCGTTGGGCAGGGAGAGGGATGTGCGTTGGACAGGGAGAGGGATGTGCGTTGGGCAGGGAGAGGGATGTGCGTTGGGCAAGGAGAGGGATGTGCGTTGGACAGGGAGAGGGATGTGCGTTGGGCAGGGAGAGGGATGTGCGTTGGGCAGGGAGAGGGATGTGCGTTGGACAGGGAGAGGGATGTGCGTTGGGCAGGGAGAGGGATGTGCGTTGGACAGGGAGAGGGATGTGCGTTGGGCAGGGAGAGGGATGTGCGTTGGACAGGGAGAGGGATGTGCGTTGGACCGGGAGAGGGATGTGCGTTGGACAGGGAGAGGGATGTGCGTTGGGCAGGGAGAGGGATGTGCGTTGGACAGGGAGAGGGATGTGCGTTGGACAGGGAGAGGGATGTGCGTTGGACAGGGAGAGGGATGTGCGTTGGGCAAGGAGAGGGATGTGCGTTGGGCAGGGAGAGGGATGTGCGTTGGACAGGGAGAGGGATGTGCGTTGGACAGGGAGAGGGATGTGCGTTGGGCAGGGAGAGGGATGTGCGTTGGACAGGGAGAGCGATGTGCGTTGGACAGGGAGAGGGATGTGCGTTGGGCAGGGAGAGGGATGTGCGTTGGGCAAGGAGAGGGATGTGCGTTGGGCAAGGAGAGGGATGTGCGTTGGGCAGGGAGAGGGATGTGCGTTGGACAGGGAGAGGGATGTGCGTTGGGCAGGGAGAGGGATGTGCGTTGGGCAGGGAGAGGGATGTGCGTTGGGCAGGGAGAGGGATGTGCGTTGGACAGGGAGAGCGATGTGCGTTGGACAGGGAGAGGGATGTGCGTTGGGCAAGGAGAGGGATGTGCGTTGGGCAAGGAGAGGGATGTGCGTTGGGCAAGGAGAGGGATGTGCGTTGGGCAGGGAGAGGGATGTGCGTTGGACAGGGAGAGGGATGTGCGTTGGGCAGGGAGAGGGATGTGCGTTGGGCAGGGAGAGGGATGTGCGTTGGACCGGGAGAGGGATGTGCGTTGGACAGGGAGAGGGATGTGCGTTGGGCAAGGAGAGGGATGTGCGTTGGGCAGGGAGAGGGATGTGCGTTGGACAGGGAGAGGGATGTGCGTTGGACAGGGAGAGGGATGTGCGTTGGGCAGGGAGAGGGATGTGCGTTGGACAGGGAGAGCGATGTGCGTTGGACAGGGAGAGGGATGTGCGTTGGGCAGGGAGAGGGATGTGCGTTGGACAGGGAGAGGGATGTGCGTTGGACAGGGAGAGGGATGTGCGTTGGGCAAGGAGAGGGATGTGCGTTGGACAGGGAGAGGGATGTGCGTTGGGCAGGGAGAGGGATGTGCGTTGGACAGGGAGAGGGATGTGCGTTGGGCAAGGAGAGGGATGTGCGTTGGGCAAGGAGAGGGATGTGCGTTGGGCAGGGAGAGGGATGTGCGTTGGGCAGGGAGAGGGATGTGCGTTGGGCAAGGAGAGGGATGTGCGTTGGGCAGGGAGAGGGATGTGCGTTGGGCAGGGAGAGGGATGTGCGTTGGGCAGGGAGAGGGATGTACGTTGGACAGGGAGAGGGATGTGCGTTGGACAGGGAGAGGGATGTGCGTTGGACAGGGAGAGGGATGTGCGTTGGACAGGGAGAGGTATGTGCGTTGGGCAGGGAGAGGGATGTGCGTTGGACAGGGAGAGGGATGTGCGTTGGACAGGGAGAGGGATGTGCGTTGGACAGGGAGAGGGATGTGCGTTGGACAGGGAGAGGTATGTGCGTTGGGCAGGGAGAGGGATGTGCGTTGGACAGGGAGAGGGATGTGCGTTGGACAGGGAGAGGGATGTACGTTGGACAGGGAGAGGGATGTGCGTTGGGCAGGGAGAGGGATGTGCGTTGGACAGGGAGAGGGATGTGCGTTGGGCAGGGAGAGGGATATGCGTTGGACAGGGAGAGGGATGTACGTTGGACAGGGAGAGGGATGTGCGTTGGGCAGGGAGAGGGATGTACGTTGGACAGGGAGAGGGATGTGCGTTGGGCAGGGAGAGGGATGTACGTTGGACAGGGAGAGGGATGTGCGTTGGGCAGGGAGAGGGATGTACGTTGGACAGGGAGAGGGATGTGCGTTGGGCAGGGAGAGGGATGTGCGTTGGACCGGGAGAGGGATGTGCGTTGGACAGGGAGAGGGATGTGCGTTGGAGAAGGAGAGGGATGTGCGTTGGGCAGGGAGAGGGATGTGCGTTGGGCAGGGAGAGGGATGTGCGTTGGGCAGGGAGAGGGATGTGCGTTGGGCAGGGAGAGGGATGTGCGTTGGGCAGGGAGAGGGATGTGCGTTGGGCAGGGAGAGGGATGTGCGTTGGGCAGGGAGAGGGATGTGCGTTGGACAGGGAGAGGGATGTGCGTTGGAGAAGGAGAGGGATGTGCGTTGGGCAGGGAGAGGGATGTGCGTTGGGCAGGGAGAGGGATGTGCGTTGGACAGGGAGAGGGATGTGCGTTGGGCAGGGAGAGGGATGTACGTTGGACCGGGAGAGGGATGTGCGTTAGACAGGGAGAGGGATGTGCGTTGGACAGGGAGAGGGATGTGCGTTGGGCAGGGAGAGGGATGTGCGTTGGACAGGGAGAGGGATGTGCGTTAGACAGGGAGAGGGATGTGCGTTGGACCGGGAGAGGGATGTGCGTTGGACAGGGAGAGGGATGTGCGTTGGGCAGGGAGAGGGATGTGCGTTGGACAAGGAGAGGGATGTGCGTTGGGCAAGGAGAGGGATGTGCGTTGGGCAAGGAGAGGGATGTGCGTTGGACAGGGAGAGGGATGTGCGTTAGACAGGGAGAGGGATGTGCGTTGGACCGGGAGAGGGATGTGCGTTGGACCGGGAGAGGGATGTGCGTTGGACCGGGAGAGGGATGTGCGTTGGGCCGGGAGAGGGATGTGCGTTGGACAGGGAGAGGGATGTGCGTTGGGCAGGGAGAGGGATGTGCGTTGGACCGGGAGAGGGATGTGCGTTGGGCCGGGAGAGGGATGTGCGTTGGACAGGGAGAGGGATGTACGTTGGACAAGGAGAGGGATGTGCGTTGGACAGGGAGAGGGATGTGCGTTGGACAAGGAGAGGGATGTGCGTTGGGCAGGGAGAGGGATGTGCGTTGGACAGGGAGAGGGATGTGCGTTGGACAGGGAGAGGGATATGCGTTGGGCAGGGAGAGGGATATGCGTTGGACAGGGAGAGGGATGTGCGTTGGGCAGGGAGAGGGATGTGCGTTGGACCGGGAGAGGGATGTGCGTTGGACAGGGAGAGGGATGTGCGTTGGACAGGGAGAGGGATATGCGTTGGGCAGGGAGAGGGATATGCGTTGGACAGGGAGAGGGATGTGCGTTGGACAGGGAGAGGGATGTGCGTTGGACAGGGAGAGGGATGTGCGTTGGACAGGGAGAGGGATATGCGTTGGGCAGGGAGAGGGATATGCGTTGGACAGGGAGAGGGATGTGCGTTGGGCAGGGAGAGGGATGTGCGTTGGACCGGGAGAGGGATGTGCGTTGGGCAGGGAGAGGGATGTGCGTTGGACAGGGAGAGGGATGTGCGTTGGGCAAGGAGAGGGATGTGCGTTGGACAGGGAGAGGGATGTGCGTTGGGCAGGGAGAGGGATATGCGTTGGACAGGGAGAGGGATGTGCGTTGGACAGGGAGAGGGATGTGCGTTGGGCAGGGAGAGGGATGTGCGTTGGACAGGGAGAGGGATGTACGTTGGGCAGGGAGAGGGATGTGCGTTGGGCAGGGAGAGGGATGTGCGTTGGACAAGGAGAGGGATGTGCGTTGGGCAGGGAGAGGGATGTGCGTTGGGCAAGGAGAGGGATGTGCGTTGGGCAGGGAGAGGGATGTGCGTTGGGCAGGGAGAGGGATGTGCGTTGGGCAAGGAGAGGGATGTGCGTTGGACAGGGAGAGGGATGTGCGTTGGGCAAGGAGAGGGATGTGCGTTGGGCAGGGAGAGGGATGTGCGTTGGACAAGGAGAGGGATGTGCGTTGGACAGGGAGAGGGATGTGCGTTGGACAGGGAGAGGGATGTGCGTTGGACAGGGAGAGGGATGTGCGTTGGGCAGGGAGAGGGATGTGCGTTGGGCAGGGAGAGGGATGTGCGTTGGACAGGGAGGGGGATGTGCGTTGGGCAAGGAGAGGGATGTGCGTTGGACAGGGAGAGGTATGTGCGTTGGGCAAGGAGAGGGATGTGCGTTGGACAGGGAGAGGGATGTGCGTTGGACAGGGAGAGGGATGTGCGTTGGACAGGGAGAGGGATGTGCGTTGGACAGGGAGAGGGATGTGCGTTGGGCAAGGAGAGGGATGTGCGTTGGGCAGGGAGAGGGATGTGCGTTGGGCAGGGAGAGGGATGTGCGTTGGGCAAGGAGAGGGATGTGCGTTGGGCAGGGAGAGGGATGTGCGTTGGGCAGGGAGAGGGATGTGCGTTGGGCAAGGAGAGGGATGTGCGTTGGGCAGGGAGAGGGATGTGCGTTGGGCAGGGAGAGGGATGTGCGTTGGGCAGGGAGAGGGATGTACGTTGGACAGGGAGAGGGATGTGCGTTGGGCAGGGAGAGGGATGTGCGTTGGACAGGGAGAGGCATGTGCGTTGGGCAGGGAGAGGGATGTGCGTTGGACAGGGAGAGGGATGTGCGTTGGGCAGGGAGAGGGATGTGCGTTGGGCAGGGAGAGGGATGTGCGTTGGACAGGGAGAGGGATGTGCGTTGGACAGGGAGAGGGATGTGCGTTGGACCGGGAGAGGGATGTGCGTTGGGCAGGGAGAGGGATGTGCGTTGGACAGGGAGAGGGATGTGCGTTGGGCAAGGAGAGGGATGTGCGTTGGACAGGGAGAGGGATGTGCGTTGGACAAGGAGAGGGATGTGCGTTGGACAGGGAGAGGGATGTGCGTTGGACAAGGAGAGGGATGTACGTTGGACAGGGAGAGGGATGTGCGTTGGACAGGGAGAGGGATGTGCGTTGGACAGGGAGAGGGATGTACGTTGGACAGGGAGAGGGATGTGCGTTGGGCAAGGAGAGGGATGTGCGTTGGACAGGGAGAGGTATGTGCGTTGGGCAAGGAGAGGGATGTGCGTTGGACAGGGAGAGGGATGTGCGTTGGACAGGGAGAGGGATGTGCGTTGGACAGGGAGAGGGATGTGCGTTGGACAGGGAGAGGGATGTGCGTTGGGCAGGGAGAGGGATGTGCGTTGGACAGGGAGAGGTATGTGCGTTGGGCAGGGAGAGGGATGTGCGTTGGACAGGGAGAGGGATGTGCGTTGGGCAGGGAGAGGGATGTGCGTTGGAGAAGGAGAGGGATGTGCGTTGGACAGGGAGAGGTATGTGCGTTGGGCAGGGAGAGGGATGTGCGTTGGACCGGGAGAGGGATGTGCGTTGGAGAAGGAGAGGGATGTGCGTTGGACAGGGAGAGGGTTGTGCGTTGGACCGGGAGAGGGATGTGCGTTGGGCAGGGAGAGGGATGTGCGTTGGACAGGGAGAGGGATGTACGTTGGACAGGGAGAGGGATGTGCGTTGGACAGGGAGAGGGATGTGCGTTGGAGAAGGAGAGGGATGTGCGTTGGACAGGGAGAGGGATGTACGTTGGGCAGGGAGAGGGATGTGCGTTGGACCGGGAGAGGGATGTGCGTTGGAGAAGGAGAGGGATGTACGTTGGACAGGGAGAGGGATGTGCGTTGGACAGGGAGAGGGATGTGCGTTGGACAGGGAGAGGGATGTGCGTTGGACAAGGAGAGGGATGTGCGTTGGACAGGGAGAGGGATGTGCGTTGGACAGGGAGAGGGATGTGCGTTGAGCAAGGAGAGGGATGTGCGTTGGACAGGGAGAGGGATGTACGTTGGAGAGGGAGAGGGATGTGCGTTGGACAGGGAGAGGTATGTGCGTTGGGCAGGGAGAGGGATGTGCGTTGGACCGGGAGAGGGATGTGCGTTGGAGAAGGAGAGGGATGTGCGTTGGACAGGGAGAGGGTTGTGCGTTGGACAGGGAGAGGGATGTGCGTTGGACCGGGAGAGGGATGTGCGTTGGGCAGGGAGAGGGATGTGCGTTGGACAGGGAGAGGGATGTGCGTTGGGCAGGGAGAGGGATGTGCGTTGGACCGGGAGAGGGATGTGCGTTGGAGAAGGAGAGGGATGTGCGTTGGACAGGGAGGGGGATGTACGTTGGACAGGGAGAGGGTTGTGCGTTGGAGAGGGAGAGGGATATGCGTTGGACAGGGAGAGGGATGTACGTTGGACAGGGAGAGGGATGTGCGTTGGGCAAGGAGAGGGATGTGCGTTGGACAGGGAGAGGGATGTGCGTTGGACCGGGAGAGGGATGTGCGTTGGGCAGGGAGAGGGATGTGCGTTGGACAGGGAGAGGGATGTACGTTGGACAGGGAGAGGGATGTGCGTTGGACAGGGAGAGGGATGTGCGTTGGACCGGGAGAGGGATGTGCGTTGGGCAGGGAGAGGGATATGCGTTGGACAGGGAGAGGGATGTACGTTGGACAGGGAGAGGGATGTGCGTTGGGCAAGGAGAGGGATGTGCGTTGGACAGGGAGAGGGATGTGCGTTGGACCGGGAGAGGGATGTGCGTTGGGCAGGGAGAGGGATGTGCGTTGGACAGGGAGAGGGATGTACGTTGGACAGGGAGAGGGATGTGCGTTGGACAGGGAGAGGGATGTGCGTTGGACAGGGAGAGGGATGTACGTTGGAGAAGGAGAGGGATGTGCGTTGGACAGGGAGAGGGATGTGCGTTGGGCAGGGAGGGGGATGTGCGTTGGACAGGGAGAGGGATGTGCGTTGGACAGGGAGGGGGATGTGCGTTGGACCGGGAGAGGGATGTGCGTTGGACAGGGAGAGGGATGTGCGTTGGACAGGGAGAGGGATGTGCGTTGGGCAGGGAGAGGGATGTGCGTTGGGCAAGGAGAGGGATGTGCGTTGGACCGGGAGAGGGATGTGCGTTGGGCAGGGAGAGGGATGTGCGTTGGACAGGGAGAGGGATATGCGTTGGGCAGGGAGAGGGATGTGCGTTGGACAGGGAGAGGGATGTGCGTTGGACCGGGAGAGGGATGTGCGTTGGAGAAGGAGAGGGATGTGCGTTGGAGAGGGAGAGGGATGTGCGTTGGGCAGGGAGAGGGATGTGCGTTGGGCAGGGAGAGGGATGTGCGTTGGGCAGGGAGAGGGATGTACGTTGGACAGGGAGAGGGATGTGCGTTGGGCAGGGAGAGGGATGTGCGTTGGACAGGGAGAGGGATATGCGTTGGGCAGGGAGAGGGATGTGCGTTGGACAGGGAGAGGGATGTGCGTTGGACCGGGAGAGGGATGTGCGTTGGAGAAGGAGAGGGATGTGCGTTGGACAGGGAGAGGGATGTACGTTGGACAGGGAGAGGGATGTACGTTGGACAGGGAGAGGGATGTGCGTTGGACAGGGAGAGGGATGTGCGTTGGACAGGGAGAGGGATGTGCGTTGGACAGGGAGAGGGATGTGCGTTGGGCAGGGAGAGGGATGTGCGTTGGACAGGGAGAGGGATGTACGTTGGACAGGGAGAGGGATGTGCGTTGGACCGGGAGAGGGATGTGCGTTGGAGAAGGAGAGGGATGTGCGTTGGGCAGGGAGAGGGATGTGCGTTGGGCAGGGAGAGGGATGTGCGTTGGACCGGGAGAGGGATGTGCGTTGGAGAAGGAGAGGGATGTGCGTTGGACAGGGAGAGGGATGTACGTTGGACAGGGAGAGGGATGTGCGTTGGACAGGGAGAGGGATGTGCGTTGGACCGGGAGAGGGATGTGCGTTGGGCAGGGAGAGGGATATGCGTTGGACCGGGAGAGGGATGTGCGTTGGACCGGGAGAGGGATGTGCGTTGGGCAGGGAGAGGGATGTGCGTTGGGCAGGGAGAGGGATGTGCGTTGGACCGGGAGAGGGATGTGCGTTGGGCAGGGAGAGGGATGTGCGTTGGACCGGGAGAGGGATGTGCGTTGGGCAGGGAGAGGGATGTGCGTTGGGCAGGGAGAGGGATGTGCGTTGGACCGGGAGAGGGATGTGCGTTGGGCAGGGAGAGGGATGTGCGTTGGACAGGGAGAGGGATGTGCGTTGGGCAGGGAGAGGGATGTGCGTTGGACAGGGAGAGGGATGTACGTTGGACAGGGAGAGGGATGTGCGTTGGACCGGGAGAGGGATGTGCGTTGGAGAAGGAGAGGGATGTGCGTTGGGCAGGGAGAGGGATGTGCGTTGGGCAGGGAGAGGGATGTGCGTTGGACCGGGAGAGGGATGTGCGTTGGAGAAGGAGAGGGATGTGCGTTGGACAGGGAGAGGGATGTACGTTGGACAGGGAGAGGGATGTGCGTTGGACAGGGAGAGGGATGTGCGTTGGACCGGGAGAGGGATGTGCGTTGGGCAGGGAGAGGGATATGCGTTGGACCGGGAGAGGGATGTGCGTTGGACAGGGAGAGGGATGTGCGTTGGGCAGGGAGAGGGATGTGCGTTGGACCGGGAGAGGGATGTGCGTTGGGCAGGGAGAGGGATGTGCGTTGGGCAGGGAGAGGGATGTGCGTTGGACCGGGAGAGGGATGTGCGTTGGGCAGGGAGAGGGATGTGCGTTGGACCGGGAGAGGGATGTGCGTTGGGCAGGGAGAGGGATGTGCGTTGGGCAGGGAGAGGGATGTGCGTTGGACAGGGAGAGGGATGTGCGTTGGGCAGGGAGAGGGATGTGCGTTGGACAGGGAGAGGGATGTGCGTTGGGCAGGGAGAGGGATGTGCGTTGGGCAGGGAGAGGGATGTGCGTTGGACAGGGAGAGGGATGTGCGTTGGACAAGGAGAGGGATGTGCGTTGGACAGGGAGAGGGATGTGCGTTGGACAGGGAGAGGGATGTGCGTTGGACAAGGAGAGGGATGTGCGTTGGACAGGGAGAGGGATGTGCGTTGGACCGGGAGAGGGATGTGCGTTGGGCAGGGAGAGGGATGTGCGTTGGGCAGGGAGAGGGATGTGCGTTGGACAGGGAGAGGGATGTGCGTTGGACAAGGAGAGGGATGTGCGTTGGACAGGGAGAGGGATGTGCGTTGGGCAGGGAGAGGGATGTGCGTTGGACAAGGAGAGGGATGTGCGTTGGACAGGGAGAGGGATGTGCGTTGGACAAGGAGAGGGATGTGCGTTGGACAGGGAGAGGGATGTGCGTTGGACCGGGAGAGGGATGTGCGTTGGACAGGGAGAGGGATGTACGTTGGACAGGGAGAGGGATGTACGTTGGACAGGGAGAGGGATGTGCGTTGGACAGGGAGAGGGATGTGCGTTGGACAGGGAGAGGGATGTGCGTTGGACAGGGAGAGGGATGTGCGTTGGGCAGGGAGAGGGATGTGCGTTGGACAGGGAGAGGGATGTGCGTTGGGCAGGGAGAGGGATGTGCGTTGGACAGGGAGAGGGATGTGCGTTGGACAAGGAGAGGGATGTGCGTTGGAGAGGGAGAGGGATGTGCGTTGGGCAAGGAGAGGGATGTGCGTTGGGCAGGGAGAGGGATGTGCGTTGGACAGGGAGAGGGATGTACGTTGGACAGGGAGAGGGATGTACGTTGGACAGGGAGAGGGATGTGCGTTGGACAGGGAGAGGGATGTGCGTTGGGCAAGGAGAGGGATGTGCGTTGGGCAGGGAGAGGGATGTGCGTTGGACCGGGAGAGGGATGTGCGTTGGACAGGGAGAGGGATGTGCGTTGGGCAGGGAGAGGGATGTGCGTTGGGCAGGGAGAGGGATGTGCGTTGGACAGGGAGAGGGATGTGCGTTGGACAGGGAGAGGGATGTGCGTTGGGCAAGGAGAGGGATGTGCGTTGGGCAGGGAGAGGGATGTGCGTTGGACCGGGAGAGGGATGTGCGTTGGACAGGGAGAGGGATGTGCGTTGGGCAGGGAGAGGGATGTGCGTTGGACAGGGAGAGCGATGTGCGTTGGGCAGGGAGAGGGATGTGCGTTGGGCAGGGAGAGGGATGTGCGTTGGACAGGGAGAGGGATGTGCGTTGGACAGGGAGAGGGATGTGCGTTGGGCAAGGAGAGGGATGTGCGTTGGGCAAGGAGAGGGATGTGCGTTGGACAGGGAGAGGGATGTGCGTTGGACAGGGAGAGGGATGTGCGTTGAGCAAGGAGAGGGATGTGCGTTGGACAGGGAGAGGGATGTGCGTTGGACAGGGAGAGGGATGTGCGTTGGGCAAGGAGAGGGATGTGCGTTGGGCAGGGAGAGGGATGTGCGTTGGACAGGGAGAGGGATGTGCGTTGGACAGGGAGAGGGATGTGCGTTGAGCAAGGAGAGGGTTGTGCGTTGGGCAGGGAGAGGGATGTACGTTGGACAGGGAGAGGGATGTGCGTTGGGCAGGGAGAGGGATGTGCGTTGGACAGGGAGAGGGATGTGCGTTGGACAGGGAGAGGGATGTGCGTTGGGCAGGGAGAGGGATGTGCGTTGGGCAGGGAGAGGGATGTGCGTTGGGCAGGGAGAGGGATGTGCGTTGGACAGGGAGAGGGATGTGCGTTGGGCAGGGAGAGGGATGTGCGTTGGGCAGGGAGAGGGATGTGCGTTGGACAGGGAGAGGGATATGCGTTGGACCGGGAGAGGGATGTGCGTTGGACAGGGAGAGGGATGTGCGTTGGACAGGGAGAGGGATGTGCGTTGGGCAGGGAGAGGGATGTGCGTTGGGCAGGGAGAGGGATATGCGTTGGACAGGGAGAGGGATGTGCGTTGGACAGGGAGAGGGATGTGCGTTGGGCAGGGAGAGGGATGTGCGTTGGACAGGGAGAGGGATGTGCGTTGGGCAGGGAGAGGGATGTACGTTGGACAGGGAGAGGGATGTGCGTTGGGCAGGGAGAGGGATGTGCGTTGGACAGGGAGAGGGATGTGCGTTGGGCAAGGAGAGGGATGTGCGTTGGGCAAGGAGAGGGATGTGCGTTGGGCAAGGAGAGGGATGTGCGTTGGACAGGGAGAGGGATGTGCGTTGGACAGGGAGAGGGATGTGCGTTGGACCGGGAGAGGGATGTGCGTTGGGCAAGGAGAGGGATGTGCGTTGGACAGGGAGAGGGATGTGCGTTGGACAGGGAGAGGGATGTGCGTTGGACCGGGAGAGGGATGTGCGTTGGACAGGGAGAGGGATGTGCGTTGGACAGGGAGAGGGATGTGCGTTGGGCAAGGAGAGGGATGTGCGTTGGGCAAGGAGAGGGATGTGCGTTGGACCGGGAGAGGGATGTGCGTTGGACAGGGAGAGGGATGTGCGTTGGGCAGGGAGAGGGATGTACGTTGGACAGGGAGAGGGATGTGCGTTGGACCGGGAGAGGGATGTGCGTTGGAGAAGGAGAGGGATGTGCGTTGGGCAGGGAGAGGGATGTGCGTTGGGCAGGGAGAGGGATGTGCGTTGGACAGGGAGAGGGATGTGCGTTGGAGAAGGAGAGGGATGTGCGTTGGACCGGGAGAGGGATGTGCGTTGGACAGGGAGAGGGATGTGCGTTGGGCAGGGAGAGGGATGTGCGTTGGACAAGGAGAGGGATGTGCGTTGGACAGGGAGAGGGATGTGCGTTGGACAAGGAGAGGGATGTGCGTTGGACAGGGAGAGGGATGTGCGTTGGGCAGGGAGAGGGATGTACGTTGGACAGGGAGGGGGATGTACGTTGGACAGGGAGAGGGATGTGCGTTGGACAGGGAGAGGGATGTGCGTTGGACAGGGAGGGGGATGTACGTTGGACAGGGAGAGGGATGTGCGTTGGACAGGGAGAGGGATGTGCGTTGGGCAGGGAGAGGGATGTACGTTGGGCAGGGAGAGGGATGTGCGTTGGACAGGGAGGGGGATGTGCGTTGGACAGGGAGAGGGATGTGCGTTGGGCAGGGAGAGGGATGTGCGTTGGACAGGGAGAGGGATGTGCGTTGGACAGGGAGAGGGATGTGCGTTGGGCAAGGAGAGGGATGTGCGTTGGACAGGGAGAGGGATGTGCGTTGGACAGGGAGAGGGATGTGCGTTGGGCAAGGAGAGGGATGTGCGTTGGACAGGGAGAGGGATGTGCGTTGGACAGGGAGAGGGATGTGCGTTGGGCAGGGAGAGGGATGTGCGTTGGACAGGGAGAGGGATGTGCGTTGGACAGGGAGAGGGATGTGCGTTGGACAAGGAGAGGGATGTGCGTTGGACAGGGAGAGGGATGTGCGTTGGACAAGGAGAGGGATGTACGTTGGACAGGGAGAGGGATGTGCGTTGGACAGGGAGAGGGATGTACGTTGGACAGGGAGAGGGATGTGCGTTGGGCAAGGAGAGGGATGTGCGTTGGACAGGGAGAGGGATGTGCGTTGGACCGGGAGAGGGATGTGCGTTGGACCGGGAGAGGGATGTGCGTTGGACCGTTAGAGGGATGTGCGTTGGACCGGGAGAGGGTTGTGCGTTGGACAGGGAGAGGGATGTGCGTTGGAGAAGGAGAGGGATGTGCGTTGGACAGGGAGGGGGATGTGCGTTGGACAGGGAGAGGGATGTACGTTGGACCGGGAGAGGGATGTACGTTGGGCAAGGAGAGGGATGTGCGTTGGACAGGGAGAGGGATGTGCGTTGGGCCGGGAGAGGGATGTGCGTTGGACAGGGAGAGGGATGTACGTTGGACAGGGAGAGGGATGTGCGTTGGGCAGGGAGAGGGATGTGCGTTGGAGAAGGAGAGGGATGTGCGTTGGAGAAGGAGAGGGATGTGCGTTGGACAGGGAGAGGGATGTGCGTTGGACAGGGAGAGGGATGTGCGTTGGACAGGGAGAGGGATGTGCGTTGGACAGGGAGAGGGATGTGCGTTGGACAGGGAGAGGGATGTGCGTTGGACAAGGAGAGGGATGTGCGTTGGACAGGGAGAGGGATGTGCGTTGGACAGGGAGAGGGATGTGCGTTGGACAAGGAGAGGGATGTGCGTTGGACAGGGAGAGGGATGTGCGTTGGACAGGGAGAGGGATGTGCGTTGGGCAGGGAGAGGGATGTGCGTTGGACAAGGAGAGGGATGTGCGTTGGACAGGGAGAGGGATGTGCGTTGGACAGGGAGAGGGATGTGCGTTGGGCAGGGAGAGGGTTGTGCGTTGGGCAGGGAGAGGGATGTGCGTTGGGCAGGGAGAGGGATGTGCGTTGGACAAGGAGAGGGATGTGCGTTGGACAGGGAGAGGGATGTGCGTTGGACAAGGAGAGGGATGTGCGTTGGACAGGGAGAGGGATATGCGTTGGACAGGGAGAGGGATGTGCGTTGGGCAGGGAGAGGGATATGCGTTGGACAGGGAGAGGGATGTGCGTTGGAGAGGGAGAGGGATGTGCGTTGGACAGGGAGAGGGATGTGCGTTGGAGAGGGAGAGGGATGTGCGTTGGACAGGGAGAGGGATGTGCGTTGGACAGGGAGAGGGATGTGCGTTGGGCAGGGAGAGGGATGTGCGTTGGAGAGGGAGAGGGATATGCGTTGGACAGGGAGAGGGATGTGCGTTGGAGTGGGAGAGGGATATGCGTTGGGCAGGGAGAGGGATGTGCGTTGGACAGGGAGAGGGATGTGCGTTGGACAGGGAGAGGGATGTGCGTTGGACAGGGAGAGGGATGTGCGTTGGGCAGGGAGAGGGATGTGCGTTGGACAGGGAGAGGGATGTGCGTTGGACAGGGAGAGGGATGTGCGTTGGGCAGGGAGAGGGATATGCGTTGGACAGGGAGAGGGATGTGCGTTGGGCAGGGAGAGGGATGTGCGTTGGACAGGGAGAGGGATGTGCGTTGGACAAGGAGAGGGATGTGCGTTGGACAGGGAGAGGGATATGCGTTGGACAGGGAGAGGGATGTGCGTTGGGCAGGGAGAGGGATATGCGTTGGACAGGGAGAGGGATGTGCGTTGGAGAGGGAGAGGGATGTGCGTTGGACAGGGAGAGGGATGTGCGTTGGAGAGGGAGAGGGATGTGCGTTGGACAGGGAGAGGGATGTGCGTTGGACAGGGAGAGGGATGTGCGTTGGGCAAGGAGAGGGATGTGCGTTGGACAGGGAGAGGGATGTGCGTTGGACAGGGAGAGGGATGTGCGTTGGGCAGGGAGAGGGATATGCGTTGGACAGGGAGAGGGATGTGCGTTGGGCAGGGAGAGGGATGTGCGTTGGACAGGGAGAGGGATGTGCGTTGGACAGGGAGAGGGATGTGCGTTGGGCAGGGAGAGGGATGTGCGTTGGGCAGGGAGAGGGATGTGCGTTGGACAGGGAGAGGGATGTGCGTTGGGCAGGGAGAGGGATGTGCGTTGGACAGGGAGAGGGATGTGCGTTGGGCAGGGAGAGGGATGTGCGTTGGACAGGGAGAGGGATATGCGTTGGACAGGGAGAGGGATGTGCGTTGGGCAGGGAGAGGGATGTGCGTTGGAGAGGGAGAGGGATATGCGTTGGACAGGGAGAGGGATGTGCGTTGGACAGGGAGAGGGATGTGCGTTGGGCAAGGAGAGGGATGTGCGTTGGGCAGGGAGAGGGATGTGCGTTGGACAGGGAGAGGGATGTGCGTTGGACAAGGAGAGGGATGTGCGTTGGGCAAGGAGAGGGATGTGCGTTGGACAGGGAGAGGGATGTGCGTTGGGCAAGGAGAGGGATGTGCGTTGGGCAGGGAGAGGGATGTGCGTTGGAGAAGGAGAGGGATGTGCGTTGGACAAGGAGAGGGATGTGCGTTGGACAGGGAGAGGGATGTGCGTTGGACAAGGAGAGGGATGTGCGTTGGACAGGGAGAGGGATATGCGTTGGACAGGGAGAGGGATGTGCGTTGGGCAGGGAGAGGGATGTGCGTTGGAGAGGGAGAGGGATATGCGTTGGACAGGGAGAGGGATGTGCGTTGGAGAGGGAGAGGGATGTGCGTTGGGCAAGGAGAGGGATGTGCGTTGGGCAGGGAGAGGGATGTGCGTTGGGCAGGGAGAGGGATATGCGTTGGACCGGGAGAGGGATGTGCGTTGGACAGGGAGAGGGTTGTGCGTTGGAGAGGGAGAGGGATGTGCGTTGGGCAGGGAGAGGGATGTGCGTTGGGCAGGGAGAGGGATGTGCGTTGGACAGGGAGAGGGATGTGCGTTGGACAGGGAGAGGGATGTACGTTGGACAGGGAGAGGGATGTGCGTTGGACAGGGAGAGGGATGTGCGTTGGACAGGGAGAGGGATGTGCGTTGGACAGGGAGAGGAATGTGCGTTGGACAGGGAGAGGGATGTGCGTTGGACCGGGAGAGGGATGTGCGTTGGACAGGGAGAGGGATGTGCGTTGGGCAAGGAGAGGGATGTGCGTTGGGCAGGGAGAGGGATGTGCGTTGGACAGGGAGAGGGATGTGCGTTGGGCAGGGAGAGGGATGTGCGTTGGACAGGGAGAGGGATGTGCGTTGGGCAGGGAGAGGGATGTGCGTTGGACAGGGAGAGGGATGTGCGTTGGGCAGGGAGAGGGATGTGCGTTGGACAGGGAGAGGGATGTGCGTTGGACAGGGAGAGGGATGTACGTTGGACAGGGAGGGGGATGTGCGTTGGACAGGGAGAGGGATGTGCGTTGGGCAAGGAGAGGGATGTGCGTTGGACAGGGAGAGGGATGTGCGTTGGGCAAGGAGAGGGATGTGCGTTGGACAGGGAGAGGGATGTGCGTTGGACAGGGAGAGGGATGTGCGTTGGAGAAGGAGAGGGATGTGCATTGGACAGGGAGAGGGATGTGCGTTGGGCAGGGAGAGGGATGTGCGTTGGGCAAGGAGAGGGATGTGCGTTGGGCAAGGAGAGGGATGTGCGTTGGGCAAGGAGAGGGATGTGCGTTGGACAGGGAGAGGGATGTGCGTTGGGCAGGGAGAGGGATGTGCGTTGGACAGGGAGAGGGATGTGCGTTGGAGAAGGAGAGGGATGTGCATTGGACAGGGAGAGGGATGTGCGTTGGGCAGGGAGAGGGATGTGCGTTGGAGAAGGAGAGGGATGTGCGTTGGACAGGGAGAGGGATGTGCGTTGGGCAGGGAGAGGGATATGCGTTGGACAGGGAGAGGGATGTGCGTTGGGCAAGGAGAGGGATGTGCGTTGGGCAGGGAGAGGGATGTGCGTTGGACAGGGAGAGGTATGTGCGTTGGACAGGGAGAGGGATGTGCGTTGGAGAGGGAGAGGTATGTGCGTTGGACAGGGAGAGGGATGTGCGTTGGGCAGGGAGAGGGATATGCGTTGGACAGGGAGAGGGATGTGCGTTGGGCAGGGAGAGGGATATGCGTTGGACAGGGAGAGGGATGTGCGTTGGGCAGGGAGAGGGATGTGCGTTGGGCAGGGAGAGGGATGTGCGTTGGACAGGGAGAGGGATGTGCGTTGGACAGGGAGAGGGATATGCGTTGGACAGGGAGAGGGATGTGCGTTGGGCAGGGAGAGGGATATGCGTTGGACAGGGAGAGGGATGTGCGTTGGGCAGGGAGAGGGATGTGCGTTGGACAGGGAGAGGGATGTGCGTTGGACAGGGAGAGGGATGTGCGTTGGACAAGGAGAGGGATGTGCGTTGGACAGGGAGAGGGATATGCGTTGGACAGGGAGAGGGATGTGCGTTGGGCAGGGAGAGGGATGTGCGTTGGACAGGGAGAGGGATGTGCGTTGGACAGGGAGAGGGATGTGCGTTGGACAGGGAGAGGGATGTGCGTTGGGCAGGGAGAGGGATATGCGTTGGACAGGGAGAGGGATGTGCGTTGGGCAGGGAGAGGGATGTGCGTTGGACAAGGAGAGGGATGTGCGTTGGACAGGGAGAGGGATGTGCGTTGGGCAAGGAGAGGGATGTGCGTTGGGCAAGGAGAGGGATGTGCGTTGGACCGGGAGAGGGATGTGCGTTGGACAAGGAGAGGGATGTGCGTTGGACCGGGAGAGGGATGTGCGTTGGACAAGGAGAGGGATGTGCGTTGGACCGGGAGAGGGATGTGCGTTGGACCGGGAGAGGGATGTACGTTGGACAGGGAGAGGGATGTGCGTTGGGCAGGGAGAGGGATGTGCGTTGGACAGTGAGAGGGATGTGCGTTGGGCAGGGAGAGGGATGTGCGTTGGACAGGGAGAGGGATGTGCGTTGGACAGGGAGAGGGATGTGCGTTGGACAGGGAGAGGGATGTGCGTTGGACAGGGAGAGGGATGTGCGTTGGACAGGGAGAGGGATGTGCGTTGGACAGGGAGAGGGATGTGCGTTGGGCAGGGAGAGGGATGTGCGTTGGACAGGGAGAGGGATGTACGTTGGACAGGGAGAGAGATGTGCGTTGGGCAGGGAGAGGGATGTGCGTTGGACAGGGAGAGGGATGTGCGTTGGACAGGGAGAGGGATGTGCGTTGGACAGGGAGAGGGATGTGCGTTGGGCAAGGAGAGGGATGTGCGTTGGACAGGGAGAGGGATGTACGTTGGACAGGGAGAGAGATGTGCGTTGGGCAGGGAGAGGGATGTGCGTTGGACAGGGAGAGGGATGTGCGTTGGGCAAGGAGAGGGATGTGCGTTGGACCGGGAGAGGGATGTGCGTTGGGCAGGGAGAGGAATGTGCGTTGGGCAGGGAGAGGGATGTGCGTTGGACCGGGAGAGGGATGTACGTTGGGCAGGGAGAGGGATGTGCGTTGGACAGGGAGAGGGATGTACGTTGGACAGGGAGAGGGATGTGCGTTGGACAGGGAGAGGGATGTGCGTTGGACAGGGAGAGGGATGTGCGTTGGGCAGGGAGAGGGATGTGCGTTGGACCGGGAGAGGGATGTGCGTTGGACAGGGAGAGGGATGTGCGTTGGACAGGGAGAGGGATGTGCGTTGGACCGGGAGAGGGATGTGCGTTGGACAGGGAGAGGGATGTGCGTTGGGCAAGGAGAGGGATGTGCGTTGGACCGGGAGAGGGATATGCGTTGGACAGGGAGAGGGATGTGCGTTGGACAGGGAGAGGGATGTGCGTTGGGCAGGGAGAGGGATGTGCGTTGGACAGGGAGAGGGATGTGCGTTGGACAAGGAGAGGGATGTGCGTTGGACAGGGAGAGGGATGTGCGTTGGGCAGGGAGAGGGATGTGCGTTGGGCAGGGAGAGGGATATGCGTTGGACAGGGAGAGGGATGTGCGTTGGAGAAGGAGAGGGATGTGCGTTGGACAGGGAGAGGGATATGCGTTGGGCAGGGAGAGGGATGTACGTTGGACAGGGAGAGGGATGTGCGTTGGACAGGGAGAGGGATGTGCGTTGGACCGGGAGAGGGATGTGCGTTGGACCGGGAGAGGGATGTGCGTTGGGCAGGGAGAGGGATGTGCGTTGGGCAGGGAGAGGGATGTACGTTGGACAGGGAGAGGGATGTGCGTTGGACAGGGAGAGGGATGTACGTTGGACAGGGAGAGGGATGTGCGTTGGGCAGGGAGAGGGATGTGCGTTGGGCAGGGAGAGGGATGTACGTTGGACAAGGAGAGGGATGTGCGTTGGACAGGGAGAGGGATGTACGTTGGACAGGGAGAGGGATGTACGTTGGACAGGGAGAGGGATGTGCGTTGGACAGGGAGAGGGATGTGCGTTGGACAGGGAGAGGGATGTGCGTTGGGCAGGGAGAGGGATGTGCGTTGGGCAGGGAGAGGGATGTGCGTTGGGCAGGGAGAGGGATGTGCGTTGGACAGGGAGAGGGATGTACGTTGGACAGGGAGAGGGATGTGCGTTGGGCAGGGAGAGGGATGTGCGTTGGGCAGGGAGAGGGATGTACGTTGGACAAGGAGAGGGATGTGCGTTGGACAGGGAGAGGGATGTGCGTTGGACCGGGAGAGGGATGTGCGTTGGACAGGGAGAGGGATGTGCGTTGGACAGGGAGAGGGATGTGCGTTGGGCAGGGAGAGGGATGTGCGTTGGACAGGGAGAGGGATGTGCGTTGGACAGGGAGAGGGATGTGCGTTGGACAGGGAGAGGGATGTACGTTGGACAGGGAGAGGGATGTACGTTGGACAGGGAGAGGGATGTGCGTTGGACAGGGAGAGGGATGTACGTTGGACAGGGAGAGGGATGTGCGTTGGGCAGGGAGAGGGATGTGCGTTGGGCAGGGAGAGGGATGTGCGTTGGGCAGGGAGAGGGATGTGCGTTGGACAAGGAGAGGGATGTGCGTTGGACAGGGAGAGGGATGTGCGTTGGGCAGGGAGAGGGATGTGCGTTGGACAGGGAGAGGGATGTGCGTTGGACAGGGAGAGGGATGTGCGTTGGACAGGGAGAGGGATGTGCGTTGGGCAGGGAGAGGGATGTGCGTTGGGCAGGGAGAGGGATGTGCGTTGGACAGGGAGAGGGATGTACGTTGGACAGGGAGGGGGATGTACGTTGGACAGGGAGAGGGATGTGCGTTGGACAGGGAGAGGGATGTGCGTTGGGCAGGGAGAGGGATGTGCGTTGGACAGGGAGAGGGATGTGCGTTGGACAGGGAGAGGGATGTGCGTTGGGCAGGGAGAGGGATGTGCGTTGGACAGGGAGAGGGATGTGCGTTGGACAGGGAGAGGGATGTGCGTTGGACAGGGAGAGGGATGTGCGTTGGACAGGGAGAGGGATGTGCGTTGGACAGGGAGAGGGATGTGCGTTGGGCAGGGAGAGGGATGTGCGTTGGACAGGGAGAGGGATGTGCGTTGGACAGGGAGAGGGATGTGCGTTGGGCAGGGAGAGGGATGTGCGTTGGACAGGGAGAGGGATGTGCGTTGGACAGGGAGAGGGATGTGCGTTGGGCAAGGAGAGGGATGTGCGTTGGACAGGGAGAGGGATGTGCGTTGGGCAGGGAGAGGGATGTGCGTTGGACAGGGAGAGGGATGTGCGTTGGACAGGGAGAGGGATGTGCGTTGGACAGGGAGAGGGATGTGCGTTGGACAGGGAGAGGGATGTGCGTTGGACAGGGAGAGGGATGTGCGTTGGACAGGGAGAGGGATGTGCGTTGGGCAGGGAGAGGGATGTGCGTTGGACAGGGAGAGGGATGTGCGTTGGACAGGGAGAGGGATGTGCGTTGGACAGGGAGAGGGATGTGCGTTGGACAGGGAGAGGGATGTGCGTTGGACAGGGAGAGGGATGTGCGTTGGACAGGGAGAGGGATGTGCGTTGGAGAAGGAGGGATTTGCCCTGACAGAGGCAATACTGACAGTGAGTTATCGTTGACTTGTTGTTGCACTATATGTCTGGTGATTTAGTTGGGTTTAAACTCCTTAACTGTCAATATGATCTGGCTGGGGGGGGGGGGGGTGGGGTGAGCCTCCGTCAGCCTGATGTACGGCCTCTGTAGTCCGCTGGTTGTCGGAAGATTTGTGTTCAAGACTTGTAGGTTGTCTTCTCTGGAGAAAACAATGCGTTTATCAGAGAAAGCCATCTACCCTTGGTACAGGCAGCTTGGTGAGGGTCAACGCTATTCCTTTGAACTCCACCTAGCGTAGCACCCACCCCTATCACTCAATAACCTACCCACTCTCACCCACCCTACCACCTATTACACCAGCAAACCTTCCACCAATCCCACCACCCACCTTTCCACCCACCCTTGCCCCCATCCTACCACCCATCCCATATGGTACAATACAACTCCCCATTCTCCCCGCCAGCCCCAGCCCCCACTCCCCTTCCCCTCTCACCCACGACCACCTATCAAATTTGGTGACGTCACATAGATGCTTGGAGAACAATGCCTAGCCGGAAGGTGGTATATTGTTTCATCGACTATTATTTTTTCCTTTGTTTTTCCCTCTGCTGTATAGTTGTGAGACAGTTTTTCACTCTGCTTTACCTCTGTGAGATGTTTTTCCATCTGCTGTGCGTCTGTCAGAGAGTTTTTCCCTTCGCGGTACCTGGGAGAGGGTTTTTCCCTCTGCGGTACCTGGGAGAGGGTATTTCCCGCCATATCCCCAGAATGTTTCCTTGTCGCCAGCCACGGTAGAAAGGGGAACGATCATCGGGAAACAAGGGTGTGACGTCACTACGCTCTTCCCCACTTCTGATTGGTGTAAATAATGCACACGGCACCAAAACAACACCAGAAAGTTGCTCATTGGTTTATACATACACAGTGTGCGCCATCCAGTGATTACATCGCCCAAATGGTTTGCCATACATGTGCTTTGTTTTAGGAAGCTATACTATTAAGCTATACCTTTGTGTTCCGCACCTCCGTGGTCAAGTGGTAGATAGGTCCCTTGGCCGTATTCATAATCCCATGGTAAGTTACGCAAGAAAAGTGCGTTTTCGTCTTAACCTCATCATCTCGTCATGATTAAGAAATCCTCTTCAATATAATTTTAGCACTTTGTTAAGTCAGAAAATCAATTTCTTGGGTGACAACTTATGTATTTTGAATCTGATAATCGCTCGACAAATCTTCCACTTAGCGCTAAGTCTAGTGGCATAATCCAAGTGGCGATTATGAAAAGGGCGCCTGGTCGTAAACCCGGTCTGGGTCATCTAATCTGAGACAAGTGTCCAAAGCATACATTAGGGAGTTATTGCACTACGTTTTCGATTGAACGTATCCCGTAAACTTAACCCGCAGAGCAATTACGTCATAAGAACTCGAGTTCTTCCTGACCTACATAGATATGTTTGCGGGGTCCGTTTGCGGGACAACGCATAAATCGCCTAAATTTCTAACGTTTTGCCCGTACGTATCACAACTCAAGGGAATTTCCTTCATATTTTTTTCTCTGCTAAGGCATGTCTCACTTTTTGCAGTTATCGGGAGAGGATACTTCACAGATGCTTATATATTGTATTGACCGTCTTTAGGCGGGAAAAAGCAAAGGAATTTATCGAATGGAAGTAGAACATTTGTTGGTGTTCTGCAGTGGCAGTGGCCAGCGCAGTGGCCAGTTCACCCAGTGCACAATGCCGCACAGACCAGTAAAACTCGACCACCAGCGTTGTTTGAAACATACATGTGCGCGTATCTCCGCGACTTAGACTGACTGCACTATAGAAAGAGATACAATGGGCGAGGGTGGGTTGTTTATAATTTCAGCAACTCAAGTTTCATATCAACACTTTTCTCACAAAGAAGCATTACCAGACTGCAGTAACTATACTAACTACATGATCAGATGATAACAATACCTATACCATAGGTCTTCTCCCTTTAGATGGCCCGATAGAAACTGCTTGTGCACGATTTTTAGACCAGCCCCCCCACTCACCCCCTTTCCAAATTCGAAATAAATACCAGAAGCCCTTCATTTATTCAGGTGTAACAGAAATATTATCGGCCAGGCCAGATCCTGATGGAAGAACTTGTATGGTCAGAACCTATATGAAAAGTAATTGTTCACTGAAAGTGTAAACTGTATAGATGGTTTCACATTTATTATAAAAGTGTTGTTTCAATAAGGTTTGAAACTGTTTGTTGAGGAAGGTATGCCTGATGGAAACACTTTTCAGTTTGTTCGTAAATTTAAATGAAATAATAAAATAAAAAATTTAATGAAATAACCATTTACAGATGGTGTTTTTTCGGAAATGGTTATTTCAACATGAATTGGTCATGAAGAAGCTGCTCTGTTGCATGTTGTTTGTGTTTTGGTTTGTTTAAAGATAACAGTACGAAAGAAGTAATATAAATATACATAAACCTAAAACAGATATTGACACTTTTGAAAAAACCTGTTCAAACTCTTTGTTCTAAGTGGTATTCTATTCTTTTTAAATTGTGAAGAACGCCGTCGCCGACAGCAATAACTCACTTGTGCGCCGCGCGAGAATGAAAAATCGAAACGTAAACGTATCGGCGCTAACGGATCGGGATGCGTATCAGTGGCGCGGAAACGTAGTGCAATAACTCTCTATTGTTCCCAGAGGCTCCTTGGCCTAAGTTGTCGTGTGCACGAAACGAGCCTAAAACAATAATCATCATTTTTGTCAAATACTTCTTGTGGTCGTCCATGGTAAATTACCTGTCAATCATATTGACATGAAAGAACATTTTGAAACAACTTTTTTTTAGACATTATTTATTTCAAGAGATTATCAATGAGGAATATCTCACCTTTCGAGTAAAGACTTTGGTACAAAAGCTTGACAAAAACAATAATTCCCCTGGTTCGACGTGCTCAAATAATAGCAGCAAAAAGTATTTATGATAACAGACATAAGTATGTTATTACACGGTACAGAATAAAACAACAATTTCGTTACCGAACTGGCACAGTTACGCCAATAGATCATGCACTGTAAGAATAAGGTCTTCCACGTGCATCATGTCGGACACACCAGTCGGACAAACAAATCAGCATTGTAGATTTGGTCTTACTAGCCAATATTCTCAGCATCAAACTGTTCACGTCTCGTTGAGTCCCCCACTTCCCTCCACTCCCAGCTCCCTACATAAGTAGCGCGTATTGAGCCACGTACAGCTCCCAGAGGGACAGACCTCCTGCCGCTCTCCACTTTAATGTGAAAGTTGATACCACGTGGTATCAGCTACCCCCTCCCCCCCTTGATGGTCCTGTCGCCCTCATCTCCCCCCCCCACTGGGGATTCCGTCGCCCTTACCGCACCGCTAGCAGCAGAACCCGTCATTCGATTATTGCAAAGCCTTGAATTCGATTTGCTAAGGCACTTAAGATTGTCGTGTTTTGCGTATTTATCTGGCACCATCATCTTGTTGTTTTTGTATAAAAGCATTATCATGTTTCCTTCGCTGCATGATAATCCTCGCCAGGGAGTCTGCTCTCGGCCCTAAGCCGACAGGAGCTGTTCTGCTGCTGTTACATCTCCCGGTGTAATTACATGAAGACAAGTAGCCAGTTTTTTGGCTGAATTTGTCCCTCTTTACATGGACGGCCATTTGGCTCCGGGCGCTAATTATAGCAGTGTAGGACCAGAGTGCCTTATATAGGGAGCCTCCTTAGCACTGTTGGTAAGCTGGCTGAGCTACGGAGCAGTAGGTCGCGAGTTCGCGCCCCGGTACCTGCACCAACAGTCCATTCGTCTTATTTATGCGTAATTTATTTAAAGATGTCCGCATGATGCTAGGTGACGCTAGGTGATGCTAGTTGATGTCTTCATTAATACACACAACTTATGCCACAAACCCGTCAATCTAGTCCTATAACACTAAACGCAAAGGCATAATTACCATTATCTCTCTGGTGGTGATAAAAATTAAGACATTCTAAATTTCCTAGGCCGTGATATCTTGTTGGACAAATAATTTGCGCGATGGTTTCTCGCTCAGCATCATAATTATTATGAGAGGAAGTACTGATATAATTATGATATATTCCTGTCTGTGCGAGTTCGGAGCACTTTCAGTTGGTTGGTTGTATATTCAGGACGCTTTAACCACTTTTGGTCATATATCGCGCAATGGGAAATGGAAGGAGAGTGGAGCCATGTCCCCGGGGTAACCCTCTACTCTTTGCGATGAAAGCCCGATCCACGTGCCGTTGGGCTCACAGTTGGCCAGCGAACTCAACGGGGGAGGTTTGCTCATTTTCAAATCAATGTCGAATTCCGTATACCGCATAGTACAGTGCTGCCCTCTACTGCCGTGTGCACGCAGGTCACGTTGCCTTCGTCAGAAGTAGGTCTCATGTTAAAAAGCTTTTCCCTTTTAGTATAAATGGCCTATTGTCTTGTGGGGCATCTGGTTGCGACATGGGTCCGGTTGCCTCCTCTGTGAAGACGCCAGGGCTCTGAGGTCTGTGACACCATGGCGGATGTCGCTTTGGCTGGGTGGGATGCCTTTACCTCCCTAGCTCTGCCACAGATCCTTCTTCCCATTGACGCGATGTGAACGCCATGTCATCGGGTGAGATCTCATCAGGCAGACCAGCCTGGGTCAGCGCCACACACCGTCACTCGGGCCTGGGCTGGGATTTGGGTTGTACCGTGGGTTCGTGAGGGGGTGGGGGGGGGGTTGTACTATGGGCTAGGTAGGGGTGTTGTACCATGGGCTGGGTGGGTCGCTGTGGCCTGGGATGGGGGGGGGGTGTTGTACCCTGGGCTTGGGGGGGGGGTGGTTGTTGTACCCTGGGTCGGCCTGGTGCCCTGATTGCAGCGCCCGCGACCCGTGGCACCGCCCGTCACTGCCTCCAGATGATTCCATCACCTGGCGGGATGAGGGGGTGGGGCACCCCACGCGGGGTGAGGTGGCGGGGTGGGGGGGGGGCTACCACGTACACCTGCAGACCCCTCTAGACGCCAGACCCTAGGGCGATACACATGTTACCAGACCCCTCTAGACGTCAGACCCTGGGGCGATACACATGTTACCAGACCCCTCTAGACGTCAGACCCTGGGGCGATACACATGTTACCAGACCCCTCTAGACGTCAGACCCTGGGGCACATGTAACGCGCCCAGAATGACGCGCAGTCCTTCCAGGATGCATCGCTGAGAACTGAGAGTATTTGTTCCCGATTTGATGGTTGGTTGGGCCACTGACCCAGTAATCCGGATCTCCCAGCGGCTCTCAGGAGCTTCACCGGCCAGCGATCCCGGCCGCGCATATCATGACGTCACGCCGCTTGCTGCATTCCTTGAGCTCTGGGCGCATTCTGGATCACAGCTCCGCCAGGCGGCAAGGTTTTCATCTCAGTAAACGGGTGGTTTTTGTGCTTGAGTATGCTCGCCCCACTCTCGCCCCACTCTCCCCACTCTCGCCCCACTCTCGCCCCGGGTGGCTTTTGTGCTTGAGTGTGAGAACCAACACCAAACCTGTCATGTGCCGGGAGTTTGTTGCAGGTTAAGGGGGGAGGATAATATAGCCCCGTCCTCGCTTACCCTCGTCCCTCGCCCGCCCCACTCTCGCCCACTCTTGCTCACTCTCGCCCCACTCTCGTCTAATTTCGCCACTACTCGCCCCACTCTCGCCCCGCCCTTGCCCCGCTCTCGTCCCACTCTCGCTCACTCTGGCCCCACCCCCCCCCTATGCTCGGATCACTCTCCCCCCACTCTCGCCCACTCTCGCTCACTCTCGCCCCGCTCTCGCCCCGCTCTCGCCCCGCTCTCGCCCTACTCTCGCCCACTCTCGCCCCACTCTCGCCCCACTCTTGCCTCACTCTTGTCCCACTTTCGCCCCGCACTCGCCCCACTCTTGCCCCACTCTCGCCCCACTCTCGCCACACTCTTGCCCCACTCACACCCCACTTGCGCCCCACTCTCACCCAAGGCCGGCCCCAACTCTTATCCAAGGCCGGCCCAACTCTCACCCCACTCGCGCCCCACTCTCGCCCCGCACTCGCCCTACTCTCGCCCCACTCTCGCTCCACTTGCGCCCCACTCTCGCCCCACTCTCGCCCCATCCTCACGCCACTCGCGCCCCACCTTCGCCCCGCACTCGCCCCACTTTCGCCCCACTCTCGCCTCACTCTCGCCCCACTCTCGCCCCACTCTCGCACCGCGCCGTCCTCCGCCTTTTCCATCTTCTCGCGGTCTTTACAAAAACTCCGGTGACACCGCTGCTGTGCCTTCCAACACTGTCACGCAGCTACTCCCCCCACCCCCACCCCACCCGTCCATCTATTCACCGGCCTGCTAGGCATGTTGTTCCCACGAACCTTGCTTTGGCCCGATGTCTCGCTTATCCATAACTCACTAATCGCCTTCATCTAATGCGTCACGCTCATCGCTTTATTCATTGAGAGAATCGTCTTCATGTCTCCCGGCCACCTCGTGTCTCCAGTGACCATGAAATAACTCAAGGCTGCAACAGTCGGCGCCGTGGCATCATTCAGTATGACGTACTCTCTTCACACGCCCATTGCTTACGTCCATTGCTTCAATCTCTTCACACGTCCATTGCTTCAATCTTTTCACACGTCCATTGCTTCAATCTCTTTACAAGTCCACTGCGTCAATCTCTTTACTCGTCCATTGCTTCAATCTCTTTACACGTCCATTGCTTCATTCTCTTTACAAGTCCACTGCGTCAATCTCTTTACTCGTCCATTGCTTCAATCTCTTTACGCGTCCATTGTTTCAATCTCTCCACACGTCCATTGCTTCAATCTCTTCACACGTCCATTGCTTCAATCTCTTCACACGTCCATTGCTTCAATCTCTTCACACGTCCATTGCTTCATTCGCTTTACAAGTCCACTGCGTCAATCTCTTTACTCGTCCATTGCTTCAATCTCTTCACGCGTCCATTGTTTCAATCTCTCCACACGTCCATTGCTTCAGTCTCTTCACACGTCCATTGCTTCAATCTCTTCACACGTCCATTGCTTCAATCTCTTCACACGTCCATTGCTTCAATCTCTCCACACGTCCATTGCTTCAATCTCTTCACACGTCCATTGCTTCAATCTCTTTACAAGTCCACTGCGTCAATCTCTTTACTCGTCCATTGCTTCAATCTCTTCACACTTCCATTGCTTCATTCTCTTTACAAGTCCACTGCGTCAATCTCTTTACTCGTCCATTGCTTCAGTCTCTTCACGCGTCCATTGTTTCAATCTCTCCACACGTCCATTGCTTCAATCTCTTCACACGTCCATTGCTTCAATCTCTTCACCTGTCCATTGCTTCAATCTCTTCACGCGTCCATTGTTTCAATCTCTCCACACGTCCATTGCTTCAATCTCTTCACACGTCCATTGCTTCAATCTCTTTACAAGTCCACTGCGTCAATCTCTTTACTCGTCCATTGCTTCAATCTCTTCACACTTCCATTGCTTCATTCTCTTTACAAGTCCACTGCGTCAATCTCTTTACTCGTCCATTGCTTCAATCTCTTCACGCGTCCATTGTTTCAATCTCTCCACACGTCCATTGCTTCAATCTCTTCACACGTCCATTGCTTCAATCTCTTCACCTGTCCATTGCTTCAATCTCTTCACGCGTCCATTGTTTCAATCTCTCCACACGTCCATTGCTTCAATCTCTTCACACGTCCATTGCTTCAATCTCTTCACACGTCCATTGCTTCAATCTCTTCACACGTCCATTGCTTCAATCTCTCCTCACGCCTATTGCTTCAATCTCTTTACTCGTCCATTGCTTCAATCTCTTCACGCGTCCATTGTTTCAATCTCTCCACACGTCCATTGCTTCAATCTCTTCACACGTTCATTGCTTCAATCTCTTCACCTGTCCATTGCTTCAATCTCTTCACGCGTCCATTGTTTCAATCTCTTCACACGTCCATTGCTTTAATCTCTTCACACGTCCATTGCTTCAATCTCTTCACACGTTCATTGCTTCAATCTCTTCACACGTCCATTGCTTCAATCTCTTCACACGTCCATTGCTTCAATCTCTCCTCACGTCTATTGCTTCAATCTCTTCACACGTCCATTGCTTCAATCTGTTCACCTGTCCATTGCTTCAATCTCTTCACACGTCCATTGCTTCAATTTCTTCGCACGTTCATTGCTTCAATCTCTTTGCACGTTCATTGCTTCAATCTCTTCACACGTCCATTGCTTCAATCTCTTCACACGTCCATTGCTTCATTCTTTCCGCACGTCCATTGCTTTAATCTCTTCACACGTCCATTGCTTCAATCTCTTCACACGTCCATTGCTTCAATCTCTTCACACGTCCATTTCTTCAATCTCTTCACACGCCCATTGCTTCAATCTCTTCACACGTCCATTGCTTCAATCTCTTCACACGTCCATTGCTTCAATCTCTTCACACGTCCATTGCTTCAATCTCTTCACACGTCCATTGCTTCAATCTCTTCACACGTCCATTTCTTCAATCTCCTCACGTCCATTGCTTCAATCTCTCCTCACGTCCATTGCTTCAATCTCTCCTCACGTCCATTGCTTCAATCTTCACACGTCCATTGCTTCAATCTCTTCACACGTCCATTGCGTCAACCTCTCCTCATGTCCATTGCTTCAATCTCTTCACACGTCCATTGCTTCAATCTCTTCACTTGTCCATTGCTTCATTCTATTCACACGTCCATTGCTTCAATCTCTACCCACGTCCATTGCTTCAATCTCTTCACACGTCCATTGCTTCAATCTCTTCACACGTTCATTGCTTCAATCTCTTCACACGTCCATTGCTTCAATCTCTTCAAACGTCCATTGCTTCTATCTCTACACACGCTCATTGCTTCAATCTCTTCACACGTCCATTGCTTCAGTCTCTTCACACGTCCATTGCTTCAATCTCTCCACACGTCCATTGCTTCAATCTCTTCACACGTCCATTGCTTCAATCTCTTCAAACGTCCATTGCTTTAATCTCTTCACACGTCCATTGCTTCAATCTCTTCACACGTCCATTACTTCAATCTCTTCAAACGTCCATTGCTTCAATCTCTACACACGTCCATTGCTTCAATCTCTTCACACGTCCATTGCTTCAATCTCTGCTCACGTACATTGCTTCAATCTCTCTTCACGTCCATTGCTTCCTCAGGTTCCTGACGTTAATTGCCTTAGCCATTCTTGCCTTTTGAGCACTCCAGCCAGAGGCGGTTGTCACCAGACCCAGTCGAAGAACTGAACCCACAAGTGTGACATGTCTATGTCTCCACCCGGAGCCGTAGACTTTCATTAGGTGACGCGGGAAGCGCTTCTGTGTGAGATATGGGTGTGCACCCTGATTATGTGAAGCCCTTCTGTGTGAGATATGGGTGTTCACCCTGGTTATGGCCAGTGAGATGCATCAAGGGCACTCGGCCGGCGGCCTAACGACAGCTGACGGCCGCGAGATGTGGCCTGCGTGGCTTGGCATCTGGTTAACCTTTGGAAAGCGTTCAAGGCCGGCGTCCCCCGCAGGTCAAGATGAGGTCACAGGACGCGTGACTGGGGGATCTGGAATATGGAGTTGGGGGCATATAGAAATGATGATGGACGGAGGGAGGAGGGGCTGGAGGGGGAGGGGGTGGCAGGCTGACGCGATGGTGACTGGGGGATCTGGAATATGGAGTTGGGGGCATATAGAAATGATGATGGACGGAGAGAGGAGAGGCTGGAGGGGGAGGGAGAGGGGAAGAGGCGGGTAGGCTGACGCGATGGTGACTGGGGGATCTGGAATATGGATTTGGGGGCATATAGAAATGATGATGGACGGAGGGAGGAGGGGCTGGAGGGGGAGGGGTTGTAGGCTGACGCGATGGTGACTGGGGGATCTGGAATATGGAGTTGGGGGCATATAGAAATGATGATGGACGGAGGGAGGAGGGGCTGGAGGGGAAGGGGCGGGTAAGCTGACGCGATGGTGACTGGGGGATCTGGAATATGGAGTTGGGGGCATATAGAAATGATGATGGACGGAAGGAGGAGGGGCTGGAGGAGGAGGGGGTGGTAGGCTGACGCGATGGTGACTGGGGGATCTGGAATATGGAGTTGGGGGCATATAGAAATGATGATGGACGGAGGGAGGAGGGGCTGGAGGGGGAGGGGGTGGTAGGCTGACGCGATGGTGACTGGGGGATCTGGAATATGGCGTTGGGGGCATATAGAAATGATGATGGACGGAGGGAGGAGGGGCTGGAGGGGGAGGGGGTGGTAGACTGACGCGATGGAAAAGTCATATTGTGATGTAAGATAGGAATCGTTCTTTAATTCGGACAATGCCTTGGAAATGATATAAATCCATGTCTTTGGGGTATTCTTTGTGAATATTTGCGAACTTTGCGAATATTAATTGAAAGCTACGTATCGAAAGTATTGTGCCTGGGTATTTGCCCAGGAAAACACCAGTTGTGCCATCCCGTCTCAGGATGAGGGTAATGTGGTGGATAATGTGTCAAATAATAATTATTGGCCACTTGATTGAAATTCTTTGACGTCATAAGTGTCCACCTTTTTTTTGTGAAACCTCAATGTATTTCTTTTGGAAAATATTGTTAACATTGTTCAATCTTGTAAAAAAAGAAATAGTATATGTTGACAGGTTAAAGCACGAGAGTTGGAAGTGTGGGAAGTGAGTCGAGACCTGTTTGGTTGGTTGTATATTCAGGACGCTTTAACCCCTTTTGGTCATATTGCGTCAATGGGAGAAGGAAGGGAGAGTAGAGCCATGTCCCCGGGGGTAACCCCCTACTCTTTGCGAAGAAGGACATGGGATCTTTATCCTGCGACCTCACAGACATGGCCACAGCGGTTCCCGAACCACCGATCCACGTGCCGTCAGGCTCTCAGGTGGCCTGCACACTCAAGGCGAGCGCTCTAAGCCACTGTGCTATCGGGCCCTCCCCTGAGTCGAGACTTGAGAAATGGTCTTTAACAATGCCAAGGCAGTACTGTGGCCATTGCGGCCGTCACACTGTGGACCCAGGTCCGTGGTGGTCGTTGGTAATACTGCCACGTGTCTGCCGAGGCTGGTTCCCCTCGAGTGGAACCGGGAACTAGCTAGTATCTTCTTTTTTCTTTGGGAAATATTGTACCTGACCTTCCCATGTATCAGACTCTCCCTGTGTGACCAGAATGACGCCTGGGTGATACCAGGGTGACACCAGGGATACCAAGGATATCTCGAGTCCCACCAGTGGGCGCTTCAGTTCACTTCCGGTTAAGATCGATGCGTTTTCCCAGTTTTAGAATCTTACTGCGCATGCGTCACTCGGGGCGAGGGAGACGGCCGGAAGGGGAGTAATCTAACTGCTGATCAATCTCTGTAGATGGCGCCACCCTCCTATCCCGGCGGCTGTTTTCAGCTGAGTGCCGACCGGGGGCTTTTCAATACATTCTCCCAGCTTCCTAGCGCCTTGACTGCGGGGAGACATTCCTCCATTCCTTGGCATTGGTCATGTGATCTACACCTGCGGCTCCCTCTGGTAATAATTTATGCTTTACGAGGGAGGTATGGGTCTCGCGGTCAAAATAAACACTGAGTTTTATTAAGACCCAGAGATCTTGAGACCAACCCTTGTAAGAGATCATACCGCACCCCGAAAGTGGAAATAAATGATAATTTGGCTTCCAGTGACCTGCGAGAAACTGGACCACACTCGAGGTGGTGTTAAGTTAATATTTCATTTGAAATTTAAAATTGGTACATTGTCCCTGTGACCAACCATACGACTACTGGCGCATTGAACCAACCAACATCACCATGGCCCGACCAATGCCCCCCTCCCCCCCCCCTCCCCCCATTGAATACCTCACCCTGCTGATGCCAGAACTTCCTAGTCGTCATATCCCTGTTCAGACATGATGAATGCTTGTCGATGACTATTTCGTAAAAAGCGACATGTTTGCACGATGGCCCCGTGTTGCTCCCCACCCCCTCCCACTACACATGCCGCCTGTGTCCAGCAAGCCGCCCTCACGTCCCTTTCATCCCGCCAGGTTTTGCCCATTGCATAGATCAAGATTCGCTAAACCAATACGCCAGGAGGTAGTTTTTGTCCTGACACCCCTAATATCTGGCTGAGGGCGGCAGTGGATTGTTTGGACAAATGTTATCTGCCCTCAAGAGTTTTATACAAAAAGCGGTTATCGCTTACACTTTCTCCACCTTAGCAAATAAGCCGAACCGAACCCCCATAGGCTGTAGGCTGTGTCCGTGTCTCGCTTGCCACGTCAGCGACAGTTTGATTCTGAATAATGTAGATGGGTTAAAAATTAAATCCTTTCATGATTTCGGCGGAGAGCTCCCATCAAAGTGCGCAGTCCCTGCTGGGGTGGAGCCTAACATATGTCATATACGTGGACGCTCCCCCCCCCCCCCGCCCCGTACGCCCCACCCCCCTACAGACACACACCCGGCTGTGCGTAAAGACCTGTCATAGGAGGAACAATATTTTCTGTCGTAACTGTTTTTGCAATTGCGTCAAACTGAGATCATGGTTTGCCCTTTGTTGTGCGTGCCCAACTTATTAAGTATTAGACTATATATATTTATTTAATAAATAAAGTCCTGTTGAGTTCATTGTCCGGTTTGCGGTCAATGTGGAACGTATTTCAATAACGCCTTTCCGTATTTGTCGGGGCCGCCCGATAGCTCAGTGGCTTGAGCGCTCGCATTGATAAAGGATAAAGATCCCATGTCTTTTTTCGCAAAGGGTAGGGGGTTACACCCGGGGACATAGCTCCACTCACCCTTCCTCCCATTGACGCCATATGACCAAAAGTAGTTAAAGCGTCCTGAATAACCAACCAACCAACCGTATCTGTCTATTTCTCGTCGTGTTAGATGAATTGTTAAATGACGTCTGCTTGTTCCAGACTGACCGGCGCCGAGTTTCCCATCGAGCTCCTACCTCAGGTAAAGCCTCCGGGTGAGGTTGCCGGGGTAACACAGTCCTGTTGGTATGGCATCCCCAAGGACACACCTGTTGCCGTGGCAATGGGCGATCTCCAGTGCTCCATTTACTCACGACTTAAAAGTGACGAGGATGCAGGTGAGTTGGTGATTTTGTTATAATAATTTAAAACATTCATACTAAGAGTTCAGTGTGTGAGGGTCTGTCTCTGGGGTCTCTAGCGTTCAGTTTGTGAGGGTCTGTCTCTGGGGTCTCTAGCGTTCAGTTTATGAGGATCTGTCTCTAGTGTTCAGTGTGTGAGGGTCTGTCTCTGGGGTCTCTAGCGGTCAGTTTGTGAGGGTCTGTCTCTGGGGTCTCTAGCGTTCAGTTTGTGAGGGTCTGTCTCTGGGGTGTCTAGTGTTCAGTGTGTGAGGGTCTGTCTCTGGGGTCTCTAGCGTTCAGTTTGTGAGGGTCTGTCTCTGGGGTCTCTAGCGTTCAGTTTGTGAGGGTCTGTCTCTGGGGTCTCTAGCGTTCAGTTTGTGAGGATCTGTCTCTGCGGTCTCTAGCGTTCAGTGTGTGAGGGTCTGTCTCTGGGGTCTCTAGTGTTCAGTGTGTGAGGGTCTGCCTCTGGGGTCTCTAGCGTTCAGTGTGTGAGGGTCTGTCTCTTGGGTCTCTAGCGTTCAGTGTGTGAGGGTCTGTCTCTGGGGTCTCTAGTGTTCAGTTTGTGAGGGTCTGCCTCTGGGGTCTCTGGCGTTCAGTGTGTGAGGGTCTGTCTCTGGGGTCTCTAGTGTTCAGTGTGTGAGGCTCTGCCTCTGGGGTCTCTGGCGTTCAGTGTGTAAGGGTCTGTCTCTGGGGTCTCTAGTGTTCAGTGTGTGAGGGTCTGTCTCTGGGGTCTCTAGCGTTCAGTCTGTGAGGGTCTGTCTCTGGGGTCTCTAGTGTTCAGTGTGTAAGGGTCTGTCTCTGGGGTCTCTAGCGTTCAGTTTGTAAGGGTCTGTCTCTGGGGTCTCTAGCGTTCAGTGTGTGAGGGTCTGTCTCTGGGGTCTCTAGCGTTCAGTGTGTGAGGGTCTGTCTCTGGGGTTTCTAGTGTTCAGTTTGTGAGGGTCTGTCTCTGGGGTCTCTAGTGTTCAGTGTGTGAGGGTCTGTCTCTGGGGTCTCTAGCGTTCAGTTTGTGAGGGTATGTCTCTGGGATCTCTAGCGTTCAGTTTGTGAGGGTCTGTCTCTGGGGTCTCTAGCGTTCAGTGTGTGAGGGTCTGTCTCTTGGGTCTCTAGCGTTCAGTGTGTGAGGGTCTGCCTCTGGGGTCTCTGGCGTTCAGTGTGTAAGGGTCTGTCACTGGGGTCTCTTGTGTTCAGTGTGTGAGGGTGTGTCTCTGGGGTCTCTAGTGTTCAGCGTGTGAGGGTCTGTCTCTGGGGTCTCTAGCGTTCAGTGTGTGAGGGTCTGTCTCTGGGGTCTCTACTGTTCAGTGTGTGAGGATCTGTCTCTGGCGTTCCGTGTGTCAGGGTCTGTCTCTGGGGTCTCTAGCGGCCAATATAGGGTCTGGGGTCTGCGTTCACCCGTCTGTTTGTGCCGGACTATGGAGATTGGGTCTGAAGAGCCCAGGGTGAAGAGGACAACGGAGACAATGGGACGCCAGACAGACACCGGCGATTGGAGGGTGATGTGGGGAGGGGGTGGGGGGGGGGTGCCGGGCGGAGGAACGACCGGGTAAGGATGAGAGCAAGATGAAAAACGAGCTAGACAGAAGTAGCATGATGCGTTAAGCAGGTCGCAAGACGAACAGCGGTGACCCAAGTGAATGTGGATGGTAACATTGTCGCCCGCGGTGGCCGAGAGGGCGGACAAAGCCTCAATTAGACTCCTGGGGGCGAGCTTCACACACTTCCGGCGTTCCTGTGGCAGAGCCACCGCCAGGTGCGTCACGTGAGCTGCCGCCAGAACCGTTTTTACCCCGGGTTTTTACCCCGCTTTTTCCACGTTTTTTTACCCCGGGTTGCACCCCGGGTTTCAGCCCTATTTTTACCCCGGTTTTTACCCCGTGCTGTCGACACTCACGTTGGGAGTTTTAACCCCCAATTAGGTGAACGACTGGAGATAAGGTAGACGCGCTGGATAAAGGGTGCCGGATATGCCGTGTGGTGCTGCCCCCTCGCGGGCTGTCTGGCAGACTGGCGGCCCGACTGACCGGGTAGTGCACAGACAAAGGTGGCGTCCGTCTCTGTAAACACCCCTTGGTTAACAAAGACGACAACAACATGTTCATGGCATGTTAAAAACCTCAACACATAAATTCCGTTCACATTATGTGGCGATTATGTGAGGATATCGCCGCTTGATGCTGTATGGCGATGCCTTATCCCGAACGTACTTCCGGGAGCCATTAAATGTAGGCCTTTGTGGTAGTCGACACCTTGTTGCCTAATGTTTTATGCGAGAGGAAGCCATGTATATCACATTACTTTCAAAACTAACAAATCTCCCGGAATCTACGACTATGACGCTTGGAACCCAGGTTTTGGAGCAGAGAAACCTCGTCCAGGAAACAACGTTTCACGGCAAAACCTGTTAAGCTTAATATGATACCTGTTCCTTGCCATTGAACCGCCGCCCAATCTTTGCGTGTTTGGCTTGGTCGCTGGCAGTGGTGATAGTGGAGCTTGGCGGAGCGCCCCCGTGTGGTGGAGTATAGATAGATACTGCACTCCGGGCAATGAGGAAGGGTGGGTGGGTGGAGGGGACAGGGACTGCATGAAGAGCCCGCAAAACGATTAGACATAATTAGAATACCGTGAAAACGACAACGAATCTGTAAGATATGAGGAGCTAAAGGGATAGGCGTTTATGTGAAAGCTAAAGCTGGGGAAGGCCGCCAGGGCTGGGAACCCCCTAGGGGTGAGGCGAAGGCGTGTGAAGGCATTCTTCCAGGCATGGCTGTCGGTAGTTTATGCCGAATGGTTCGGCCGCATAACGGCGACTTCACACCGAGAGCGTTAAGCTCTGTGCAGCAGTAGATCAAAGTTAATATGCTAGGCAAGCAGCTTTCCGCCGCCACGGCCAAACCTCCTCCTTCTGAGATTGAAGCTGAGAGCTTTTAAAAAAACGGTGCATGGAAAAGTGCGTGAGGCTAACCAACCAGTGGAGGCCATGCATCGACGGACCGTCCCCGTCAAGCTGTTAAGCCTCCTGTCGCTTTACTTGCAACCAATCTACACCAGTTTGCTGCATCTACTTCGATCTCTCTGTAGTTAACCATAACCATCTCACATCTCTGCATGGATTTCCAGAAACGCGGCTTTTATATTTCGCTCTAGCCGTTAAGTGCTTTGTCGTTTTAAAAAGGAGGCAGGAGCAAAAATACTTGTCCGCTTGGTTCTAAGACAACAGAAGACGATGTCTCGGCGTGAAGGACACAACGGGAGAAGCGGCCGCGGTGGGTGGCGTTGTACCGGCTGTAACACCAACCGGAAGTACCTTGTGTGGAGCGGCCTGCCTGGCGAGGCCGGTGTTCCGCGTGAAGGGAGCGCCACAGTGTGTGCTCGGGTGTATTAGTCCGGAATGTAGGTACCCGGATGTGGGAATCCTTGGCCACTGACAACTTGCCCCTTAGGGACATTAGCTCCCGTCAATGCCTTCACTCTCCCCATCCCCTCCCCATTCCCTCCACCTCCCCCTCTCGCCCCCCCACCCCCCCCCCCCTCTAGTCGCCCTCACGCCCTCCACCCCGCGCCGTAATGCCCAGGGAGGAGTGCCAGCCGTCGGACGTCCTGAATGTCTTCATCAGGCCATCAAGTCGTGACACTTGCCACTTGATTGCTCACACCAGAAAACTCGGCTTTCATTGACCTCGAGACGTCTCAGCATGCAATCATCGTGGTATATACACCAGCGTCCTGGCGAGTCAATCATGACCTCTTGACCCAAAGACCCAGCAATCACCCGGCGAGAGCCACTCGCCCTCTCCCAGACGTCTGCGGGGCGAAGGTTTACAGCGGGTCTCCGGGGGCAACACACCGTGCTTATCTGTCGGCGGATCAACCTGAGACACCAACGGGCAGGACCGAATCGCATCTGTGTCTGCATGGCGCAGTCAAGAGGGATAATTAAGTTGGCTTTAAATGCCGAGGGGGCAGGCAGGCGAGGTGCATGGGCGAATAGGGCCTGTTGGTCTCTCTGGATTGCCCCAGACGCTAGGACTGGCCTGGGGCTGCGGCTCGCTGGATGCGGATCAGTTGTCTGAGGTCCAGGATTGCGCAGAAGGACATGGGATCTTTATCCTGCGACCACACAGACATGGTCACAGCGGGGCGCGAACCACCGATCCACGGGCTCTTAGGTGGCCAGAGCACTCAAGACGAGCGCTCTAACCCACTGAGTTAACGGGCCGGCCCCTTCCATGACGTGAGAGGGCCTACCCGCCCTAGCGGCGATAACTGGAACTGACCGTCGCTCGACGTGACTTTAAATGGGAACTCTTGTGCGGCTGAGAACCAACATGTGGCTCAGGATTTGTTATGTAAATTGTGTATTTGATGTGTGTCTGTTGTGCGTAGCTGGGGGGTGAGCTCTTCAAAGAATGGGGTGGGGGCGAGGGTGGATATGGGCGTGGGACGGTTGGTTGGTTGTATATTCAGGACGCTTAAACCACGTTCGTTCATATCGCGTCAATGGGAGAAGGAAGGGAGAGTGAAGCCATGCCCCCGGGGGTAACCGCCTACTCTTTGCGAAGAAAGACATCTTTATCCTGCGACCAGACACAGACATGACCACAGCGGGGCGCAAACCACCGATCCACGTGCCATTAGGCTCTCAGGTGGCCAGAGCACTCAAGGCGAGCGTTCTAACCCACTGAGCTACCGAGGCGGCCCTTGTGTGACATCCGGTAGTTAGCAAGTATAAGATGCATATCACGCCTTGTTCCCTGCATAACCAGGGACTGGTGTCAAACAACATGTACATAGCCGCCGTTCCCTTGGTGCATTTCCTTTCAGACGTTCGATTGCTATCTTGTGGGAAGAACGGCGAAGTTTAATGAATGAGAGTCTGAATGGTGACACACCTAAAGATTAACCCGAACAATGCCGTGTCATCCTTCTGGGAATTAATTAGCCACTTTGGGGGTGTCGCTATTGGGAATATATCTATGCTTCTTAGTCCTATTGGGAATATATATATGCTTCTTAGTCCTATTGGGAATATATCTATGCTTCTTAGTCCTATTGGGAATATATCTATGCTTCTTAGTCCTATTGGGAATATATCTATGCTTCTTAGTCCTATTGGGAATAAAACTATGCTTCTTAGTCCTATTGGGAATATATCTATGCTTCTTAGTCCTATTGGGAATATATCTATGCTTCTTAGTCCTATTGGGAATATATCTATGCTTCTTAGTCCTATTGGGAATAAAACAATTTTTTTAAGGCGGCATGGTCAGAACGTGTTTTATCTTCTGTTTATTTCAATATCCTCGTGTGCCCTTCGAGTTAATGGGGTCCGTGTCTGCATGAGATGGGCACCTGTTGCCTTGACTACGAGTTCATGACAGTTTCAAGCTGAGATATGGTCCGTGTCTTAATGAGGTCAGCACCTGCTGCATTATTCCAGACGTAATCTCACGTTTTGCCAACGTTTCTGTTTTTTCAAATCGGTGTAATCTTTATGTTTCTATGGGGTTTAGAGGCCTGCAATAATTCCCACCAGTTGATTGCCATGGCGACATTTATAAAGTGTGTTCACAATGAGGCTGGAGTCGACATTGGTTTGATTCCCCTCTGGAGACGTTGATGTTAACAGCTGTTTGCCAGACTCATCAATCACGGATGTCGGGAAGAGGTCTCGCGGCGCACGAGTACTTGACAATATTGACCAGACTGGTCCAGGAACACTTTTAAACACGTTTTATCGTAAGCCCAAATACGTCTACCTAACCACTGCCAAAACGACTTGACTGGCAGCAGATATCGTCTGCCCAATCACTGCCAAAACAGCTTGACTGCCATCAGATATCGTCTGCCCAATCACTGCCAAAACAGCTTGACTGCCATCAGATATCGTCTGCCCAATCACTGCCAAAACAGCTTGACTGCCATCAGATATCGTCTGCCCAATCACTGCCAAAACAGCTTGACTGCCATCAGATATCGTCTGCCCAATCACTGCCAAAACAGCTTGACTGCCATCAGATATCGTCTGCACAATCACTGCCAAAACAGCTTGACTGCCATCAGATATCGTCTGCCCAATCACTGCCAAAACAGCTTGACTGCCATCAGATATCGTCTGCCCAATCACTGCCAAAACAGCTTGACTGCCATCAGATATCGTCTGCACAATCACTGCCAAAACAGCTTGACTGCCATCAGATATCGTCTGCCCAATCACTGCCAAAACAGCTTGACTGCCATCAGATATCGTCTGCACAATCACTGCCAAAACAGCTTGACTGCCATCAGATATCGTCTGCCCAATCACTGCCAAAACAGCTTGACTGCCATCAGATATCGTCTGCACAATCACTGCCAAAACAGCTTGACTGCCATCAGATATCGTCTGCCCAATCACTGCCAAAACAGCTTGACTGCCATCAGATATCGTCTGCACAATCACTGCCAAAACAGCTTGACTGCCATCAGATATCGTCTGCCCAATCACTGCCAAAACAGCTTGACTGCCATCAGATATCGTCTGCCCAATCACTGCCAAAACAGCTTGACTGCCATCAGATATCGTCTGCACAATCACTGCCAAAACAGCTTGACTGCCATCAGATATCGTCTGCCCAATCACTGCCAAAACAGCTTGACTGCCATCAGATATCGTCTGCCCAATCACTGCCAAAACAGCTTGACTGCCATCAGATATCGTCTGCACAATCACTGCCAAAACAGCTTGACTGCCATCAGATATCGTCTGCCCAATCACTGCCAAAACAGCTTGACTGCCATCAGATATCGTCTGCACAATCACTGCCAAAACAGCTTGACTGCCATCAGATATCGTCTGCCCAATCACTGCCAAAACAGCTTGACTGCCATCAGATATCGTCTGCACAATCACTGCCAAAACAGCTTGACTGCCATCAGATATCGTCTGCCCAATCACTGCCAAAACAGCTTGACTGCCATCAGATATCGTCTGCACAATCACTGCCAAAACAGCTTGACTGCCATCAGATATCGTCTGCACAATCACTGCCAAAACAGCTTGACTGCCATCAGATATCGATCATGACACTTTAGGAAAAAGGGGTTTGCGTAAGATGATCGCTACTTGTCCCAGTAAGAGTGGATGGGTTCGTTCCCAGGGAACCCCCACCCCACTCCATCCACCCCCACCCCCTGGCCACCTTACGGGCCTGATTTACAATTATTTGGGAGCATATGTCACCAAATATGATGATTTCACGATCCATCCATAACCAGTTTTTTTTTTCATGACTTTACAAATATTGCCGAAATATCTGCGAAAAACAGGCCGGATCAGTGTTCTGGGAAATATGTTGGTTTTATCTTGATTGCTTGATTATCTTGTCGGTACATTAATCGTATAGAATATATAAATATAATGAGCTCGTCTAAATGCCATCCAGATGCCATCTTACTGCTATAGGTGTGTCACATAGAAGGAGGCGAGATATGGTACGTGACGCGTAATGCTCAATATCTGTAATAGTGTAATGTGTGTAATGTGTGCCTAAATCCTTCCTTTATTTCCAGGTAAACGGGATCTACGCCGTACTTTCATTTTTTGCCGACATAATCGGAGACGTTTTCTGTTGTTTTATGTCTGGCAAGAGCAATCTGAGATACTTTTTTCTGCATTCATACAAGAAGGATTCATCGGCTCTGAATGGGCTTAACGCGAGATTTTCGGGGGCATAACGCGTCGTCTCACATGCCGGCGACTAATTTGTTGACGTCAGACCGCCTCACCAGACAAAAATGCGGGTTGTTATGAAGTATCAAATTGATTCGTTACTGCCGATAGCTCGCCTCAGTGTCCCCAGCGGCTGGTAATTCTTTGTGTCTCCTGGCGGTGCCGGTCCTTTATAATGCTGAGAGCCTTGTGGCGGTTGTAGAGAGACTACAGACTTGCTTCGAAACTCGGTCTGGGCGATCTAATATGGGGCATATTTCATCCAAATCTTCTATTGTCCCCGGTTTAGGTTTAGTCATCGTGTGCATAAAACAGATCAAAATAACAATATTCATCCAAATCTTCATTTCATTGTATTTGTAAAGCAGTGGAACTGCAGTGGCCTATTTCACGTACATGGTGTAGTCAGCTACGGCGCTTAGTCGGCCTCGGGGCCTATAGTCGACTGAAGTCGCCCATCATTTACATGGTAACTTGAGCCTACAAAGCCCCGTACTCGACCAAACTGCGTTCGTGAGATCCACCACAGAATGAGCGGCACCAAATTAGCCCTTTTCCCGCCATTTTGTGAGTGTCGTCTGCTGGCGGGCGCAGACGGCAACTGGCAATAAGCGCGGGAAAGGCACTTAGCCACACATCCTGGGCCTGATTACGGTATCATCACCAGTGGCTCTCGACACCTATTTGGGCAAATTAACTACTTCACATTTGGTTACATAATTTTGTTTTGCTAAAACAAAATATTTGGCTCCAGGCTATAATGTTGCCTGGAGTTTTCAGTTTTCGGTGCTGGGGTCGGCCTGCTGTGTTTACTGGCCGTATTCCGCGGTCTGCTTCCATCCCTGGTGGGATAAAGTGCTTCCGGCTATCATCGCATGATATCTGGTCGATCTGACTTTAGAGACCCATATGTGTATGGTACAAGACCCCTAACCGACCTCTCTATATGGCAGGCACTTCGATGCGAAATTACTTGAATTATGGGTGTTTAGATTACTACTGTGGACGGGAGGCCCCGATCGGGACAATGATATTGAGTTGAATGAAACGGCCGACATAAAGGTTGAATCGGGCCACCGGAAGTGACGTTACATGCGGCTCATCCAGGTTAAGGGCGTATGCGCTGGTTCTACAAACTAATGACGCAGTAAGCCTTTGATGACCGACAAACATAGGTCTGAGCAGTCAACAGATATATATACAGTTGATGTGCTATGGTGTTTATTACATTCATATCAGAGGCCTGAGTACATTATACAGTAAATAACATAAAATCTGTGACCGCTTCGCGCGATTTATCTTACCCCGGCCTGACCTCTGAGTGACCCCTGGCTGACCTCGGGTTGCTCTCTGGCTGACGTTCGGTCGCCCCTGGCCTTTCCTGTCGATGTCCCTTCCCGTGATGTAACCGGTGAGGCATTGACCCCTTGCCGCTCAGTCCGTCCTAATGACGAACACTTCCTGTGTTTCTCTCCCAGTGTAATGCCATCATGTAACCGGTGAGGCATTGATCCCTTGCCGCTCAGTCCGTCCTAATGACGAACGCTTCCTGTGTTTCTCTCCCAGTGTAATGCCATGATGTAACCGGTAAGGCATTGATCCCTTGCCGCTCAGTCTGTCCTAATGACGAACACTTCCTGTGTTTCTCTCCCGGTGTAATGCCATCATGTAACCGGTGAGGCATTGATCCCCTGCCGCTCAGTCCGTCCTAATGACGAACACTTCCTGTGTCTCTCTCCCGGTGTAATGCCATCATGTAACCGGTGAGGCATTGATCCTTTGCCGCTCAGTCCGTCCTAATGACGAACACTTCCTGTGTTTCTCTCCCAGTGTAATGCCATCATGTAACCGGTGAGGCATTGACCCCTTGCCGCTCAGTCCGTCCTAATGACGAACGCTTCCTGTGTTTCTCTCCCAGTGTAATGCCATCATGTAACCGGTGAGGGATTGATCCCTTGCCGCTCAGTCCGTCCTAATGACGAACACTTCCTGTGTTTCTCTCCCGGTGTAATGCCATCATGTAACCGGTGAGGCATTGATCCCTTGCCGCTCAGTCCGTCCTAATGACGAACACTTCCTGTGTTTCTCTCCCAGTGTAATGCCATCATGTAACCGGTGAGGGATTGATCCCTTGCCGCTCAGTCCGTCCTAATGACGAACACTTCCTGTGTTTCTCTCCCAGTGTAATGCCATCATGTAACCGGTGAGGCATTGATCCCTTGCCGCTCAGTCCGTCCTAATGACGAACGCTTCCTGTGTTTCTCTCCCAGTGTAATGCCATCATGTAACCGGTGAGGCATTGATCCTTTGCCGCTCAGTCCGTCCTAATGACGAACACTTCCTGTGTTTCTCTCGCGGTGTAATGCCATCATGTAACCGGTGAGGCATTGATCCCTTGCCGCTCAGTCCGTCCTAATGACGAACACTTCCTGTGTTTCTCTCCCGGTGTAATGCCATCATGTAACCGGTGAGGCATTGATCCCTTGCCGCTCAGTCCGTCCTAATGACGAACACTTCCTGTGTTTCTCTCCCGGTGTAATGCCATCATGTAACCGGTGAGGCATTGATCCCTTGCCGCTCAGTCCGTCCTAATGACGAACACTTCCTGTGTTTCTCTCCCAGTGTAATGCCATCATGTAACCGGTAAGGCATTGATCCCTTGCCGCTCAGTCCGTCCTAATGACGAACACTTCCTGTGTTTCTCTCCCGGTGTAATGCCATCATGTAACCGGTGAGGCATTGATCTCTTGCCGCTCAGTCCGTCCTAATGACGAACGCTTCCTGTGTTTCTCTCCCAGTGTAATGCCATCATGTAACCGGTGAGGGATTGATCCCTTGCCGCTCAGTCCGTCCTAATGACGAACACTTCCTGTGTTTCTCTCCCGGTGTAATGCCATCATGTAACCGGTGAGGCATTGATCCCTTGCCGCTCAGTCCGTCCTAATGACGAACACTTCCTGTGTTTCTCTCCCAGTGTAATGCCATCATGTAACCGGTGAGGCATTGATCCCTTGCCGCTCAGTCCGTCCTAATGACGAACACTTCCTGTGTTTCTCTCCCAGTGTAATGCCATCATGTAACCGGTGAGGCATTGATCCCTTGCCGCTCAGTCCGTCCTAATGACGAACACTTCCTGTGTTTTTCTCCCAGTGTAATGCCATCATGTAACCGGTGAGGCATTGATCCCTTGCCGCTCAGTCCGTCCTAATGACGAACACTTCCTGTGTTTCTCTCCCAGTGTAATGCCATCATGTAACCGGTGAGGCATTGATCCCTTGCCGCTCAGTCCGTCCTAATGACGAACACTTCCTGTGTTTCTCTCCCGGTGTAATGCCATCATGTAACCGGTGAGGCATTGATCCCTTGCCGCTCAGTCCGTCCTAATGACGAACGCTTCCTGTGTTTCTCTCCCGGTGTAATGCCATCATGTAACCGGTGAGGCATTGATCCCTTGCCGCTCAGTCCGTCCTAATGACGAACACTTCCTGTGTTTCTCTCCCAGTGTAATGCCATCATGTAACCGGTGAGGCATTGATCCCTTGCCGCTCAGTCCGTCCTAATGACGAACGCTTCCTGTGTTTCTCTCCCGGTGTAATGCCATCATGTAACCGGTGAGGCATTGATCCCTTGCCGCTCAGTCCGTCCTAATGACGAACACTTCCTGTGTTTCTCTCCCAGTGTAATGCCATCATGTAACCGGTAAGGCATTGATCCCTGGCCGCTCAGTCCGTCCTAATGACGAACACTTCCTGTGTTTCTCTCCCAGTGTAATGCCATCATGTAACCGGTGAGGCATTGATCCCTTGCCGCTCAGTCCGTCCTAATGACGAACACTTCCTGTGTTTCTCTCCCAGTGTAATGCCATCATGTAATCGGTGAGGCATTGATCCCTTGCCGCTCAGTCCGTCCTAATGACGAACACTTCCTGTGTTTCTCTCCCGGTGTAATGCCATCATGTAACCGGTGAGGCATTGATCCCTTGCCGCTCAGTCCGTCCTAATGACGAACACTTCCTGTGTTTCTCTCCCAGTGTAATGCCATCATGTAACCGGTGAGGGATTGTTCCCTTGCCGCTCAGTCCGTCCTAATGACGAACACTTCCTGTGTTTCTCTCCCGGTGTAATGCCATCATGTAACCGGTGAGGCATTGATCCCTTGCCGCTCAGTCCGTCCTAATGACGAACACTTCCTGTGTTTCTCTCCCGGTGTAATGCCATCATGTAACCGGTGAGGCATTGATCCCTTGCCGCTCAGTCCGTCCTAATGACGAACACTTCCTGTGTTTCTCTCCCAGTGTAATGCCATCATGTAACCGGTGAGGCATTGATCCCTTGCCGCTCAGTCCGTCCTAATGACGAACACTTCCTGTGTTTCTCTCCCAGTGTAATGCCATCATGTAACCGGTGAGGCATTGATCCCTGGCCGCTCAGTCCATCCTAATGACGAACACTTCCTGTGTTTCTCTCCCGGTGTAATGCCATCATGTAACCGGTGAGGCATTGATCCCTTGCCGCTCAGTCCGTCCTAATGACGAACACTTCATGTGTTTCTCTTCCGGTGTAATGCCATCATGTAACCGGTGAGGCATTGATCCCTTGCCGCTCAGTCCGTCCTAATGACGAACGCTTCCTGTGTTTCTCTCCCAGTGTAATGCCATCATGTAACCGGTGAGGCATTGATCCCTTGCCGCTCAGTCTGTCCTAATGACGAACACTTCCTGTGTTTCTCTTCCGGTGTAATGCCATCATGTAACCGGTGAGGCATTGATCCCTTGCCGCTCAGTCCGTCCTAGGGACGAACACTTCCTGTGTTTCTCTCCCAGTGTAATGCCATCATGTAACCGGTGAGGCATTGATCCCTTGCCGCTCAGTCCGTCCTAATGACGAACACTTCCTGTGTTTCTCTCCCAGTGTAATGCCATCATGTAACCGGTGAGGCATTGATCCCTTGCCGCTCAGTCCGTCCTAATGACGAACACTTCCTGTGTTTCTCTCCCAGTGTAATGCCATCATGTAACCGGTGAGGCATTGATCCCTTGCCGCTCAGTCCGTCCTCATGACGAACACTTCCTGTGTTTCTCTCCCAGTGTAATGCCATCATGTAACCGGTGAGGCATTGATCCCTTGCCGCTCAGTCCGTCCTAATGACGAACACTTCCTGTGTTTCTCTTCCGGTGTAATGCCATCATGTAACCGGTGAGGCATTGATCCCTTGCCGCTCAGTCCGTCCTAATGACGAACACTTCCTGTGTTTCTCTTCCGGTGTAATGCCATCATGTAACCGGTGAGGCATTGATCCCTTACCGCTCAGTCCGTCCTAGGGACGAACACTTCCTGTGTTTCTCTCCCAGTGTAATGCCATCATGTAACCGGTGAGGCATTGATCCCTTGCCGCTCAGTCCGTCCTAATGACGAACACTTCCTGTGTTTCTCTCCCAGTGTAATGCCATCATGTAACCGGTGAGGCATTGATCCCTTGCCGCTCAGTCCGTCCTAATGACGAACACTTCCTGTGTTTCTCTCCCGGTGTAATGCCATCATGTAACCGGTGAGGCATTGATCCCTTGCCGCTCAGTCCGTCCTAATGACGAACACTTCATGTGTTTCTCTCCCGGTGTAATGCCATCATGTAGCCGGTGAGGCATTGATCCCTTGCCGCTCAGTCCGTCCTAATGACGAACACTTCCTGTGTTTCTCTCCCAGTGTAATGCCATCATGTAACCGGTGAGGCATTGATCCCTTGCCGCTCAGTCCGTCCTAATGACGAACACTTCCTGTGTTTCTCTCCCAGTGTAATGCCATCATGTAACCGGTGAGGCATTGATCCCTTGCCGCTCAGTCCGTCCTAATGACGAACACTTCCTGTGTTTCTCTCCCAGTGTAATGCCATCATGTAACCCGTGAGGCATTGATCCCTTGCCGCTCAGTCCGTCCTAATGACGAACACTTCCTGTGTTTCTCTTCCGGTGTAATGCCATCATGTAACCGGTGAGGCATTGATCCCTTGCCGCTCAGTCCGTCCTAATGACGAACACTTCCTGTGTTTCTCTCCCAGTGTAATGCCATCATGTAACCGGTGAGGCATTGATCCCTTGCCGCTCAGTCCGTCCTAATGACGAACACTTCCTGTGTTTCTCTCCCGGTGTAATGCCATCATGTAACCGGTGAGGCATTGATCCCTTGCCGCTCAGTCCGTCCTAATGACGAACGCTTCCTGTGTTTTTCTCCCAGTGTAATGCCATCATGTAACCGGTGAGGGATTGATCCCTTGCCGCTCAGTCCGTCCTAATGACGAACACTTCATGTGTTTCTCTCCCGGTGTAATGCCATCATGTAACCGGTGAGGGATTGATCCCTTGCCGCTCAGTCCGTCCTAATGACGAACACTTCCTGTGTTTCTCTCCCAGTGTAATGCCATCATGTAACCGGTGAGGCATTGATCCCTTGCCGCTCAGTCCGTCCTAATGACGAACACTTCATGTGTTTCTCTCCCGGTGTAATGCCATCATGTAACCGGTGAGGCATTGATCCCTTGCCGCTCAGTCCGTCCTAATGACGAACACTTCCTGTGTTTCTCTCCCAGTGTAATGCCATCATGTAACCGGTGAGGGATTGATCCCTTGCCGCTCAGTCCGTCCTAATGACGAACACTTCATGTGTTTCTCTCCCGGTGTAATGCCATCATGTAACCGGTGAGGCATTGATCTCTTGCCGCTCAGTCCGTCCTAATGACGAACACTTCCTGTGTTTCTCTCCCAGTGTAATGCCATCATGTAACCGGTGAGGCATTGGTCCCTTGCCGCTCAGTCCGTCCTAATGACGAACACTTCCTGTGTTTCTCTCCCAGTGTAATGCCATCATGTAACCGGTGAGGCATTGATCCCTTGCCGTTCAGTCCGTCCTAATGACGAACACTTCCTGTGTTTCTCTCCCAGTGTAATGCCATCATGTAACCGGTAAGGCATTGATCCCTTGCCGCTCAGTCCGTCCTAATGACGAACACTTCCTGTGTTTCTCTCCCGGTGTAATGCCATCATGTAACCGGTGAGGCATTGATCCCTTGCCGCTCAGTCCATCCTAATGACGAACACTTCATGTGTTTCTCTCCCAGTGTAATGCCATCATGTAACCGGTGAGGCATTGATCCCTTGCCGCTCAGTCCGTCCTAATGACGAACACTTCATGTGTTTCTCTCCCGGTGTAATGCCATCATGTAACCGGTGAGGCATTGATCCCTTGCCGCTCAGTCCGTCCTAATGACGAACACTTCCTGTGTTTCTCTCCCAGTGTAATGCCATCATGTAACCGGTGAGGCATTGATCCCTTGCCGCTCAGTCCGTCCTAATGACGAACACTTCATGTGTTTCTCTCCCGGTGTAATGCCATCATGTAACCGGTGAGGCATTGATCCCTTGCCGCTCAGTCCGTCCTAATGACGAACACTTCCTGTGTTTCTCTCCCAGTGTAATGCCATCATGTAACCGGTGAGGGATTGATCCCTTGCCGCTCAGTCCGTCCTAATGACGAACACTTCATGTGTTTCTCTCCCGGTGTAATGCCATCATGTAACCGGTGAGGCATTGATCTCTTGCCGCTCAGTCCGTCCTAATGACGAACACTTCCTGTGTTTCTCTCCCAGTGTAATGCCATCATGTAACCGGTGAGGCATTGGTCCCTTGCCGCTCAGTCCGTCCTAATGACGAACACTTCCTGTGTTTCTCTCCCAGTGTAATGCCATCATGTAACCGGTGAGGCATTGATCCCTTGCCGTTCAGTCCGTCCTAATGACGAACACTTCCTGTGTTTCTCTCCCAGTGTAATGCCATCATGTAACCGGTAAGGCATTGATCCCTTGCCGCTCAGTCCGTCCTAATGACGAACACTTCCTGTGTTTCTCTCCCGGTGTAATGCCATCATGTAACCGGTGAGGCATTGATCCCTTGCCGCTCAGTCCATCCTAATGACGAACACTTCATGTGTTTCTCTCCCAGTGTAATGCCATCATGTAACCGGTGAGGCATTGATCCCTTGCCGCTCAGTCCGTCCTAATGACGAACACTTCATGTGTTTCTCTCCCGGTGTAATGCCATCATGTAACCGGTGAGGCATTGATCCCTTGCCGCTCAGTCCGTCCTAATGACGAACACTTCCTGTGTTTCTCTCCCAGTGTAATGCCATCATGTAACCGGTGAGGCATTGATCCCTTGCCGCTCAGTCCGTCCTAATGACGAACACTTCATGTGTTGCTCTCCCGGTGTAATGCCATCATGTAACCGGTGAGGCATTGATCCCTTGCCGCTCAGTCCGTCCTAATGACGAACACTTCCTGTGTTTCTCTCCCAGTGTAATGCCATCATGTAACCGGTGAGGGATTGATCCCTTGCCGCTCAGTCCGTCCTAATGACGAACACTTCATGTGTTTCTCTCCCGGTGTAATGCCATCATGTAACCGGTGAGGCATTGATCCCTTGCCGCTCAGTCCGTCCTAATGACGAACACTTCCTGTGTTTCTCTCCCAGTGTAATGCCATCATGTAACCGGTGAGGCATTGATCCCTTGCCGCTCAGTCCGTCCTAATGACGAACACTTCATGTGTTTCTCTCCCGGTGTAATGCCATCATGTAACCGGTGAGGCATTGATCCCTTGCCGCTCAGTCCGTCCTAATGACGAACACTTCCTGTGTTTCTCTCCCAGTGTAATGCCATCATGTAACCGGTGAGGCATTGATCCCTTGCCGCTCAGTCCGTCCTAATGACGAACGCTTCCTGTGTTTCTCTCCCGGTGTAATGCCATCATGTAACCGGTGAGGCATTGATCCCTTGCCGCTCAGTCCGTCCTAATGACGAACACTTCCTGTGTTTCTCTCCCAGTGTAATGCCATCATGTAACCGGTGAGGCATTGATCCCTGGCCGCTCAGTCCGTCCTAATGACGAACACTTCATGTGTTTCTCTCCCGGTGTAATGCCATCATGTAACCGGTGAGGCATTGATCCCTTGCCGCTCAGTCCGTCCTAATGACGAACACTTCCTGTGTTTCTCTCCCAGTGTAATGCCATCATGTAACCGGTGAGGCATTGATCCCTTGCCGCTCAGTCCGTCCTAATGACGAACACTTCCTGTGTTTCTCTCCCAGTGTAATGCCATCATGTAACCGGTGAGGCATTGATCCCTTGCCGCTCAGTCCGTCCTAATGACGAACGCTTCCTGTGTTTCTCTCCCAGTGTAATGCCATCATGTAACCGGTGAGGCATTGATCCCTTGCCGCTCAGTCCGTCCTAATGACGAACACTTCCTGTGTTTCTCTCCCAGTGTAATGCCATCATGTAACCGGTAAGGCATTGATCCCTTGCCGCTCAGTCCGTCCTAATGACGAACACTTCCTGTGTTTCTCTCCCGGTGTAAGGCCATCATGTAACCGGTGAGGCATTGACCCCTTGCCGCTTAGTCCGTCCTAATGACGAACACTTCCTGTGTTTCTCTCCCAGTGTAATGCCATCATGTAACCGGTGAGGCATTGATCCCTTGCCGTTCAGTCCGTCCTAATGACGAACACTTCCTGTGTTTCTCTCCCAGTGTAATGCCATCATGTAACCGGTGAGGCATTGATCCCTTGCCGCTCAGTCCGTCCTAATGACGAACGCTTCCTGTGTTTCTCTCCCAGTGTAATGCCATCATGTAACCGGTGAGGCATTGATCCCTTGCCGCTCAGTCCGTCCTAATGACGAACACTTCCTGTGTTTCTCTCCCGGTGTAAGGCCATCATGTAACCGGTGAGGCATTGGTCCCTTGCCGCTCAGTCCGTCCTAATGACGAACGCTTCCTGTGTTTCTCTCCCAGTGTAATGCCATCATGTAACCGGTGAGGCATTGATCCCTTGCCGCTCAGTCCGTCCTAATGATGAACACTTCCTGTGTTTCTCTCCCAGTGTAATGCCATCATGTAACCGGTGAGGCATTGATCCCTTGCCGCTCAGTCCGTGCTAATGACGAACACTTCCTGTGTTTCTCTCCCAGTGTAATGACATCATGTAGCCGGTGAGGCATTGATCCCTTGCCGCTCAGTCCGTCCTAGGGACGAACACTTCCTGTGTTTCTCTCCCGGTGTAATGCCATCATGTAACCGGTGAGGCATTGATCCCTGGCCGCTCAGTCCATCCTAATGACGAACACTTCCTGTGTTTCTCTCCCAGTGTAATGCCATCATGTACCCGGTGAGGCATTGACCCCTTGCCGCTCAGTCCGTCCTAATGACGAACACTTCCTGTGTTTCTCTCCCAGTGTAATGACATCATGTAACCGGTGAGGCATTGATCCCTTGCCGCTCAGTCCGTCCTAATGACGAACGCTTCCTGTGTTTCTCTCCCAGTGTAATGCCATCATGTAACCGGTGAGGCATTGATCCCTTGCCGCTCAGTCCGTCCTAATGACGAACACTTCCTGTGTTTCTCTCCCAGTGTAATGCCATCATGTAACCGGTGAGGCATTGATCCCTTGCCGCTCAGTCCGTCCTAATGACGAACACTTCCTGTGTTTCTCTCCCAGTGTAATGACATCATGTAACCGGTGAGGCATTGATCCCTTGCCGCTCAGTCCGTCCTAATGACGAACACTTCCTGTGTTTCTCTCCCAGTGTAATGCCATCATGTAACCGGTGAGGCATTGATCCCTTGCCGCTCAGTCCGTCCTAATGACGAACGCTTCCTGTGTTTCTCTCCCGGTGTAATGCCATCATGTAGCGATTATAGCAGTTACACGGGTTAGGAGGGAAGGAGGGGGGTGGGAGGGGAAGGGAGGGGAGTGTATGTCGTGCGAGACCCGGTAAACCAGTGTCAAGTCTCTTGTTTTCTGTGCAAATCAATCCTCTCAGTTACCATGTACATGTCTCTCTGTCTCTGGTTCTGCCACAGTCCTCAACGTGAGTACCTCCGCCCAACTGCTTCAATATATGTCCGTCTCTCTCATAGATACATACATATATTATACATACTATTAGTGTGAATACATGTCTCTCTGTCTGGTTCTCCCACAGTCCTCAACGTGAGTACCTCCGCCCAGCTGGCCTTCCAGATGCACAGTGCCTTCATCCCCCCCACCCTCGACTCCAGCTCTTCCATCGAATACTTCCCCTACTTCGAGGGGCGCTACCTGGCGGTGGCCGCCTCCCTGGCCGGCGGAAACGTCATGGCAACCTTCGTGAAGCTGCTGCAGCAGTGGACGCACGAACTGGGTGAGTGGTGTGTTGACGTCATGACAACCTTCGTGAAGCTGCTGCAGCAGTGGACGCACGAACTGGGTGAGTGGTGTGTGGGCGTTATGGCAACCTTCGTGACGCTGCTGCAGCATTGGACGCACGAACTGGGTGAGTGGTGTGTGGGCGTCATGGCAACCTTCGTGAAGCTGCTGCAGCCGTGGACGCACGAACTGGGTGAGTGGTGTGTGGGCGTTATGGCAACCTTCGTGAAGCTGCTGCAGCCGTGGACGCACGAACTGGGTGAGTGGTGTGTGGGCGTCATGGCAACCTTCGTGAAGCTGCTGCAGCACTAAAGCGGCCTAAAACACCAATTCATCTCATTTCACTGACCTTATTGATATCAATTCTTGGAAACTGTGGAACCATCTAGCGTGCAGTGTGCAACCTTCCTCGCTTTACGCGTTGTACATATGCATATATATATATTTATTATGACGAAAATTCGTCATATGTCAGTTGGTCGTGTTTGTATATTATATATCTGTTTCACTAAAAAACGGGAAGTCGTTTTGTGACCTAACGGCTGCATACATCGGTTCGCAGTCTATAGTATCTAATAGCTAGGCTATAGGGCTATACCATACTCGTCACCCAGGTTAAAAGGTCAAGATCACAGCGATTTTTTGAAAAAATAACTAAAAACGCTTATATCCGTTAATATTGACGGTTTCAAGTTTCAAGATGTGCTAGCATTTTGAGGCGCAATTTTCGGGTATTGTTTGATGCGTAATATGTCATAGAAATATGAATTGAGATGAGTTCTCTGATGCGTCACGTGACGTCACGATGACGTCACTTTTAGTACTTAAAAAAAATCGTCAAAAATCAGAAAAAAAATCCCAAAAATGAGTGAGTAGCATCATATTGTAGGAAAAGTAGTTCCTCGTATAGCTGCAAACTAAAAACAATATGTTCCTATCTTACTTCCGGTTCCAGGGCCGACGGCAATTCTCTATGGAACTTTCCATGTTAAAGCGCTGTATCTTTAGGCGGGGAAAAATGTTTTGTCGTGTATTTCACAAGTGCCTCCATCAAGCGACACCGGCATTTTTTTCTTAGTTAAACATGATACATAGTAGCCTCAGTGCTTATCGCATGCGATTGGAGCAAATAGTGACGTCACAGGATTTTTTTGAAATTTGGCCAATGGTGAAAGATACGGCTTTTTTGTGTTAGCAGAGGCTCCCACGGGTGTCCTATTCAAGCCATCACTCAATGCTTGCACCTGTGGATGGATAATACTAAGCTGAGTCATAATCTGTCAACATGGTTTCATAGCCATATTACTTTTTGGTATATAGTCGAAATCGTTTAACATCCTATGGGGAAAAATGAACTTGATCGAATATGATCTTCTTCCGCTCAAGCTATTTCAGTCTCCTTCGCCACATAGTGAGGTAATATCACATTAAAGCAAGTTATAAGAAAAACACGGCGATCTCTGTATTACTTTTTGTTTCCATGGCAACGAAGCCACTGGCCTAATGGTAAACATAGATTCTTGCCATTGAAAGAAAAATCGTCAAAAATCAGATAAAAATGCTAAAATTGCATTCGTTTCGCCAATTAGTTACCAATAAGCATCCACAGATCACTTAATGCTTCAATCAGGCGGATGTTGCTCAGTTATGGCGCTAGAGCGCTTCAAAGTGGGACTACACCTTTGAGGGTCGCCAATGATGAGTGAATGGAGATTGTGTCCATCTTTAAAACAACGTCAAAATTAAGAAAAACATGCCAGAGCTGTGATCTTTAGGCCAAATGGTAGGGATCATTGATCGGGAGAGAACTAGTAAAAGAAACAAATGAGTTGCTATATCACTTCGCATGGAGTGTTCATTGCTCTTGTCCTAGATCTCCGTGTCTCCGCAATGATGAACTAGTGCAACTTTTGGCCATTTCGTCAAGCCATAGCTGAAGGACTATTCTTTCTATCGCCTAGCTCTTTAATCGAATAAGTTTTGGCAGTAAACCATGGCGTATTGCCACTTGGACTTTGTCGTGCGTCACGTCATAACGTCACTATGACGTCATGACGTCACACATCTTACGTAAGCTATTACTCAGCTATTATAAGGTATGGCGACTTTCGGGTCGCTTGACGTTGCAGGTCGTGTTCAGGGACAGTTTGTGCCGTGTGTAACTTTTTTGGCGCAGGGGATAAGTATGCGTCAAAAATGACGTCATAGCTAGCGTGCTCCTACGAAATGTTGGGTTTGCTTTATTTTCAGCCACTTTGGCAATAGCTGTCATAACCCAAGTTGATAGGTATGGAAAATTAAACAAATAGAAGCCATCTTGAGAATTTTTGAGAACGTCAAATGACGTCATGTCACGTCACGATGACGTATTAGAAGATAAAAAGTAAATTTCGTAGCGCCATTCATAATGAGTCAAGCAATCGCTCTTGAGAACAACATTTCATGTTCACTTAAACACGTCGTCTTCAGAAACACCTATGGCGAGCTGGCTAAGTGTGCGTCAACGTCATAGCTTACGTGCTCCTACGAAAGTTTGGGCCTGCTTGATGTTCAGCTAATTTGGCAATAGCTACCATCACCCACAAATTCATGAGTTCACCCATGAGTTCGTAAGTAGGTATACCAACAAAATAGAAGCCATCGCGAATATTGTCGTGATCGTCAAGTGAAGTTTGTGAAGTCACGAAGACATAATAAATAAAAGATACGAAAGTACCGTTAATATTGCTTCAAGAGAAGCGCCTTGGCTTCAAACTGTATGTCCAATTAAGCTCCGCCTACAGTGCCACGCTGCCTGTCGAAGGCAGCACTTAGCCCAAATTGCCCCTATAAGGCCCTTCAGCCGAAATTGGCTCTGACGACTCGTAACGTCGCCATTAATACAGCTTCCAAATGTACTTATGTATTTTCGTCCTCGACCTATGGTCGAATATCTCTTGTATATATATATCTGGTCGCGTGGTAACGATGTGGTGTCTGTTTCTCGCCAGGTCTCGGGGTGCCCGAGTCCAAGATCTGGGACCGGCTTCACACGCTGGGCCAGGAGAGTCAGCCCAACGACGTGGAGCTGGTAATATCGCCCACCGTGTACGGTGAGCGCCACGCGCCCAACCAGCGCGCCTCCGTCACCAACATCACGGCGCTCAACACCGGGCTCGGCAGCGTCTACGTCGCCCTCTGCCGGGGCCTCGTCGCCAACCTCCACAGCATGATGAACCAGGACTGCCTGCTGGCCGCCGGAGTCCACCGCATCATCGGCAGCGGGACTGCCGTCAGCCGAAACAGCCTGCTGCGACACGAGATTGAGGAGTACTACAAGCTGCCGCTGGAGCTCTGTCCCGGAAGTGAGGCGGACGCCGCCGTCGGGGCCGCGCTGGCCGCCGCTGGGGGGCGCTAGTGGTTGAGGAGCACTACCAGCTGACGCTGGAGCTCTGTCCCGGAAGTGAGGCGAACGCCGCCGTCGGGGCGGCGACGCCGCCGTCGGGGCCCCGCTGGCCGCCGCTGGGGGGCGCTAGTGGTGGATTCTTCGTATTGCGACTAAAGCTGTATTGCCTAACGCTGTTGCGATGACGTCACGGGTGATGTCGCTAGTGGTCGCTGGTTGTCGCGCCGCTAGGCGTCGCTGGTTGTCTCGCCGCTAGGGGTCGCTGGTTGTCGCGCCACTAGAGGTCGCTGGTTGTTGGGCCGCTAGAGATCGCTGTTTGTCGCGCCCCTAAGGGTCGCTGGTTGTTGCGCCGCTAGGAGTCGCTGCTTGTCGCACGTGCCGTAGCGCGCAGACCGCCATCTGTCGAGCACTTTCCACTAGAGGCGCCAGTGGTCCCTGGTACTGGGCACATCGCTCGTCCGCGTTCCTCTTGGTGTCGCCACCGTCGCGACCCTCAGCCTGGATGGCCGTGTTGTGTGGCACGTGATGCATACCTCTTACCTCGTTATGTGTCGGCGAGGACTGTACGCCGGCGAGGACCGTACGCCCCACGCGATCAACTCAACCGGGGAACGCCCACAGGTCCTGTCGTCACAAAGCAAACGACAAATCAAACGACGTTTGTCAGTAGTCTCCCATAGTTTATATTTCAAATATAAAATGCGAAATGTATCATAATATTGCTTTGTGATTTGTGCTGGTTTTAAGAACGAATTCAAGCAGATAACTTACTCTCAACTTTCTAACATTGTTAGCTTAACACAGTTTTGTTTATATTAAAAACTATTATATTAAAAAACGATTATATCAAAAAAAGCATAGACACCTTTATAATGACGTCCGTTCTATTTGCGTAAAGAGATTTGGAAATCAGGATTACGCTCTAGAGTTGTTGTAATGAGAGATCCTTACTGTGTCCCAAGTAAATGTTTACAGAAAACAAAGGGTTATGTAGCTCTAGGTACCGTAGACTGCAGTTATGGAATAAAACAATGTATTATAATACAATATCTCCATTAATCAGGTACAGCTCGCACCACCGATCCACGTGCCGTTAAGCTCTCAGGTGGCCAGAGCACTCAATGCGGGCGCTAACCCACTGAGGTATCTCTCCGGCCCCATGACAAACATGGAGCGTGTATTTGAAGTGCCAATGTGTGTGAAACCCTGGTGCTGATATGAAGTGTAGATGTTGTAGCACTCTGCTGGCACCTGTACGCTCACGTCTGTACATTATACACCTAACGTTGTTACTGAACGTTAATACGCACAATTAATGCACCAAATATGATGATGAAAGCTTGATGAAAGCATACCTAAATTTGATTGGGAGTGATTCATTAAATAGATGATTGTGACTACCATGTAAAGATATATAATCTCCTGCTGTTGGTATTACTACAATAATATAGACCTTCCTTAGCGTTGTCCTGTTGTTTGCAGTATCAGATAGTGATTTGCTGAATGTTTGTGTGCATTATGTGCACTGTGTAAGGCTGACGTTTTCAGGCACTGTTGTAATATGTGTATGTCCAGTTTCTGGTAAATATACACATTTTTGTTACGTTGGTTTTGTAGGCTGTAGTGATACATGACGTGTTTGACTTGGTGACAAGCATGGTTAGTTTCTCTGGTGATAGATTGACTATGCTGGTGGAGTGCTGCGTACACCGGGCGTACACCTTGAATCGTGCAGTCAGCGTGCAGTCAGCGTACACTCAGCGTCCACTCAGCGTACACTCAGCGTACACTCAGAGTAAACTCAGCGTACACTCAGCGTACACTCAGCGTACACCCAGCGTACACTCAGCGTACAGATTATGAATACACGGTAATGTTCATAAAATTGTAGCGTATACTCCCCGTATACACTCCCCAATCGTGCACTCCGCGTACACTCTCCACCCGTACACTCCACGCACACTCTCCACCCATACACTCCACGCACACTCTCCACCCATACACTCCACGCACACTTTCCACCCATACACTCCACGCACACTCTCCACCCATACACTCCACGCACACTCCACCCATACACTCCACGCACACTCCACCCATACACTCCACGCACACTCCACCCATACACTCCACGCACACTCTCCACCCATACACTCCACGCACACTCCACCCATACACTCCACGCACACTCTCCACCCATACACTCCACGCATACTCTCCACCCATACACTCCACGCACACTCTCCACCCATACACTCCACGCACACTCTCCACCCATACACTCCACGCACACTCTCCACCCATACACTCCACGCACACTCAACCCGTACACTCCACGCACACTCTCCACCCATACACTCCACGCACACTCTCCACCCATACACTCGACGCACACTCTCCACCCATACACTCCACGCACACTCTCCACCCATACACTCCACGCACACTCCACCCGTACACTCCACGCACACTCTCCACCCATACACTCCACGCACACTCTCCACCCATACACTCCACGCACACTCCACCCATACACTCCACGCACACTCTCCACCCATACACTCCACGCACACTCCACCCATACACTCCACGCACCCTCCACCCATACACTCCACGCACACTCTCCACCCATACACTCCACGCACACTCCACCCATACACTCCACGCACACTCACCACCCATACACTCCACGCACACACTCCACCCATACACTCCACGCACACTCTCCACCCATACACTCCACGCACACTCCACCCATACACTCCACGCACACACTCCACCCATACACTCCACGCACACACTCCACCCATACACTCCACGCACACTCCACCCATACACTCCACGCACACTCTCCACCCATACACTCCATGCACACTCCACCCATACACTCCACGCACACTCTCCACCCATACACTCCACGCACACTCCACCCATACACTCCACGCACATTCTCCACCCATACACTCCACGCACACTCCACCCATACACTCCACGCACACGCCACCCATACACTCCACGCACACTCGCCACCCATACACTCCACGCACACACGCCACCCATACACTCCACGCACACTCCACCCATACACTCCACGCACACTCTCCACCCATACACTCCACGCACACTCCACCCATACACTCCACGCACACTCCACCCATACACTCCACGCACACTCCACCCATACACTCCACGCACACTCCACCCATACACTCCACGCACACTCCACCCATACACTCCACGCACACACTCCACCCATACACTCCACGCACACGCCACCCATACACTCCACGCACACTCGCCACCCATACACTCCATGCACACTCCACCCATACACTCCACGCACCCTCCACCCATACACTCCACGCACACGCCACCCATACACTCCACGCACACTCCACCCATACACTCCACGCACACTCCACCCATACACTCCACGCACACTCTCCACCCATACACTCCACGCACACTCACCACCCATACACTCCACGCACACGCCACCCATACACTCCACGCACACTCGCCACCCATACACTCCATGCACACTCCACCCATACACTCCACGCACCCTCCACCCATACACTCCACGCACACGCCACCCATACACTCCACGCACACTCCACCCATACACTCCACGCACACTCCACCCATACACTCCACGCACACTCCACCCATACACTCCATGCACACTCCACCCATACACTCCACGCACACTCTCCACCCATACACTCCACGCACACTCCACCCATACACTCCACGCACACTCTCCACCCATACACTCCATGCACACTCCACCCATACACTCCACGCACACTCTCCACCCATACACTCCACGCACACTCTCCACCCATACACTCCACGCACACTCCACCCATACACTCCACGCACACTCTCCACCCATACACTCCACGCACACTCACCACCCATACACTCCACGCACACGCCACCCATACACTCCACGCACACTCGCCACCCATACACTCCATGCACACTCCACCCATACACTCCACGCACCCTCCACCCATACACTCCACGCACACGCCACCCATACACTCCACGCACACTCCACCCATACACTCCACGCACACTCCACCCATACACTCCACGCACACTCCACCCATACACTCCACGCACACACTCCACCCATACACTCCACGCACACGCCACCCATACACTCCACGCACACTCTCCACCCATACACTCCACGCACACTCACCACCCATACACTCCACCCATACGCCACCCATACACTCCACGCACACTCGCCACCCATACACTCCACGCACACTCCACCCATACACTCCACGCACACTCGCCACCCATACACTCCACGCACACGCCACCCATACACTCCACGCACACTCGCCACCCATACACTCCACGCACACTCCACCCATACACTCCACGCACACTCTCCACCCATACACTCCACGCACACTCCACCCATACACTCCACGCACACTCGCCACCCATACACTCCACGCACACTCCACCCATACACTCCACGCATACTCGCCACCCATACACTCCACGCACACTCCACCCATACACTCCACGCACACTCGCCACCCATACACTCCACGCACACTCCACCCATACACTCCACGCACACTCGCCACCCATACACTCCACGCACACTCCACCCATACACTCCACGCATACTCGCCACCCATACACTCCACGCACACTCTCCACCCATACACTCCACGCACACTCTCCACCCATACACTCCACGCACACTCGCCATCCATACACTCCACGCACACTCCACCCATACACTCCACGCACACTCCACCCATACACTCCACGCACACTCCACCCATACACTCCACGCACACTCCACCCATACACTCCACGCACACTCTCCACCCATACACTCCACGCACACTCGCCACCCATACACTCCACGCACACTCCACCCATACACTCCACACACACTCCACCCATACACTCCACGCACACTCCACCCATACACTCCACGCACACTCGCCACCCATACACTCCACGCACACACTCCACCCATACACTCCACGCACACTCGCCACCCATACACTCCACGCACACTCGCCACCCATACACTCCACGCACACTCCACCCATACACTCCACGCACACTCCACCCATACACTCCACGCACACTCACCACCCATACACTCCACGCACACTCCACCCATACACTCCACGCACACACGCCACCCATGCACTCCACGCACACTCGCCACCCATACACTCCACGCACACTCGCCACCCATACACTCCACGCACACGCCACCCATACACTCCACGCACACACGCCACCCATACACTCCATGCACACTCCACCCATACACTCCACGCACACTCCACCCATACACTCCACGCACACTCTCCACCCATACACTCCACGCACACTCGCCACCCATACACTCCACGCACACTCCACCCATACACTCCACACACACTCCACCCATACACTCCACGCACACTCCACCCATACACTCCACGCACACTCGCCACCCATACACTCCACGCACACACTCCACCCATACACTCCACGCACACTCGCCACCCATACACTCCACGCACACTCGCCACCCATACACTCCACGCACACTCCACCCATACACTCCACGCACACTCCACCCATACACTCCACGCACACTCACCACCCATACACTCCACGCACACTCCACCCATACACTCCACGCACACACGCCACCCATGCACTCCACGCACACTCGCCACCCATACACTCCACGCACACTCGCCACCCATACACTCCACGCACACGCCACCCATACACTCCACGCACACACGCTACCCATACACTCCACGCATACTCACCATACAATCAGCGTGCTTCCTCCACCCATACACTCCACACTCACTCCACCCATACACTCCACCCATACACTCCACGCACACTCACCACCCATACACTCCACGCACACTCCACCCATACACTCCACGCACACTCCACCCATACACTCCACGCACACTCACCACCCATACACTCCACGCATACTCACCATACAATCAGCGTGCTTCCTCCACCCATACACTCCACGCTCACTCCACCCATACACTCCACCCATACACTCCACGCACACTCACCACCCATACACTCCACCCATACACTCCACGCACACTCACCACCCATACACTCCACGCTCACTCCACCCATACACTCCACCCATACACTCCACGCACACTCCACCCATACACTCCACGCACACTCCACCCATACACTCCACGCACACTCCACCCATACACTCCACGCACACTCACCACCCATACACTCCACGCACACTCCACCCATACACTCCACGCACACTCCACCCATACACTCCACGCACACTCCACCCATACACTCCACGCACACTCCACCCATACACTCCACGCACACTCCACCCATACACTCCACGCACACTCACCACCCATACACTCCACGCACACTCCACCCATACACTCCACGCACACTCCACCCATACACTCCACGCACACTCGCCACCCATACACTCCACGCACACTCGCCACCCATACACTCCACGCACACTCCACCCATACACTCCACGCACACTCCACCCATACACTCCACGCACACTCGCCACCCATACACTCCACGCTCACTCCACCCATACACTCCACCCATACACTCCACGCACACTCACCACCCATACACTCCACGCACACTCCACCCATACACTCCACGCACACTCCACCCATACACTCCACGCTCACTCCACCCATACACTCCACCCATACACTCCACGCACACTCACCACCCATACACTCCACGCACACTCCACCCATACACTCCACGCACGCTCCACCCATACACTCCACGCACACTCCACCCATACACTCCACGCACTCTCCACCCATACACTCCACGCACACCCCACCCATACACTCCACGCACACTCGCCATACAATCAGCGTGCACCCCATCGTTCAGTGCACTCACGTGGTGCTAACCAGGTTCTGACCTGCGTGCCAACATATCATGTCTGGATGCCTTGTCTATGATACATCTGTGGTACCTCTATGAAAGACATCACTCCTTCCTCTAACCTGACGTCATACAGGGGGCCGCACCTACACGAACATAGGCTTAAATGGCAATTTATTTAACGTCAACTTGAGTATCTGCCAATGGTAATTAAGTCGCTGGGTGCGGAAAACGTGCTGTAGCCGTTTTCTGGAGGTATACAATGTATGCACGCTCCTTGTACGTTAGATAAATAAAAAACACAGTTCTTTGTAGGGCTATTCGTCTGTGACGTCAGGCCACTAGAAGCCACCCTGGGCAGCCAGCTAGTAACTTTATTACCACGTGCTCTGGGCCAAACGACCGGGCGTCATCCGGTTATACATTAAGTTATACATACCTGAAGTGAGTGTTGGACTTTATTTGTCATCCCTCGTTATGTCTCCGCCACTAGATGGCAGCACCGGGTGGCCGCTGAAGATTGTTTCTGATGGAGACCTGTCACCATTCCCTCCCACCGATACCAGACCTCCTTTTGTAGGTCACGTGATGTATGTTTGAAGGACGGAATAAACGAACGTTTAATAAACAAATCAGAGTTTGCGTTTTTTCGCTTTATGTTGAAAATCACCGCAGGGGATCAAAACGTCTGGCATTAGGACCTATTTCACAAACATTAGAGAGCGTCTCCACCTTTTTTCATACTTGTCTAGTTGCTGCTTGGCTAAAAGAATGTGTTTTTCCAACATAATATGGTACTTTAAGACGACCTTAAAAATATGAAAGCTGACAGGAGCCGCCTTACACTTCTGTTTATGAATAAAGTTTCTTGCAACAAGTAAAAACAGTTATTGGGGGCGTAATCTGCCTTGATATCTCCTAATAATAGTTGCAATTTATGTAGATGGACGTCTTCAGCGGCATTACTTTTCCACCAAGATAAAAAGTCCTCCCAGAATGTTCTTACAACGGGACATGATATAAACCTGTGGATGATCGTATCAATTCCATCGCAGTAATCGCAAATGTCGTTTTCAACCAGTCCCATTTTAAACAACCTACAAACATTAGAGAGTTATTGATTGCACTACGTTTTCGATTGAACGTATCCCGTAAACGTAACCCGATGGGCATTACCTCACCAGAACTCGAGTTGTTTCTGACCTACATAGATACGTTTTCGGGGTCCGTTTGCGGGACAACGTATAAATCGCCTTTCTAACGTTTTGCCCGTGCGTATAACAGCCCAACGAAATTCCCTTAATATATTTTTTTGGGGCGAGATGCATGTCTCAGTTTTTGCAGTTATCGGGAGAGGATACTTCACAGATGTTTATATTTTGTTTTGACCGTCTTTAGGCGGGAAAAAGCAAGGGAATATATCGAATGGAAGTAGAACATTTGTTGGTGTTCTGCAGTGGCAGTGGCCAGCGCAGTGGCCAGTTCACCCAGTGCACAATGCCGCACAGACCAGTAAAACTCGACCACCAGCGTTGTTTGAAACATACATGTGCGCGTATCTCCGCGACTTAGACTGACTGCACTATAGAAAGAGATACAATGGGCGAGGGTGGGTTGTTTATAATTTCAGCAACTCAAGTTTCATATCAACACTTTTCTCACAAAGAAGCATTACCAGACTGCAGTAACTATACTAACTATATGATCAGATGATAACAATACCAATACTATAAGTCTTCCTCCGATAGAAACTGCATGTGTACGATTTTTAGACCAGCACCCTGCCCTTTTTCCAAATTCAAAATAAATACCAGAAACTCTTCATTTATTCAGGTTTAACCGTAGTTCACCACATCATTCAGAAATATTATTGGCCAGGCAAGATCCTGATGCAAGAACCTGTATGGTCAGAACCTATATGAAAAGTAATTGTTCAATGAAAATGTAAACTGTTTAGATGGTTTCACATTTATTATAAAATTGTTGTTTCTATAAGGTTTAAAACTGTGTGTTGAGGAAGGTATGCCTGGTGGAAAAACCGTTCAGTTTGTTCGTAAATTTAAATGAAATAATGAAATAAAAAATGAATTGAATAACCATTTGCAGATGATGAATTAGTCATGAAGAAACTGCTCTGTTACATGTTGTTTGTGTTTTTGTTTGCTTAAAGATAACAGTACGAAAGAAGTAATATAGATATACATAACCCTAAAACAGATATTAACACTTTTGAACAAAACTCTTTGTTCTAAGTGGTATTCTATTCTTTTTTTATTGTGATCGCCTTTTTAAATTGTGAAGAGCGCCGTCGTTTCCACCTTTACGGCTGTCGACTGAACACCGACTGCAATAACTCATTTGTGCGCCGCGCGAGAGTGAAAAATCGAAACGTAAACGTATCGGCGCTAACGGATCGGGATGCGTATCAGTGGCGCGGAAACGTAGTGCAATAACTCTCTATTGTTCCCAGAGGCTCCTTGGCCTAAGTTGTCGTGTGCACGAAACGAGCCTAAAACAATAATCATCATTTTTGTCCAATACTTCTTGTGGTCGTCCATGGTAAATTACCTGTCAATCATATTGACATGAAAGAACATTTTGAAACAACTTTTTTTTAGACATTATTTATTTCAAGAGATTATCAATGAGGAATATCTCACCTTTCGAGTAAAGACTTTGGTACAAGAGCTTGACAAGTACAATAATTCCCCTGGTTCGACGTGTTCAAATAATAACAGCAAAAAGTATTTATGATAACAGACATAAGTATGTTATTACACGGTACAGAATAAAACAACCATTTCGTTACCGAGCTGGCACAGTTACGCCAATAGATCATGCACTGTAAGAATAGTTTCGTTTCTCCTATAAATTGATGCACGCTAACATATTACATTCGTGCGAAGCGTCAGGTACTAAGTCAGACAAAGCTTAGCACAAGTTATTGAATAGACCGATCCAGGCTGCCAATCATTCATTGACCTCACTGTCGCTTTTATCTACCAGCTTTTAACCTACCATCAGCCATAATTGGCGATTTTCATAGTCACGAATAAGGCAAAAGGACTCAAGCGTGGGCGTGGCTTAGTGTCGGAGTTGGGATCGGTCTGTTGTGCCTGCGAACTGGAGATGGGCTGTGACTGGGCAGTGACTCTTGCTTGAGGAGGAAACTTACACTTAACAATTGATTCCGGTGTATCAATAGTTAAGTGGTGTAAGTTTCCTTCCGAACGGCGCGCACTCTACTCTGAAATATTGCCACGGTGGGGGGGGGGGGGGGGGGGACTCGCATCGGGCCGAAACCTGGCCTGTAAGGTATGATTTGTGAAATACGTCAGCATTATGTGCTGGTCAGCGACAAATATATCGATGCAGGCTGTCCATCATTCACTGACGTCACTGTTGCTTTTATCCAATCACGTGGTGAAAAAAATGTCTTCCACGTGCATCATGTCGGACACACCAGTCGGACAAACAATTCAGCATGTCATCTTCTCACTTGTACCTACCATCCGCTATGATTGTCAATTTCATACTCACGAAAACGGACTGAAGCGTGGCGGGGCTGAGTGTAGGAGTATAGATCCGTATATTGTGTTTTATCATCCAATATTATCAGCATCAAACTGTTCACGGGGGCCGGCGCGACAGCTCAGTGGGCTAGAGCGCTCGCATTGAGTGCTCTGGTCATCTGAGAGCCTAACGGCACGTGGGCGGGTGATTCGAGGCCTGCTGTGGCCATGTCTGTGTGGTCGCAGGATAAAAATTCCATGTCTTTCTTCGTAAGAGTAGGGGGTTACCCCCGGGGACATGGTTCCGCTCTTCCTTCCTTCTTCCATTGACACGATATGACCAAAAGTGGTTAAAGCGTCCTGAATATAACCAACCAACCAACCAATCAAACTGTTCACGTCTCGTTGAGCCCCCCCGCCCCACTTCCCCCCACTCCCAGCCCCCTACACAAGTAGCGCGTATTGAGCCACGTACAGCTCTCAGAGGGACAGACCTCCTGCCGCTCTCCACTTTAATGTGAAAGTTGATACCACGTGGTATCAGCTAACTCCCCACCCCCCCCCCCTTGATGGTCCTGTCGCCCTCATCTCCCCTGTGATCACCCCACGCCTCCCCCCCCGCCCCCCCCCCCCCCTACTGGGGATTCCGTCGCCCTTACCGCACCGCTAGCCGCAGAACCCGTCATTCGATTATTGCAAAGCCTTGTATTCGATTTGCTAAGGCTTTTTTGCGTATTTTTCTGGCACCATCATCTTGTTATTTTTCTATAAATGCATTATCATGTTTCCTTCGCTGCATAATAATAATCCTCGCCAGGGAGTCTGCTCTCGGCCCTAAGCCGACAGCGGCTGTTCTGCTGCTGTAACATCTCCCGGTGTAATTACATGAAGACAAATAGCCATTTTTTTGGCTGAATTTGTCTCTCCTTGTATCGACGGCCATTTGGCTCCGGGCGCTAATTATAGCAGTGTAGGACCAGAGTGCCTTATATAGGGAGCCTCCTTAGCACTGTTGGTAAGCTGGCTGAGCTATGGATCAATAGGTCGCGGGTTCGCGCCCCGGCACCCGCCTAAACACCGACATTCCATTTGTCTTTATGTCTTTATATTTATGCGTAATTTATTTAAATATGTCCGCATGATGCTAGGTGACGCGAGGTGACGCTAGCTGACGCCAGGTGACGTTCATCGTCAATACACACAACTTATGCCACAAACCCATCAATCTATTGTTATAATGCCACAAACCCATCAATATATTGTAATAACACTCAATGCAAAGACATAATTACCATTATCTCTCTGGTGGTGATAAAAATTAACAGATATTCTAAATTCCCCTAGGCCGTAAAGTCTTGTTGGACAAATACTTTGCGCGGTGGTTTCCCGCTTAGCATCACAATTATTATTATGAGCTGAGACTGTTAATGTCTCATGCCTTGCTGACAAACTATATATTATATATTAGCGATATATGTTACTCCTCTTAGAACAGGAGAAACAGGTGAAATAGTGGCGGATCAGGTAACTGACACGTGCACCTCAGATACCCTGTAGCGAACTGCGAATGGGAAAGCGTGTTGCCATGACTACAATCTGAGAGAATGATGGTGCCTTATGCACGCAGGTCGTGTTGCCTTCGTCAGAAGTTGGTCTCATGTTAAAACGCGTTTCCCTTTTATTATAAATGGCCTATTGTCTTGTGGGGCACCTGATGAAGAACGTCAATTGCTTCAACCTCTCCACACGTCCATTGCTTCAATCTCTTCACACGTCCATTGCTTCAATCTCTTCACACGTGCATTGCTTCAATCTCTTCACGTGTCCATTGCTTTAATCTCTTCACACGTCCATTGCTTCAAGCTCTTCACACGTTCATTGCTTCAATCTCTTCACACGTCCATTGCTTCAATCTCTTCACACGTCCATTGCCTCAATCTCTTCACGCGTCCATTGCTTCAATCTCTTCACACGTCCATTGCTTCAATCTCTTCACACGTCCATTGCTTCAATCTCTTCACACGTCCATTGCCTCAATCTCTTCACCTGTCCATTGCTTCAATCTCTTCACACGTCCATTGCTTCATTCTCTTCACGCGTCCATTGTTTCAATCTCTTCACACGTCCATTGCTTCAATCTTTCCACACGTCCATTGCCTCAATTTCTTCACACGTCCATTGCCTCAATCTCTTCACGCATCCATTGCCTCAATCTCTTCACACGTCCATTGCTTCAATCTCTTCACACGTCCATTGCTTCAATCTTTCCACACGTCCATTGCCTCAATCTCTTCACACGTCCATTGCCTCAATCTCTTCACACGTCCATTGCCTCAATCTCTTCACGCGTCCATTGCTTCAATCTCTTCACACGTCCATTGCTTCAATCTCTCCTCACGTCCATTGCTTCTTCAGGTTCCTAAATTAAATTGTCTCAGCCATTCCTGCTCTTTTAGCATTCCAGCCAGACGCGATTGTGACCAGACCCAGTCGAAGAACTGAACCCACAAGTGTGACATGTCTATGCCTCCACCAGGAGCCGTAGACTTTCATTATGTGACGCGAGATATGGGTGTGCACCCTGATTATGGGAAGCCCTTCTGTGTGAGATATGGGTGTGCACCCTGGTTATGGAAAGTCCTTCTGTGTGAGATATGGGTTTGCACCCTGGTTATGGGAAGCCCTTCTGTGTGAGATATGGGTGTTAACCCTGGTTATGGCCAGTGAGATGCATCAAGGGCACTCGGCCGAGGCGGCCTAACGACAGCTGACGGCCGAGAGATGTGGCCTGCGTGGCTTGGCATCTGGTTAACCGTTGGAAAGCGTTCAAGGTCGGCGTCCCCGCGGGTCAAGATAAGGTCACAGGACGCATAAGGGGCAAATAGAAATGATGATGGACGGAGGGAGGAGGGGCTGGAGGGGGAGGGGGTGGCAGGCTGACGCGATGGTGACTGGGGGATCTGGAATATGGAGTTGGGGGCATATAGAAATGATGATGGACGGAGGGAGGAGGGGCTGGAGGGGGAGGGGGTGGTAGGCTGACGCGATGGTGACTGGGGGATCTGGAATATTGAGTTGGGGGCATATATAAATGATGATGGACGGAGGGAGGGGGGGCTGGAGGGGGAGGGGAAGGGGCGGGTAGGCTAACGCGATGGTGACTGGGGATCTGGAATATGGAGTTGGGGGCATATATAAATGATGATGGACGGAGGGAGGAGGGGCTGGAGGGGGAGGGGGTGGTAGGCTGACGCGATGGTGACTGGGGGATCTGGAATATGGAGTTGGGGGCATATAGAAATGATGATGGACGGAGGGAGGAGGGGCTGGAGAGGGTGGGGGTGGTAGGCTGACGCGATGGTGACTGGGGGATCTGGAATATTGAGTTGGGGGCATATAGAAATGATGATGGACGGAGGGAGGAGGGGCTGGAGGGGGAGGTGGTAGTAGGCTGACGCGATGGTGACTGGGGGATCTGGAATATGGAGTTGGGGGCATATAGAAATGATGATGGACGGAGGGAGGAGGGGCTGGAGGGGGAGGGGGTGGTAGGCTGACGCGATGGTGACTGGGGGATCTGGAATATGGAGTTGGGGGCATATAGAAATGATGATGGACGGAGGGAGGAGGGGCTGGAGGGGGAGGGGGTGATAGGCTGACGCGATGGTGACTGGGGGATCTGGAATATGGAGTTGGGGGCATATAGAAATGATGATGGACGGAGGGAGGAGGGGCTGGAGGGGGAGGGGGTGGTAGGCTGACGCGATGGTGACTGGGGGATCTGGAATATGGAGTTGGGGGCATATAGAAATGATGATGGACGGAGGGAGGTGGGGCTGGAGGGGGAGGGGCTGGAGGGGGAGGGGTGGTAGGCTGACGCGATGGTTACTGGGGGATCTGGAATATGGAGTTGGGGGCATATAGAAATGATGATGGACGGAGGGAGGAGAGGCCGGAGTGGGAGGGGGTGGTAGGCTGACGCGATGGTGACTGGGGGATCTGGAATATGGAGTTGGCGGCATATAGAAATGATGATGGACGGAGGGAGGAGGGGCTGGAGGGGGAGGGGGTGGTAGGCTGACGCGATGGTGACTGGGGCATCTGGAATATGGAGTTGGGGGCATATAGAAATGATGATGGACGGAGAGAGGAGGGGCTGGAGGGGGAGGGGGAGGGGAAGGAGCGGGTAGGCTGACGCGATGGTGACTGGGGGATCTGGAATATGGAGTTGGGGGCATATAGAAATGATGATGGACGGAGGGAGGAGGGGCTGGAGGGGGTGGGGCTGGAGGGGGAGGGGTGGTAGGCTGACGCGATGGTGACTGGGGGATCTGGAATATGGAGTTGGGGGCATATAGAAATGATGATGGACGGAGGGAGGAGGGGCCGGACGGGGAGGGGGTGGTAGGCTGACGCGATGGTGACTGGGGGATCTGGAATATGGAGTTGGGGGCATATAGAAATGATGATGGACGGAGGGAGGAGGGGCTGGAGGGGGAGGGGGTGATAGGCTGACGCGATGGTGACTGAGGGATCTGGAATATGGAGTTGGGGGCATATAGAAATGATGATGGACGGAGGGAGGAGGGGCTGGAGGGGGAGGGGGTGGTAGGCTGACGCGATGGTGACTGGGGGATCTGGAATATGGAGTTGGGGGCATATAGAAATGATGATGGACGGATGGAGGTGGGGCTGGAGGGGGAGGGGCTGGAGGGGGAGGGGTGGTAGGCTGACGCGATGGTGACTGGGGGATCTGGAATATGGAGTTGGGGGCATATAGAAATGATGATGGACGGAGGGAGGTGGGGCTGGAGGGGGAGGGGCTGGAGGGGGAGGGGTGGTAGGCTGACGCGATGGTGACTGGGGGATCTGGAATATGGAGTTGGGGGCATATAGAAATGATGATGGACGGAGGGAGGAGGGGCTGGAGGGGGAGGGGGTGGTAGGCTGACGCGATGGTGACTGGGGGATCTGGAATATGGAGTTGGGGGCATATAGAAATGATGATGGACGGAGGGAGGAGGGGCTGGAGGGGGAGGGGGTGGTAGGCTGACGCGATGGTGACTGGGGGATCTGGAATATGGAGTTGGGGGCATATAGAAATGATGATGGACGGAGGGAGGAGGGGCTGGATGGGGAGGGGGTGGTAGGCTGACGCGATGGTGACTGGGGGATCTGGAATATGGAGTTGGGGGCATATAGAAATGATGATGGACGGAGGGAGGTGGGGCTGGAGGGGGAGGGGCTGGAGGGGGAGGGGTGGTAGGCTGACGCGATGGTGACTGGGGGATCTGGAATATGGAGTTGGGGGCATATAGAAATGATGATGGACGGAGGGAGGAGGGGCTGGAGGGGGAGGGGGTGGTAGGCTGACGCGATGGTGACTGGGGGATCTGGAATATGGAGTTGGGGGCATATAGAAATGATGATGGACGGAGGGAGGTGGGGCTGGAGGGGGAGGGGCTGGAGGGGGAGGGGTGGTAGGCTGACGCGATGGTGACTGGGGGATCTGGAATATGGAGTTGGGGGCATATAGAAATGATGATGGACGGAGGGAGGAGGGGCTGGAGGGGGAGGGGGTGGTAGGCTGACGCGATGGTGACTGGGGGATCTGGAATATGGAGTTGGGGGCATATAGAAATGATGATGGACGGAGGGAGGAGGGGCTGGAGGATGTGGGGCTGGAGGGGGAGGGGTGGTAGGCTGACGCGATGGTAACTGAGGGATCTGGAATATGGAGTTGGGGGCATATAGAAATGATGATGGACGGAGGGAGGAGGGGCTGGAGGGGGTGGGGGTGGTAGGCTGACGCGATGGTGACTGGGGGATCTGGAATATGGAGTTGGGGGCATATAGAAATGATGATGGACGGAGGAAGGAGGGGCCGGAGGGGGAGGGGGTGGTAGGCTGACGCGATGGTGACTAGGGGATCTGGAATATGGAGTTGGGGGCATATAGAAATGATGATGGACGGAGGGAGGAGGGGCTGGAGGGGGTGGGGGTGGTAGGCTGACGCGATGGTGACTAGGGGATCTGGAATATGGAGTTGGGGGCATATAGAAATGATGATGGACGGAGGGAGGAGGGGCTGGAGGGGGAGGGGTGGTAGGCTGACGCGATGGTGACTGGGGGATATGGAATATGGAGTTGGGGGCATATAGAAATGATGATGGACGGAGGAAGGAGGGGCCGGAGGGGGAGGGGGTGGTAGGCTGACGCGATGGTGACTAGGGGATCTGGAATATGGAGTTGGGGGCATATAGAAATGATGATGGACGGAGGGAGGAGGGGCTGGAGGGGGAGGGGGTGGTAGGCTGACGCTATGGTGACTGGGGGATCTGGAATATGGAGTTGGGGGCATAAAGAAATGATGATGGACGGAAGGAGGAGGGGCTGGAGGGGAAGAGGGTGGTAGGCTGATGCGATGGAAAACAATGTTTGGTGGCCTTCATAATATGTAGTCATATTGTGATGGAAGATTGGAATCGTTCTTTAATTTTGAAAATGATGAATGAAAACTTGGAAATTATATAAATTGGTGATAAAACAGCAATATTAATTGAAAGCTACGTATCGAAAGTATTGTGCCTGGGTATTTGCCGAGGAAAACACCAGTTGTGCCGTCCCGTCTCAGGATGAGGGTGATGTGGTGGATAATGTGTCAAATAATAATTATTGGCCACTTGATTGAAATTCTTTGACGTCATAAGTGTCCATCTTTTTTTGTGAAACCTCAATGTATGTTTTTGCAAATATTGTTAAGATTGTTCGAGCTTGTAAAAACAGAAATAGTATATGTTGACAGGTTGAAGCCCGAGAGTTTGAGTGTGGGAAGTGAGTCGAGACTTGTTTGGTTGGTTGTATGTTCAGGACGCTTTAACCCCACTTTTGGTCATATTGCGTCAATGGGAGAAGGAAGGGAGGGTGGAGCCATGTCCCCGGGGGTTACCCCCTACTCTTTGCGAAGAAGGACATGGGATCTTTATCCTGCGACCACACAGACATGGCCACAGCGGGGCGCGAACCACCGATCCACGTGCCGTCAGGCTCTCAGGTGGCCAGCACCTAAGCCACTGAGCTATCGGGCCCTCCCCTGAGTCGAGACTTGAGAAATGGTCTTTAACAATGCCAAGGCGGTACTGTGGCTATTGCAGCCGTCACACTGTGGACCCAGGTCCGTGGTGGTCGTTGGTAATACTGCCACGTGTCTGCCGAGGCTGGTTCCCCTCGAGTGGAAAGGGGAACCGGCTAGTATCGTCTTTTTCTTTGGGAAATATTGTACCTGACCTCCCCATGTATCACACTCTCCCTGTGACGCCTGGGTGATACCAGGGTGATACCAGGGTGATACCAGGGTGATACCAGGGTGATACCAGGGTGATACCAGGGTGATACCAGGGTGACACCAGGGTGACACCAGGGATATCAAGGATTACTCTCGAGTCCCACCAGTGGGCGCTTCAGTTCACTTCCGGTTAAGATCGATGCGTTTTCCCAGTTTTAGAATCTTAGTCACTCGGGGCGAGGGAGACGGCCACAAGGGGAGTAATCTAACTGCTGATCAATCTCTGTAGATGGCGCCACCCTCCTATCCTGGCGGCTGTTTTCAGCTAAGTGCCGACCGGTGGCTTTTCAGTACATTTTCCCGGCTTTCCTAGCGCCTTGACTGCTGGGAGACATTCCTCAGTCTTGCTAGTGTTATGGTGTGGATTTCGGGATAGGACTTGGCATTGGTCATGTGATCTACACCTGCGGCTCCCCCTGGTAATAATTTATGCTTTACGAGGGAGGTATGGATCTCGCGGTCAAAATAAACACTGAGTTTTATTAAGACCTAGAGATCTTGAGACCAACCCTTGTAAGAGATCATACCACTCTATCCCGAAAGTTGAAATAGATGCTAATTTAGCTTCCAGTGATCTGCGGAAAACGGGAATAGACTCGAGCTGGCGTTAAGTGATTCTTTTTATTAAAATTTGTCCCTGTGACCAACCACACTGGTAACTTGTGCATTGAACCAACCAACATCACAAGGGCCCGACCAATGCCCTTAGCAAATAAGCCGAACCGAACCCCCATAGGCTGTAGGCTGTGTCCGTGTCTCGCTTGCCACGTCAGCGACAGTTTGATTCTGAATAATGTAGATGGGTTAAAAATTAAATTCTTTCATGATTTCGGCGGAGAGCTCCATTCAAAGTGCGCAGTCCCTGCTGGGGTGGAGCCTAACATAGGTCATACACATGGCCGCTCCCCCGCCCCCAGCCCCCCAGCCCCGTGCCTCCCTCCCCCCTCCCCCCCCCCCCTACAGACACACACCCGGCTGTGCGTAAAGGCCTCTCATAGGAGGAACAATATTTTCTGTCCTAACTGTTTTTGCAATTGCGTCATACTGAGGTCATGGTTTGCCCTTTGTGGCGCGTGCGCCCCCCCCCCCCTACTCCTCACACATATATAGGTCAGGGTTTTTCCAGAACGGGTCTCTTCCCTTTCTTTAACATCCAGGATAGGCCCATGTTTGTAAGTTGTTTGGTATCAATTTTTTGGAGCTAATTTAATGCGCTGAACCGTTTACCCACTTATTAAATATTAGACTATATATATTTATTTAATAAATAAAGTCCTGTTCAGTTCAGTGTCCGGTTTGCGGTCAATGCGGAACGTATTTCAATAACGCCTCTCCGTATTTGTCGGGGCCGCCCCGATAGCTCAGTGGCTAGAGCGCTCGCATTGAGTGCTCTGGTCACATGACAGCCTAGCGGCACGTGGGTCGGTGGTTCGCGCCCCCCTGTGGTCATGTCTGTGTGGTCGCAAGATAAAGATCCCCTGTCCTCCTTGGCAAAGAGTAAGGGGTTACCCCCGGGGACATGGGTCCACTCCTTCCTTCCTTCTCCCATTGACGCGATATGACCAAAAGTGGTTAAAGCGTCCTGAAAATACAACCAACCAACCGTATCTGTCTATTTCTCGTCGTGTTAAATGAATTGTTTAATGTCGTCTGCTTGTTCCCGACTGACCGGCGCCGAGTTTCCCATCGAGCTCCTACATCAGGTGAAGCCTCCGGGTGAGGTTGCCGGGGTAACACAGTCCTGTTGATATGGCATCCCCAAGGACACACCTGTTGCCGTGGCAATGGGCGATCTCCAGTGCTCCATTTACTCCCGACTTAAAAGTGACGAGGATGCAGGTGAGTTGGTGATTTTGTTAAAATAATTTAAAATATTCATACTAAGGGTTCAGCGACCCCAGACACAGACCCTAACCCACTGAACGCTAGAGACCCCAGACACAGACCCTCACAATATGAACGCTAGAGACCCCAGAGACAGACCCTCACAATATGAACGCTAGAGACCCCAGACACAGACCCTCACAATATGAACGCTAGAGACCCCAGACACAGACCCTCACAATATGAACGCTAGAGACCCCAGAGACAGAACCTCACTAACTGAACGCTAGAGACCCCAGAGACAGACCCTAACCCACTGAACGCTAGAGACCCCAGACACAGACCCTCACAATATGAACGCTAGAGACCCCAGAGACAGAACCTCACTAACTGAACGCTAGAGACCCCAGAGACAGACCCTAACCCACTGAACGCTAGAGACTCCAGACACAGACCCTCACAATATGAACGCTAGAGACCCCAGACACAGACCCTCACAATATGAACGCTAGAGACCCCAGACACAGACCCTCACAATATGAACGCTAGAGACCCCAGAGACAGACCCTCACAATATGAACGCTAGAGACCCCAGACACAGACCCTCACAGACTGAACGCTAGAGACCCCAAAGACAGACCCTAACCCACTGAACGCTAGAGACCCCAGAGACAGACCCTCACACACTGAACGCTAGAGACCCCAGAGACAGACCCTCACACACTGAACGCTAGAGACCCCAGAGACAGACCCTCACAATATGAACGCTAGAGACCCCAGACACAGACCCTCACAATATGAACGCTAGAGACCCCAGAGACAGAACCTCACTAACTGAACGCTAGAGACCCCAGAGACAGACCCTCACTAACTGAACGCTAGAGACCCCAGAGACAGACCCTCACAATATGAACGCTAGAGACCCCAGAGACAGAACCTCACTAACTGAACGCTAGAGACCCCAGAGACAGACCCTCACAATATGAACGCTAGAGACCCCAGACACAGACCCTCACAATATGAACGCTAGAGACCCCAGACACAGACCCTCACAATATGAACGCTAGAGACCCCAGAGACAGAACCTCACTAACTGAACGCTAGAGACCCCAGAGACAGACCCTAACCCACTGAACGCTAGAGACCCCAGACACAGACCCTCACAATATGAACGCTAGAGACCCCAGAGACAGAACCTCACTAACTGAACGCTAGAGACCCCAGAGACAGACCCTAACCCACTGAACGCTAGAGACTCCAGACACAGACCCTCACAATATGAACGCTAGAGACCCCAGACACAGACCCTCACAATATGAACGCTAGAGACCCCAGACACAGACCCTCACAATATGAACGCTAGAGACCCCAGAGACAGACCCTCACAATATGAACGCTAGAGACCCCAGACACAGACCCTCACAGACTGAACGCTAGAGACCCCAAAGACAGACCCTAACCCACTGAACGCTAGAGACCCCAGAGACAGACCCTCACACACTGAACGCTAGAGACCCCAGAGACAGACCCTCACACACTGAACGCTAGAGACCCCAGAGACAGACCCTCACAATATGAACGCTAGAGACCCCAGACACAGACCCTCACAATATGAACGCTAGAGACCCCAGAGACAGAACCTCACTAACTGAACGCTAGAGACCCCAGAGACAGACCCTCACTAACTGAACGCTAGAGACCCCAGAGACAGACCCTCACAATATGAACGCTAGAGACCCCAGAGACAGAACCTCACTAACTGAACGCTAGAGACCCCAGAGACAGACCCTCACTAACTGAACGCTAGAGACCCCAGAGACAGACCCTCACACACTGGACGCTAGAGACCCCAAGACAGACGCTCACAAACTGAACGCTAGAGACCCCAGAGACAGACCCTCACACACTGAACGCTAGAGACCCCAGAGACAGACCCTCACAAACTGAACGCTAGAGATCCCAGAGACAGACCCTCACAAACTGAACGCCAGAGACCCCAGAGACAGAACCTCACTAACTGAACGCTAGAGACCCCAGAGACAGACCCTCACACACTGAACGCTAGAGACCCCAGAGACAGACCCTCACAAACTGAACGCTAGAGATCCCAGAGACAGACCCTCACAAACTGAACGCCAGAGACCCCAGAGACAGACCCTCACAAACTGAACGCCAGAGACCCCAGAGACAGAACCTCACTAACTGAACGCTAGAGACCCCAGAGACAGACCCTCACACACTGGACGCTAGAGACCCCAAGACAGACGCTCACAAACTGAACGCTAGAGACCCCAGAGACAGACCCTCACACACTGAACGCTAGAGACCCCAGAGACAGACCCTCACAAACTGAACGCTAGAGATCCCAGAGACAGACCCTCACAAACTGAACGCCAGAGACCCCAGAGACAGACCCTCACCCACTGAACGCTCGAGACCCCAGAGACAGACCCTCACACACTGGACGCTAGAGACCCCAGAGACAGACCCTTACAAACTGAACGCTAGAGACCCCAGAGACAGACGCTCACAAACTGAACGCTAGAGACCCCAGAGACAGACCCTCACACACTGAACGCTAGAGACCCCAGAAACAGACCCTCACAAACTGAACGCTAGAGATCCCAGAGACAGATCCTCACAAACTGAACGCCAGAGACCCCAGAGACAGACCCTTACAAACTGAACGCCAGAGACCCCAGAGACAGACCCTCACCCACTGAACGCTCGAGACCCAAGAGACAGACCCTCACACACTGGACGCTAGAGACCCCAGAGACAGACCCTCACAAACTGAACGATAGAGACCCCAGAGACAGACCCTCACAAACTGAACGCTAGAGACCCCAGAGACAGACCCTCACAAACTGAACGCTAGAGATCCCAGAGACAGACCCTCACAAACTGAACGCCAGAGACCCCAGAGACAGACCCTCACCCACTGAGCGCTAGAGATCCCAGAGACAGACCCTCACACACTGGACGCTAGAGACCCCAGAGACAGACGCTCACAAACTGAACGCTAGAGACCCCAGAGACAGACCCTCACAAACTGAACGCTAGAGACCCCAGAGACAGACCCTCACAAACTGAACGCTAGAGACCCCAGAGACAGACCCTCACAAACTGAACGCTAGAGACCCCAGAGACAGACGCTCACAAACTGAACGCTAGAGACCCCAGAGACAGACCCTCACACACTGAACGCTAGAGACCCCAGAGACAGACCCTCACAAACTGAACGCTAGAGACCCCAGAGACAGACCCTCACAAACTGAACGCTAGAGACCCCAGAGGCAGACGCTCACAAACTGAACGCTAGAGACCCCAGAGACAGACCCTCACACACTGAACGCTAGAGACCCCAGAGACAGACCCTCACCCACTGAACGCTAGAGACCCCAGAGACAGACCCTCACAAACTGAACGCTAGAGATCCCAGCGACAGACCCTCACAAACTGAACGCTAGAGACCCCAGAGACCGACCCTCACCCACTGAACGCTAGAGACTCCAGAAACAGACCCTCACACACTGGAAGCTAGAGACCCCAGAGACAGACCCGCACACACCGAACGCTAGAGACCTCCGAGACAGACGCTTACAAACTGAACGCTAGAGACCCCAGAGACAGACCCTCACAAACTGAACGCTAGAGACCCTAGAGACAGACCCTTACAAACTGAACGCTAGAGACCCCAGGGACAGACCCTCACAAACTGAACGCTAGAGACCCCAGAGACAGACGCTCACAAACTGAACGGTAGAGACCCAAGTGACAGACCCTCACACACTGAACGCTAGAAACCCCAGAGACAGACCCTCACACACTGAACGCTAGAGACCCCGTCTGTTCACCCGTCTGTTAGTGCGGGACTATGGAGATTGGGTCTGAAGAGCCCAGGGTGAAGAGGACAACGGCGAAAATGGGACGCCAGACAGACACTGGCGATTGGAGGGTGATGTGGGGAGGGGGTGGGGGGGGGGTGTTGGACGGAGGGACGACCGGGTAAGGATGAGAGCAAGATGAAAAACGAGCTAGACAGAAGTAGCATGATGCGTTAAGCAGGTCGCAAGAGGAACAGCGGTGACCCAAGTGATTGTGGATGGTAACATTGTCGCCCGCGGTGGCCGAGAGGGCGGACAAAGCCCCAATTAGACTCCTGGGGGCGAGCTTCACACACTTTCGGCGTTCCTGCGGCAGAGCCACCGCCAGGTGCGTCACGTGAGCTGCCGCCAGAACCGTTTTTATCCCAGGGATTTACCCCAGTTTTCACCCCGGTCTTTCCACGTTTTTTTCCCCCGGGTTGCCCCCCCCCCCCCCCGGGTTTAGCCCTGTTTTTGCCCCTGTTTTTACCCCGTGCTGTCGACACTCACGTCGGGAGTTTTAACCCCCAATTAGGTGAACGACTGGAGATAAGGTAGACGCGCTGGGTAAAGGGTGCCGGATATGCCATGTTGTGCTGCCCCCTCGCGGGCTGTCTGGCAGACTGGCGGTCTCTGTAAACACTCTCTGGTTAACAGCGACAGATAACAACATGTTCATGGCATGTTAAAAACCTCAACACATGAATTCCGTTCAAACTATGCGACGATTATGTGACGATATCGCCGCTTGATGCCATATGGCGATGCCTTATCCTGAACGTACTTCCGGGAGCCATTAAATGTAGGCCTTTGTGGTAGTCGACACCTTGTTGCATAATGTTTTATGCGAGAGGAAGCCATTTATATCACATTACTTTCAAAACTAACAAATCTCACGGAATCTACGACAATGACCCTTGGAACCCAGGTTTTGGAGCAGAGAAACCTTAGTTTCTCGTCCAGGAAACAACGTTTCGCGACAAAAACCTGTTAAGCTTATGATACCTATTCCTTGCCATTGAACCGTGGCCCAATCTTTGCGTGTTTGGCTTGGTCGCTGGCAGTGGGGATAGTGGAGTTTGGCGGAGCGCCCCAGTGTGGTGGAGTATAGATAGATACTGCACCTCCGGCAATAAGGGAGGGGGGTGTGGGGGGGGGGGGGGGCGAGGGGGCAGGGACTGCATGAAGAGCCCGCAAAACGATTAGACATAATTAGAATACCGTGAAAACGACAACGAATCTGTAAGATATGAGGTGCTAAAGGGATAGGCGTTTAATGCGAAAGCTACAGCTGGGGAAGGCGGCAAGAGCTGGGAACCCCCTAAAGCCCAAGGGTTGAGGCGAAGGCGTGTGAAGGCATAAAGCCCTAGGGGTGAGGCGAAGGCGTGTGAAGGTATAAAGCCCTAGGGGTGGGGTGAAGGCGTGTGAAGGCATAAAGCCCTAGGGGTGAGGTGAAGCCGTGTGAAGGCATAAAGCCCTAGGGGTGAGGTGAAGCCGTGTGAAGGCATGAAGCCCTAGGGGTGAGGCGAAGGCGTGTGAAGGCATAAAGCCCTAGGGGTGAGGTGAAGGCGTGTGAAGGCATAAAGCCCTAGGGGTGAGGTGAAGGCGTGTGAAGGCATAAAGCCCTAGGGGTGAGGTGAAGGCGTGTGAAGGCATAAAGCCCTAGGGGTGAGGCGAAGGCGTGTGAAGGTATAAAGCCCTAGGGGTGAGGCGAAGGCGTGTGAAGGTATAAAGCCCTAGGGGTGAGGCGAAGGCGTGTGAAGGCATAAAGCCCTAGGGGTGAGGTGAAGCCGTGTGAAGGCGTGAAGCCCTAGGGGTGAGGTGAAGGCGTGTGAAGGCATAAAGCCCTAGGGGTGAGGTGAAGCCGTGTGAAGGCATGAAGCCCTAGGGGTGAGGTGAAGGCGTGTGAAGGCATAAAGCCCTAGGGGTGAGGTGAAGGCGTGTGAAGGCATAAAGCCCTAGGGGTGAGGCGAAGGCGTGTGAAGGCATAAAGCCCTAGGGGTGAGGTGAAGCCGTGTGAAGGCATGAAGCCCTAGGGGTGAGGTGAAGGCGTGTGAAGGCATAAAGCCCTAGGGGTGAGGTGAAGGCGTGTGAAGGCATAAAGCCCTAGGGGTGAGGTGAAGGCGTGTGAAGGCATAAAGCCCTAGGGGTGAGGTGAAGGCGTGTGAAGGCATAAAGCCCTAGGGGTGAGGCGAAGGCGTGTGAAGGTATAAAGCCCTAGGGGTGAGGTGAAGCCGTGTGAAGGCATGAAGCCCTAGGGGTGAGGTGAAGGCGTGTGAAGGCATGAAGCCCTAGGGGTGAGGTGAAGGCGTGTGAAGGCATAAAGCCCTAGGGGTGAGGTGAAGGCGTGTGAAGGCATAAAGCCCTAGGGGTGAGGTGAAGGCGTGTGAAGGCATAAAGCCCTAGGGGTGAGGTGAAGGCGTGTGAAGGCATAAAGCCCTAGGGGTGAGGCGAAGGCGTGTGAAGGTATAAAGCCCTAGGGGTGAGGTGAAGCCGTGTGAAGGCATAAAGCCCTAGGGGTGAGGCGAAGGCGTGTGAAGGTATAAAGCCCAAGGGGTGAGGTGAAGGCGTGTGAAGGCATAAAGCCCTAGGGGTGAGGCGAAGACGTGTGAAGGCATAAAGCCCTATGGGTGAGGCGAAGGCGTGTGAAGGCATAAAGCCCTAGGGGTGAGGCGAAGGCGTGTGAAGGTATAAAGCCCCAGGGGTGGGGTGAAGGCGTGTGAAGGCATAAAGCCCTAGGGGTGAGGCGAAGACGTGTGAAGGCATAAAGCCCTATGGGTGAGGCGAAGGCGTGTGAAGGCATAAAGCCCTAGGGGTGAGGCGAAGGCGTGTGAAGGCATAAAGCCCTAGGGGTGAGGTGAAGGCGTGTGAAGGCATAAAGCCCTAGGGGTGAGGCGAAGACGTGTGAAGGCATAAAGCCCTAGGGGTGAGGTGAAGGCGTGTGAAGGCATAAAGCCCTAGGGGTGAGGTGAAGGCGTGTGAAGGTATAAAGCCCTAGGGGTGAGGCGAAGACGTGTGAAGGCATAAAGCCCTAGGGGTGAGGCGAAGGCGTGTGAAGGCATAAAGCCCTAGGGGTGAGGTGAAGGCGTGTGAAGGCATAAAGCCCTAGGGGTGAGGCGAAGGCGTGTGAAGGCATAAAGCCCTAGGGGTGAGGCGAAGGCGTGTGAAGGTATAAAGCCCCAGGGGTGGGGTGAAGGCGTGTGAAGGCATAAAGCCCTAGGGGTGAGGCGAAGGCGTGTGAAGGCATAAAGCCCTAGGGGTGAGGCGAAGACGTGTGAAGGTATAAAGCCCCAGGGGTGAGGCGAAGGCGTGTGAAGGCATAAAGCCCTAGGGGTGAGGCGAAGGCGTGTGAAGGCATAAAGCCCTAGGGGTGAGGCGAAGGCGTGTGAAGGCATAAAGCCCTAGGGGTGAGGTGAAGGCGTGTGAAGGCATAAAGCCCTAGGGGTGAGGCGAAGGCGTGTGAAGGCATAAAGCCCCAGGGGTGAGGCGAAGGCGTGTGAAGGCATAAAGCCCTAGGAGTGAGGCGAAGGCGTGTGAAGGCATAAAGCCCTAGCGATGAGGTGAAGGCGTGTCAAGGCATTCTTCCAGGCATGGCTGTCGGTAGTTTATGCCGAATGGTTCGGCCGCATGACGGCGACTTCACACTGAGAGGGTTAAGCTCTGTGCAGCAGCAGATCAAAGTTAATATGCTAGGCAAGCAGCTTTCCGCCGCCACGGCCAAACCTCTTCCTTCCTCAAGAGATTGAGGCTGAGAGCTTCTAAGAAAACGGTGCGTGGAAAAGTGCGTGAGGCTAACCAACCAGTGGAGGCTATCTAGGGACGTAACCCATTAAGCCTCCTGTCCCTTTACCCGACGCCAATTTACACCAGATTACCGCATCAACTTCGATCTCTCTCTGTAATTAACTACAACCATCTCACATCCCTGCATGGATTTTTAGAAACGCGGCTTTTAGATTTTGCTCTTGTCGTTGACCGTGTTTAAACGGAGGTAGGAGCAAAAATACTCTTCCGCTGGGTTCAAAGACAACTGGTGACGATATCGCGGCGAGAAGGACACAACGCGGGAGGCGTCCGCGGTGAGTGGCGTTGTACCGGCTGGAAGACAAACCGGAAGTACCCTTTGTAGAGCGGTCTGCCCGGCGAGGCCGGTGGAGGGAGCGCCCCAGTGTGTGCTCGGGTGTATTAGTCCGGAATGTAGGCACCCGGATGTGGGAATCCTTGGCCACTGACAACTTGCCCCTTAGGGACATTAGCTCCCGTCAATGCCTTCCCCACCCCCTCCCGCTCTCAGGACCGAATCGCATCTGTGTCTGCATGGCGCAGTCAACAGGGATAATTAAGTTGGCTTTAAATGCCGAGGGGGCAGGCAGGCGAGGTGCATGGGCGAATAGGGCCCGTTGGTCTCTCCGGATTGCCCCAGACGCTAGGACTGACCTGGGGCTGCGGCTCGCTGGATGCGGATCAGTTGTCTGAGGTCCAGGACTGCGCAGAAGGACATGGGATCTTTATCCTGCGACCACACAGACATGGCCACAGCGGGGCGCGAACCACCGATCCACGTGCCGTTGGGCTCTTAGGTGGCCAGAGCACTCAAGACGGGCGCTCTAACCCACTGAGTTAACGGGCCGGCCCCTTCCATGACGTGAGAGGGCCTACCCGCTCTAGCGGCGATAACTGGAACTGACCGTCGCTCGACGTGACTTTAAATGGGAACTCTTGTGCGGCTGAGAACCAACATGTTGCTCAGGATTTGTTATGTAAATTGTGTATTTGATGTGTGTCTGTTGTGCGTACCTAGGGGGTGAGCTCTTCAAAGAATGGGGTGGGGGCGAGGGTCGATATGGGCGTGGGACGGTTGGTTGGTTGTATATTCAGGACGCTTTAACCACTTTTGGTCATATCGCGTCAATGGGAGAAGGAAGGGAGAGTGGAGCCATGTTCCCGGGGGTAACTCCCTACTCTTTGCGAAGAAAGACATCTTTATCCTGCGACCAGACACAGATATGACCACAGCGGGGCGCGAACCACCGACCCACATGCCATTAGGCTCTCAGGTGGCCAGAGCACTCAAGGCGAGCGTTCTAACCCACTGAGCTACCGAGGCGGCCCTTGTGTGACATCCGGTAGCTAGCAAGTATAAGATGCATATCCCGCCTTGTTCCCTGCATAACCAGGGACTGGTGTCAAACAACATGTACATAGCCGCCGTTCCCTTGGTGCATCTCCTCTCAGACGTTCGATTGAACTTGTGGGAAGAACGGCGAAGTTTAATGAATGAGAGTCTGAATGGTGTCACACCTAAAGATTAACCCGAACAATGCCGTGTCATCCTTCTGGGAATTAATTAGCCACTTTTGGTTTGTTGGTATTAGGAATATATATTTTTTTTTTAAGCAGAATGGTCAGAAAATGTTTTTTTATCTTTTGTTTGTTTCAATACCCTCGTGTGCCCTTCGACTTAATGAGGTCCGTGTCTACATGAGATGGGCACCTGTTGCCTTGACTACGAGTTCATGACAGCTTCAAGCTGAGATATGGTCCGTGTCTTTATGAGGTGAGCACCTGCTGCATTATACAAGACGTAATCTCACGTTTTGCCAACGTTTCCGTTTTTTCGAATCGGTGTGATATTTATGTTTCTATGGGGTTTAGAGGCCTGCAATAATTCCCAAACAGTTGGTTGCCATGGCGACATTTATAAAGTATGATCACAATGGGGCTGGAGTTGACATTTGTTTGATTCTCCTGTTGAGACGTTGATGTTAACAGCTGTTTGTCAGACTCATCAACCATGGATGTTGAGAAGAGGTCTCGGGGCACGAGAGTACTTGACAATGTTGACCAGACTGGTCCAGTAACACTTGTAAACACGTTTTATCGTAAGCCCAAATACCTCTACCTAATCATTGCCAAAAAGCTTGACTGCCAGCAGATATCGATCATGGCACTTTAGGAAAAAGGGGTTTGCGTAAGATGATCGCTCTTTGTCCCAGTAGAGTGGATGGTTTGTACCCAGCGCACCCCACCTCCATCCACCCCCACCCCCTTACCACACTCAAAGCCTGATTTACAATTATTTGGGAGCATATGTCATCAAATATGATGATTTCACGATCCATCCATAACCAGTTTTTCTGATACATGGCTTTGCAAATATTTACGAAATATCTGCGAAAAACAGGCCGGATCAGTGTTCTGTGTTTTATCTTGATTGCTTGATAATCTTGTCGGTACATTAATCGTATAGAATATATAAATATAATGAGCTCGTCTAAATGCCATCCAGATATTACTTTCCTTTACGTGTGTGACAATATCGATTGTTTAATTGTGTACAGAATATATTGTCCTGCGATGACGCCATCTTGACATCTCGCAAAGACCAAAATAATACCCAGAATGCATTGCTCATGCCGTGCCAGTCTTACAGCTATAGGTGTGTCACATGGAGGCGGGGTATGGCGTGACGCGTAATGCCCGATATCTGTAATAGTCTAATGTATGCCAGATAGGTTCTGCAGCTCCCCAGACCTTCAGGCTCTTATTGCTAATGTTCTCTACACCATCACTGAATCCTTCCTTTATTTCCAGGTAAACGGGATCTACGCCATACTTTCATTTTTTGCCGACTTAATATTAATCGGAGACGTTTTCTGTTGTTTTCTGTCTGGCAAGCGCAATCTGATATGCCTTTTTCTGCATTCATACAAAAAGGATTCGACGGCTGTAAATGGGGTTCACACGAGATTCTCGGGGGCATAACGCGTCGTCTCACATGCCGTCGACTAATTTGTTGACGTCAGACGGCCTCACCAGACACAAATGCGGGTTGTTATGAAGTATCAAATTGATTCGTTACTGCCGATAGCTCGCCTCAGTGTCCCCAGCGGCTGGTAATTCTTTGTCTCTCCTGGCGGTGCCGGTCCTTTATAATGCCGAGAGCCTTGTGGCGGTTGTAGAGAGACTACAGACTTGGTTCGAAACTCGGTCTGGGCGATCTAATATGGGGCATATTTCATCCAAATCATCTACTGTCCCCGGTTTAGGTTTAGTCATCGTGTGCATAAAACTGATCTAAAATAACAATATTCATCGAAATCTTCATTTTATTGTATTTATAAAGCAGTGGAAATGCATTGGCCTATTTCACGTACATGGTGTAGCCAGCTACGGTGCTTAGTCGGCCTCGGGGCTTAGTCGGTTACGGGGCTTAGTCGGCTGAAGTCGCCCATCAAGTACATAGTAACTTTAGCCCACTAAGCCCCGTAGTCGGCCAAACTGCGTTCGTGAATTCCATCACAGAATGATCAGCACCAAATTAGCGTCAACAACGCAACGCACCAAACCGTTCCCGCCGTTATAATATTAAAGAAATTTGTCGTCTGCTGGTGGGCGCAGACGGCAACTGGCGGTAGGCGCGGGAACGGCACTTAGTCACACACTTGGCGGGATTACTGCATCACCACCAGCGGCGGCGGCACTCTGCACCTCCGACATATATTTGGGCAAATTAACTACTTCACATTGGGTTACAAAATTTGGTTTTGCTAAAACGAAATATTTCGCTCCAGGCTATAGAATGTCATGTTATCGGGATTTTTCGGTTTTCGGGGCTGGGGTTGGCCTGCTGTGTTTACTGGCCGTATTCCGCGATCTGCATCCATCCCGCGTGGCTCTGACCGCGGCAGAGAAAGTGCTTCCGGCCATCATCGCTGGATATTGCGGCCTGGAGTCGGAATAAACCTCAGGGTAGGATGTCCATTATTTCTAACAGACGGAGCGGTGTCGTTCCAGAAGTGGCCTCGTAAACTTCAAATGTCCCGGTTCTAGGCTCGCGCCGTCATATTCGCTGATCTACGTCGGGCGGAGGGAGGGGGGGGGGGGAGATCAATCTGACTTTAGAGACCCGTATGTGTATGGTACAAGAACCCTCCACCAACCTCTCCTTGGCAGGCACTTCGATGCGAAATTACTTGAATTATGGGTGTTTTAGATGACTACTGCGGACGGGAGGCACCGATCGGGACAATGAGATGGAGTTGAATGAAACGGCCGACATGAAGGTTGAATCGGGCCACCGAAAGTGACGTCACATGCGGCTCATCCAGGTTAAGGGCGTATGCGCTGGTTTTACAAACTAATGACGCAGTAAGCCTTTGATGACCGACAAACATAGGTCTGAGCAGTCAACATATTTATATACAGTTGATGTGCTATGGTGTTTATTACATTCATATCAGAGGCCTGAGTACATTATACAGTAAATAACATAAAATCTGTGACCGCTTCGCGCGATTTATCTGACCCCGACCTGACCTCTGAGTGACCTCTGACTGACCTCGGGTTGCTCTCTGGCTGAAGTCCGGTCGCCCCTGGCCTTTCCTGTCGATGTCCCTTCCCGTGATGTAACCGGTGAGGCATTGACCCCTTGCCGCTCAGTCCGTCCTAATGAAAAACACTTCCTGTGTTTCTCTCCCGGTGTAATGCCATCATGTAACCGGTGAGGCATTGACCCCTTGCCGCTCAGTCCGTCCTAGTGACGAACACTTCCTGTGTTTCTCTCCCAGTGTAATGCCATCATGTAACCGGTGAGGCATTGATCCCTGGCCGCTCAGTCCGTCCTAATGACGAACACTTCCTGTGTTTCTCTCCCGGTGTAATGCCATCATGTAACCGGTGAGGCATTGACCCCTTGCCGCTCAGTCCGTCCTAGTGACGAACACTTCCTGTGTTTCTCTCCCAGTGTAATGCCATCATGTAACCGGTGAGGCATTGATCCCTGGCCGCTCAGTCCGTCCTAATGACGAACACTTCCTGTGTTTCTCTCCCGGTGTAATGCCATCATGTAACCGGTGAGGCATTGACCCCTTGCCGCTCAGTCCGTCCTAGTGACGAACACTTCCTGTGTTTCTCTCCCGGTGTAATGCCATCATGTAACCGGTGAGGCATTGACCCCTTGCCGCTCAGTCCGTCCTAATGACGAACACTTCCTGTGTTTCTCTCCCAGTGTAATGCCATCATGTAACCGGTGAGGCATTGATCCCTTGCCGCTCAGTCCGTCCTAATGACGAACACATCATGTGTTTCTCTCCCGGTGTAATGCCATCATGTAACCGGTGAGGCATTGACCCCTTGCCGCTCAGTCCGTCCTAGTGACGAACACTTCCTGTGTTTCTCTCCCAGTGTAATGCCATCATGTAACCGGTGAGGCATTGACCCCTTGCCGCTCAGTCCGTCCTAGTGACGAACACTTCCTGTGTTTCTCTCCCAGTGTAATGCCATCATGTAACCGGTGAGGCATTGATCCCTTGCCGCTCAGTCCGTCCTAATGACGAACACTTCCTGTGTTTCTCTCCCGGTGTAATGCCATCATGTAACCGGTGAGGCATTGATCCCTTGCCGCTCAGTCCGTCCTAATGACGAACACTTCCTGTGTTTCTCTCCCGGTGTAATGCCATCATGTAACCAGTAAGGGATTGATCCCTTTGCGCTCAGTCCGTCCTAATGTCGAACACTTCCTGTGTTTCTCTCCCGGTGTAATGCCATCATGTAACCAGTAAGGGATTGATCCCTTTGCGCTCAGTCCGTCCTAATGACGAACACTTCCTGTGTTTCTCTCCCGGTGTAATGCCATCATGTAACCCGTGAGGCATTGATCCCTTGCCGTTCAGTCCGTCCTAATGACGAACACTTCCTGTGTTTCTCTCCCAGTGTAATGCCATCATGTAACCGGTGAGGCATTGATCCCTTGCCGCTCAGTCCGTCCTAATGACGAACACTTCCTGTGTTTCTCTCCCGGTGTAATGCCATCATGTAACCAGTAAGGGATTGATCCCTTTGCGCTCAGTCCGTCCTAATGACGAACACTTCATGTGTTTCTCTCCCGGTGTAATGCCATCATGTAACCGGTGAGGCATTGATCCCTTGCCGCTCAGTCCGTCCTAATGACGAACACTTCCTGTGTTTCTCTCCCAGTGTAATGCCATCATGTAACCGGTGAGGCATTGACCCCTTGCCGCTCAGTCCGTCCTAATGACGAACACTTCCTGTGTTTTTCTCCCAGTGTAATGCCATCATGTAACCGGTGAGGCATTGATCCCTTGCCGCTCAGTCCGTTCTAATGACGAACACTTCCTGTGTTTCTCTCCCGGTGTAATGCCATCATGTAACCGGTGAGGCATTGATCCCTGGCCGCTCAGTCCGTCCTAATGACGAACACTTCCTGTGTTTCTCTCCCAGTGTAAGGCCATCATGTAACCGGTGAGGCATTGATCCCTTGCCGCTCAGTCCGTCCTAATGACGAACGCTTCCTGTGTTTCTCTCGCGGTGTAATGCCATCATGTAACCGGTGAGGCATTGATCCCTTGCCGCTCAGTCCATCCTAATGACGAACACTTCCTGTGTTTCTCTCCCAGTGTAATGCCATCATGTAACCGGTGAGGCATTGATCCCTTGCCGCTCAGTCCGTCCTAATGACGAACACTTCCTGTGTTTCTCTCCCAGTGTAATGCCATCATGTAACCGGTGAGGCATTGACCCCTTGCCGCTCAGTCCGTCCTAATGACGAACACTTCCTGTGTTTCTCTCCCAGTGTAATGCCATCATGTAACCGGTGAGGCATTGATCCCTTGCCGCTCAGTCCGTTCTAATGACGAACACTTCCTGTGTTTCTCTCCCGGTGTAATGCCATCATGTAACCGGTGAGACATTGATCCCTTGCCGCTCAGTCCGTTCTAATGACGAACACTTCCTGTGTTTCTCTCCCAGTGTAATGCCATCATGTAACCGGTGAGGCATTGATCCCTTGCCGCTCAGTCCGTCCTAATGACGAACACTTCCTGTGTTTCTCTTCCGGTGTAATGCCATCATGTAACCGGTGAGGCATTGATCCCTTGCCGCTCAGTCCGTCCTAATGACGAACACTTCCTGTGTTTCTCTCCCAGTGTAATGCCATCATGTAACCGGTGAGGCATTGATCCCTTGCCGCTCAGTCCGTCCTAATGACGAACACTTCCTGTGTTTCTCTCCCGGTGTAATGCCATCATGTAACCGGTGAGGCATTGATCCCTTGCCGCTCAGTCCGTCCTAATGACGAACACTTCCTGTGTTTCTCTCCCAGTGTAATGACATCATGTAACCGGTGAGGCATTGATCCCTTGCCGCTCAGTCCGTCCTAATGACGAACACTTCATGTGTTTCTCTCCCGGTGTAAGGCCATCATGTAACCGGTGAGGCATTGATTCGTTGCCGCTCAATCCGTCCTAATGACGAACACTTCTTGTGTTTCTCTCCCAGTGTAATGCCATCATGTAACCGGTGAGGCATTGATCCCTTGCCGCTCAGTCCGTCCTAATGACGAACACTTCCTGTGTTTCTCTCCCAGTGTAATGACATCATGTAACCGGTGAGGCATTGATCCCTTGCCGCTCAGTCCGTCCTAATGACGAACACTTCCTGTGTTTCTCTCCCAGTGTAATGCCATCATGTAACCGGTGAGGCATTGATCCCTTGCCGTTCAGTCCGTCCTAATGACTAACACTTCCTGTGTTTCTCTCCCAGTGTAATGCCATCATGTAACCGGTGAGGCATTGATCCCTTGCCGTTCAGTCCGTCCTAATGACGAACACTTCCTGTGTTTCTCTCCCAGTGTAATGCCATCATGTAACCGGTGAGGCATTGATCCCTTGCCGCTCAGTCCGTCCTAATGATGAACACTTCATGTGTTTCTCTCCCAGTGTAATGCCATCATGTAACCGGTGAGGCATTGATCCCTTGCCGCTCAGTCCGTCCTAATGACGAACACTTCCTGTGTTTCTCTCCCAGTGTAATGCCATCATGTAACCGGTGAGGCATTGATCCCTTGCCGCTCAGTCCGTCCTAATGACGAATACTTCCTGTGTTTCTCTCCCAGTGTAATGCCATCATGTAACCGGTGAGGCATTGATCCCTTGCCGCTCAGTCCGTCCTAATGATGAACACTTCATGTGTTTCTCTCCCAGTGTAATGCCATCATGTAACCGGTGAGGCATTGATCCCTTGCCGCTCAGTCCGTCCTAATGACGAACACTTCCTGTGTTTCTCTCCCAGTGTAATGCCATCATGTAACCGGTGAGGCATTGATCCCTTGCCGCTCAGTCCGTCCTAGGGACGAACACTTCCTGTGTTTCTCTCCCAGTGTAATGCCATCATGTAACCGGTGAGGCATTGATCCCTTGTCGCTCAGTCCGTCCTAATGACGAACACTTCCTGTGTTTCTCTCCCAGTGTAATGCCATCATGTAACCGGTGAGGCATTGATCCCTTGCCGCTCAGTCCGTCCTAATGACGAACGCTTCCTGTGTTTCTCTCCCAGTGTAATGCCATCATGTAACCGGTGAGGCATTGATCCCTTGCCGCTCAGTCCGTCCTAGTGACGAACACTTCCTGTGTTTCTCTCGAAGTGTAATGCCATCATGTAACCGGTGAGGCATCGACCCCTTGCCGCTCAGTCCGTCCTAATGACGAACACTTCCTGTGTTTCTCTCCCAGTGTAATGCCATCATGTAACCGGTGAGGCATTGATCCCTTGCCGCTCAGTCCGTCCTAATGACGAACACTTCATGTGTTTCTCTCCCGGTGTAATGCCATCATGTAACCGGTGAGGCATTGATCCCTTGCCGCTCAGTCCGTCCTAATGACGAACACTTCATGTGTTTCTCTCCCGGTGTAATGCCATCGTGTAGCGATTATAGCAGTTACACGGGTTAGGAAGGAAGGAGGGGTGGGAGGGGAAGGGGGGGAGTGTATGTCCTGCTGACCAGTGTCAAAGGCCTTGTTTTGTGTGCAAATCAAGAAGATTCCCCCAATTGCAATCCTCCCTCATGTTACCATGGATGCCATAAGACCCTATTTTCTCGCTCAGTTGGTAAGCATGCTGAGCTGCAGTTCAGCCGATGGTGGGTACGAACCGTGTCACCTCCATCTGAGGCTAGTTCCACCCGACCCCGTGTCACCGTTCCGTAGGGCTTATTGACCCTTATTGACCGCGGTGGGTGGGGTTGTACCGGCTGCAACACCAACCGGAAGTACCTTTTGTGGAGCGGTCTGCCCGATGAGGCCGGTGGTTCCGTGTGAAGGGAGCGCCACAATGAGACGTCTAAAACAACAACATTTTTGTTCTATTTTAGGAGTTTTATTATTTTTGGACCCATTCAAGCTATTAAAGTTTAGTTGTCCCACCTTCACAAACTAGGTATTCTCGGATCACGAGAGTTAATACTATATCACTAAATATCTGCTTATTAGAGGCGTCGCACAATTTTAATGAAGACAATAAATAGTAGTATCAACCGATCAAGTGTAGGAAGGTGTTCATTGAAGTCTGTGATAGCGTGGGTGACTATTACAAGAGCGAAGGAGACAACTTGCTAGAAGAAGAATTGTACATGAAAAACAAGTTGTGCATTACCCGCAATAAGTAATTAAACCGTCATCATTAAAGTCAAACTGATAGGCGATTTGATCCGCATGGTACGAAAGTGGGTAATTAAACGGCTTCCATTGATGATACATTAAAAGGAGGGCTGCTCTTCAGGCTGAGTTGGTCTTCGTTGGGTTTATGTCTTAATGGAGCAGTCCGTACTTCTAGGAATAATTGTATTTTTTACCATTTGTTCGAGTGCCTGGTCCTGCTATGTTGTGACGTAGGGCCACATTATATTTGGTATTGGTTGGGGTGAGGTCATTAATCATGGCTGAACTGCATCACTAACAACTTGAATAAAACATCCCATCTGGAGATTAATTCCGGCGAAGGAGCCTCGGGGGACAGCTTTCCCGCACAGCTTCAATACCATTACGTCTCTCGGATAATACATACATATATAATACATAGTCTGATGATATACGTAGTCTGAACTAGGGGGCTTAATTAGTTAGCTAAACCCTCCATCACCTACATGGTAACTGTAGTCGAGAATGAGCTCCGTAGTCGGCTAAAACCCTCCATAATCTACATGGTAACTGTAGCAGACAATAAGCCCCGTAGTCGGCTAAAACCCTCCATCATCTACATGGTAACTGTAGCAGACAATAAGCCCCGTAGTCGGCTAAAGCCTCCGTCATCTACATGGTAACTGTAGCAGACAATAAGCCCCGTAGTCGGCTAAAACCCTCCATCACCTACATGGTCACTGTAGCAGACAATAAGCTCCGTAGTCGGCTAAAAGCCTCCATCATCTACATGGTAACTGTAGCAGACAATAAGCCCCGTAGTCGGCTAAAAGCCTCCATCATCTACATGGTAACTGTAGCAGACAATAAGCCCCGTAGTCGGCTAAAAGCCTCCGTCATCTACATGGTAACTGTAGCAGACAATAAGCCCCGTAGTCGGCTAAAACCCTCCATCATCTACATGGTAACTGTAGCAGACAATAAGCCCCGTAGTCGGCTAAAACCCTCCATCACCTACATGGTAACTGTAGCAGACAATAAGCCCCGTAGTCGGCTAAAAGCCTCCATCATCTACATGGTAACTGTAGCAGACAATAAGCCCCGTAGTCGGCTAAAAGCCTCCATCATCTACATGGTAACTGTAGCAGACAATAAGCCCCGTAGTCGGCTAAAAGCCTCCATCATCTACATGGTAACTGTAGCAGACAATAAGCCCCGTAGTCGGCTAAAAGCCTCCATCATCTACATGGTAACTGTAGCAGACAATAAGCCCCGTAGTCGGCTAAAAGCCTCCGTCATCTACATGGTAACTGTAGCAGACAATAAGCCCCGTAGTCGGCTAAAACCCTCCATCATCTACATGGTAACTGTAGCAGACAATAAGCCCCGTAGTCGGCTAAAACCCTCCATCACCTACATGGTAACTGTAGCAGACAATAAGCCCCGTAGTCGGCTAAAACCCTCCATCATCTACATGGTAACTGTAGCAGACAATAAGCCCCGTAGTCGGCTAAAAGCCTCCATCATCTACATGGTAACTGTAGCAGACAATAAGCCCCGTAGTCGGCTAAAAGCCTCCATCATCTACATGGTAACTGTAGCAGACAATAAGCCCCGTAGTCGGCTAAAAGCCTCCATCATCTACATGGTAACTGTAGCAGACAATAAGCCCCGTAGTCGGCTAAAACCCTCCATAATCTACATGGTAACTGTAGCAGACAATAAGCCCCGTAGTCGGCTAAAACCCTCCATCACCTACATGGTAACTGTAGCAGACAATAAGCCCCGTAGTCGGCTAAAAGCCTCCATCATCTACATGGTAACTGTAGCAGACAATAAGCCCCGTAGTCGGCTAAAAGCCTCCATCATCTACATGGTAACTGTAGCAGACAATAAGCCCCGTAGTCGGCTAAAAGCCTCCATCATCTACATGGTAACTGTAGCAGACAATAAGCCCCGTAGTCGGCTAAAAGCCTCCATCATCTACATGGTAACTGTAGCAGACAATAAGCCCCGTAGTCGGCTAAAACCCTCCATAATCTACATGGTAACTGTAGCAGACAATAAGCCCCGTAGTCGGCTAAAACCCTCCATCATCTACATGGTAACTGTAGCAGACAATAAGCCCCGTAGTCGGCTAAAAGCCTCCGTCATCTACATGGTAACTGTAGCAGACAATAAGCCCCGTAGTCGGCTAAAACCCTCCATCATCTACATGGTAACTGTAGCAGACAATAAGCCCCGTAGTCGGCTAAAAGCCTCCGTCATCTACATGGTAACTGTAGCAGACAATAAGCCCCGTAGTCGGCTAAAAGCCTCCATCATCTACATGGTAACTGTAGCAGACAATAAGCCCCGTAGTCGGCTAAAAGCCTCCATCATCTACATGGTAACTGTAGCAGACAATAAGCCCCGTAGTCGGCTAAAACCCTCCATCATCTACATGGTAACTGTAGCAGACAATAAGCCCCGTAGTCGGCTAAAAGCCTCCATCATCTACATGGTAACTGTAGCAGACAATAAGCCCCGTAGTCGGCTAAAAGCCTCCATCATCTACACGGTAACTGTAGCAGACAATAAGCCCCGTAGTCGGCTAAAAGCCTCCATCATCTACATGGTAACTGTAGCAGACAATAAGCCCCGTAGTCGGCTAAAAGCCTCCATCATCTACATGGTAACTGTAGCAGACAATAAGCCCCGTAGTCGGCTAAAAGCCTCCGTCATCTACATGGTAACTGTAGCAGACAATAAGCCCCGTAGTCGGCTAAAAGCCTCCATCACCTACATGGTAACTGTAGCAGATAATGAGCCGCCAAACCGCGTTTGTTAAATAAGCCACTGGATAACACTCGCCCAGCACATAACGAGTCTATAGACAGACCGTGTAGTTGGTAGCGCTTATTAATGTCAGTCTTTATGTAGGCTCACTATCGTGTCTGATCGTCAGGGTGGAAGACCCCTCACCCAGGTCCTTACTCCTGGCGCCCTCACAATATTGGCTTCATCTGAGAAATAACGACTTGTTGCTGACGTCCCTTGCATACAAACGCATATATAAAATCTCTCACTGCACACTCCACACAAGTCTTTATAACTGGAAAAAGAAAAGGACATAAATGACTTTATTCGATCCTCATGAAGCCCTGACTTGGATCATTATCATTCACACTTATAGACATCATACCTTAAGTTATACTGTTAGATATTATTATCATTCTATGGCCTTGTAACACTAGACGGATAGCTGTGATACACCAAAGCACCTATTTGATTGCAGATTTTTGTTTGAAATATATATATATAATTCATAAAATGCATGAAAAGACGACCGCGTTATCCCTCGAAAGCTGCATAAATTCACTGAAATGTGGGTTGACCGGCTGAAAAACGTTCCAATTTTGACCCGCTATAACGGGCGTAAATGTATGGTGCTCTAATTTCGTCGGTGTCCTAATTTCGTCACAAAAAAATAACAGCTGCCTCTTTCTCTGATAAGCAAATCTCAGTCGTAACATGTTTTCGTACAATTTTTAATCTCTTTACAACATTTCCGTAACAAAAACAGCATGAAATTTCGAAATATAGGACGCTAACTGGAGTGGTCTAAGTTGGTACCCTGATTTGGGACGTCTAAAAGTTCGTCCCGGTAAGAAAGAGCATCACTTGCACAAGCCATTTTTGTCTTTTCTGAGCGATAAAGGGGGGGGGCGCCTTTTCATGCACGTGCAGGAGAAACCACCCCTGACGCTTAGTTGTATTACGATACAAAGATGCTTAATTTTCAGTGTGTTTTTTTTGGGAGGGGCGGGGGGGCATCAAAGTTGGTAACGATACTGGGGCACATAAAAAGGCCCTTTTGACGAAATAAAGTCACCTTCTGCTTCAAGTGCCCCTAATTATGTCGGGGGGGGGGGGGCTCCCATTATCGTCACTGGTGTCAAAATGCTTTAGATAAGCAAGGCAGGGTTGACTGTCTTTCGATTCGTTATGGTCTTTATATACCAATGAGAATGCTGTGTTTTTGTATTGCCACAGTGTGTCCAATATTTGAAATGATGTATGCTACCCCTAAACTCGATATCCGTTTGCATAAGAGGGGGTTAAAACCCCTAAAATTGACATCCGCTTGCGTGACGGTAGGAAGCCCCCGCCCCCACTCCCACCCCTTGCCTCTCTACCAAGCCCCCACCAAACATGGTATTATCTGACCGAGTTTGAGAGATCTCTATTAACTAAATATTACGAAGACGAGCCATGTTTCCAAGCAGATCATGTTGAAAAGGTGACAGCGATGTGGTTGGGAGACGGAGTTCAGGAAAGGGTGGTACCAGAAAGGTGACAGCGGTGTAGTTACAAGACGGGATTCAGGAAGGGGAGGCACCGGAAAGGTGATAGCGGTGTAGTCAAAGACAAGGCGCACGAAGGGAAGGCACCGGAATAAACACAGCGGCGACCAGTTGGTGGTACCAGAAAGGTAACAGCGGTGAAGTTAGAATGGACGGCGCAGGGAGGGGAGGTACCGGAAAGTTGATAGCGGTGTAGTTGGAGACAAGGCGCAGGAATAGGAGGTACCGGAAAGGTGACAGCGGTGATGTTAGAATGGAGGGCGCAGGAAGAGGAGGTACCGGCAAAAGAGACAGCGGTGTAGCTTGGATACTGTGTGCCGGAATGGGAGGTACCGGAAAGGTGACAGCGGTGTAGTTGGAGAAAAGGCGCAGAAAGGGGAGGTACGAGAAAGGTGGCAGCGATGAAATTGGAAGACAGGGTGCATGAAGGGGAGATACCGGAAATGTGACAGCGGTGTAGTTAAAGACAAGGCACAGAAAGAGAAGGCACCTAAACGGTTATAGCGGTGAAGTTAGAATGGAGATATGCCAATGTTGTTAGCCGTTAATTTCTACGATGCGCACTCGGCAAGTTTCGGGAGTTGCTACAGATTAATTGATGTCGGGCTATCTGTCGTTGTAACACGTAACCTTCCGACAGTGATAACTGAAGCGTGCTGATCGATGGGAACGGTTGAAGCCGCTCTTACAGCATTTTTTCATTTTTTTTGCATTTCACAATTTTCACTCGGGTGGATAATATACTAAAGTTCTTAGTATACATGCAAGGATACACTATCCTTAGTGCATACACACAACATTGAAGGGTGCAATAACTAAACAAAAATGCTTTGGGTTGGAATAGTTGGGAACTCAACGGGACAGAGGGTTGGAATAGTTGAGAACTGAACAGACATGATTGGAATATTTCGGAACTCAACGGGATATGATTCTAATAGCTGGGAACTCAAGGGACGAATGGTTGAAATAGTTGGAAACTCAAGGGGCGAATGGTTGAAATAGTTGGGAACTCAACAGACATGATTGGAATAGTTGGGAACTTAACAGACATGATTCTAATAGCTGGGAACTCAACAGAACAAATGGTTGGAACAGTTGGGAACTCAACAGACATGATTGGAATAGTTCGGAACTCAACGGGACAAATGGTTGGAATAGTTGGGAACTCAACAGGACAGATGGTTGGAATAGTCTGGAACTCAACGTGACAGAGGTTTGGAATAGTTGGGAACTCAACAGGACAGAGGATTGGAAGAGTTGGAAACTCGACAGGACAAATAATTGGAACAGTTTGGAACTCAACGGGACAGAGGTTTGAAATAGTTGGTAACTCGACAGGATAGAGGATTGGAATAGTTGGGAACTCGACAGGACACAGGATTGGAACAGTTGGGAACTCGAAAGGACAGAGGATTGGAATAGTTGGGAATGCAACAGGAGATAGGATTGGAACAGTTGGGAACTCAACAGGACAAAGGGTTGGAATAGTTGGGAACTCAACAGAACAGAGGGTTGGAATAGTTAGGAACTCAACAGGACAGAGGGCTGGAATTGTTGGGAACTTAACGGAACAGAGGGTTGGAAGTGGAACTCCCGTGATTTAAATTGGAGGCAATTGGAAATTATTTGACAACTGACATTATTTCTTGAAGTAGGTACCACCCATTTTATTTCCCCCTTATTGTACTAAGGCGGCAAGAGCAACGCGCACTTGCAGAGGCCCAGGTTTTATCATTCGCTTATATGCTTCGATCATAATGTAACCATGCCTAACAACCAAGGGCGAATCTCACGTACTTGTCGAAATGTAAAATTTATCGCACAAATGAAAGGAAATGTACAATTAAAGATATATAATAATTGATTTTCATGTAATTAAACCAGTAAATATTTCGTAAAGCGTTTGGCTTCTGTAGAATGGATTCACAAGCAGAGAAGCAGAAGATGATTGTCAGTGGGGTAAGCGGCCAGCATTGACTACGTCACTTCCTCTTCCTCTGCTTGTGACGATGGTGTTTAGATTTCGCAGAGTGATGGGTCAAAGTGTTACGGATTGCTTCTAAAACATTCTGTGATGGATTCAGAAGATTTCGGTCCGCTAACGTCGGCCGAGGTCACCCCAGAAGGTATCGGAATACCCGCGTCGTTTGCTTGTTTCATAACATTCACGTTACGGGTGTTATTTTGACTGGTCAGTGGGGAACTGTCACTGGCAACTGTCAGTGTCACTGTCTGTCACTGTCACCTGTCACTGACAGTGACACTGTATGGAACTATGTGGACAGTGTCAGTGTCACTGACACAGTCACAGTGACAGTGCTCATTGGTAATGTCAGTTCGACCAGTTGATAGTCTGTCTACTTCCTACACAATGCCACATGTTGTATATATGTTTTGGACCTGACCACAGTTTGATGCCGGTGACCGTGATACCTAAACTTGGGGGCTAAAGTCAAAGTCATAAATGCTGTAGCATGTTGTTTTGGCCTATATTTTCCACGAATTTGTCGCGATCGCTCTAAAAATCACTGATGTGAGAAAGTAACACTGTGTAATTTTAATGATACCAAACTTACGTATGTACTGCGACTTTTTTAAGACACAAATAATATTTCTCAATGCTGACACTCCATTGCCAACAGACACTTTGTCGCAAATAGACTAAATCACAGACAATGAAATGGTCTATAGTTGCCATGGCGTGCGTGGCTGGTATAAATATAGAGCATTTATTGTTCAGAGCACGTTCGGCGCCATGGTAACTACGTCATTTTATGACGTATGCTTTAGTATATTTGCGGAACTGCGTTTGCTGCCAATTGAGTGTCAGCATGGAGAAATATTGGTTGTGTCTTAAAAAAGGATAACATCGCAGTACACACGTAAGTTTGGTATCATTAAAATTGCACAGTGTTGCTTCCTCACGTCAGTGATTTTTAGCGCGATCGTGAAAAATTCATGGAAAATATGGGCCGAAACGACATGCTACAGCATTTATGACTTTTACTGTAAGTAAATGAGAGCGTGACTTTGCGGTGCAGCCAAACTTTGCTATGCAGTTACTGAGAAAATTACGGTTCTACAACTTATAGTCTTACTCCAAGTTGGGGATCTTTCCTAGGTCCGTTGGTTATGGTGGTCTGTAGGTTGCAGATCAATAAGTAAAGGCTTTGCTTCCAGATATCTGTATATAAAGTATATTTCATCCTTGGCGCAAGTGCTCCCAGGCAAGCCAGCTTTCTAGGGGCACAACAGTATCCATGCAAAGTTCTTTAGACGCATGTATGTTCGTATAATCATAGTGCTTAAGTATTCTATATACCTTGATCTATCTTCTGACATCAAGAAAGTTTGTCAATACTAGGTTGTTTTGGTTATATTTTCGCGAAGAAAAGTTGGAGCACACCATTTTTCCTAACCAACCATCCGCTACCATATTTATTTTTGGCGGATGCCGGTACCTGTGAATGCAACTTGGTTCCCTGCTTCATTAGTATATGATTCTCAGCTAGAGGGCATGGTCAGTTGCTCACTTTGAACTTAAGGACAACAGCAGCGCCCTCTTTCACAGGTAATTCATGGTTACAAAGTTTGGGACCCAGGCTACAAATGGTTCAAATGATGGCAGGACTCACGAGGTGGCGCTGCATACGCATGGCGGTTGGTCGGGAAAAGACTATGGTTCAACATTTCTTTGTGAAAATATAACTGAAACAACCTAGTGTTGACACACTTTCTTGATGTCAGAAGATAGAACAAGGTATATAGAATATGTAAATGTTCCGCGCAAAGTTGGAATCTGCGCTGATTCGGAATTGGCGCAGCGCATTTTCGGAATTCCCATTCAGCGCAACTGGCAACTGCGCGATCCCGGGACATTTAAAAAATCTCCACCAACCCAACAGTCAGTTGACCTGGAAGACTGGAAACACTCAGCATATATTTAGCCACTCTCTTTACTGCTACGGTCCCAACCATTACTGATTACGATTAAAGGCATTAGACCTTAGTCCACCTTTCCTTTGGCAGCCAATAGCAAATTATAAGCGGCAATTAAGGCTTGCTTTGGACCATCCAACCATGTTATACTGAAGACCACAAGAACATTGGTTGGCGGGAAATATTTAATGTGATGCTAAATGTTATTGAAAATGCTGAACATGTAAATAGGTTTTAATTCGTCAGAAGCAGACATGGCCTGAATCATTTGGAACTTGGTTCCATAAAAAAATTCTATTTAGGCTACAACCATATCAGAATTATTCCAACTGAGCCAGCTATTCTATTGTAGTTGTTTTATTTAATTGGGCGAGAACCGTGTAAGAATAAATCCAGTTACTATTATTATTATTAAAATGCAGAAAGATTAAATTCCACACAATTCCGATATGGCCGCGCCATGTGGGAATTCCTATTTGGCGCAGCGCCATATGAGAATATTCCTACATGGCGCGGATCACGACATGGCGCAGACCATAAACACTATGATTGTACATGCACACATTATGATAAAAACTACAGTTGATTCCCAACTGGCATCTATAAAACTTTACATGGACACCGTTGTGCCCCTAGCGGGCTTGCCTGGGGGCACTTGCGCCAAATTTCATCCAATCTCATTATTGCAGAATGTCTTTTAGCTCTTTGCACAGTTTAGCCTGGCCAATTCAGCTTACAATTATAGTAATCAGACCCGTAATTATGCTAATATCAGTGATTGTACACCTCATATAAATAATCCTAATTCTTAACAATACGAGAAGGTAAACTAACTTAAAACATATTTCCGAAAATAATTATTATTCCTCTCACAAAAACTATAAAGTAAATATAATAAACTTCTATTCAGCATATTTATATTTATGCAATGAATAGATATATACATGCATCTCACATGATATCTGATTATAAATATTCCTCTGTAATGTAGGGATAATGGCTATTTGAATCATCAATACCTGCAGGTATCTACATAGTTTCATAGGTGCAACACAGTCAGCTCCAATATATAGGTCCAGTCTCAGAAGCTACAACAGCTTGCTCACAGGACTAGCATCTACCCAGTACTTTAATTAAAGAGAGCTGCCAGCCTGGCCTCTAATGCTGCTTTACCAATTCATATGATACCCAAGTGTCTATCCTCCAAATTACAGAATTGTCTATCCGGTCTGTAGCCCACAATAAAATTTGGAATTGACCACCAGCCAAGATTTCACAGATTAACTAGGCGGCAGCCACTTTTGGAGGTTTGTCCACATTGGCCAATCAGGAAGCAAAACTCCAATTATATCAGCATGTTTATATGTTATTTTTCCAATGAAACACTAAGATCATGGTTTGCTGCTCTGCTTGGAACTGCAGCAATTCATCAGCAAAGTGTGGCTATATATCATTTTACACGATTCCCCTAAATGCTACTGTTAAGAGTTCCTTCCGCGAGATAACTTCCAATTATAAAGCAACGCAGAGCCACATGAGAGGTCACAATATATGTCACTTACTCCTGAAAAATGGCATGCTGCTTGACATTGATGAGAGCGGGTTGCCTTAATTTTGTTCCCTTACCAATCAGCCTAAACACTTCACAATTTAATTTTAAGATGTAAACTTTTGATGCAGATCGCAATTTAGATTAGATTAGATTTGACAACCGCTTTAATTCCTGACTATACTGTAGGTGGCACAGGCACCATGGAGACCCAGGTGAACAATCTACAGAGTCAGATCCACAGGATGGAACAGTGCAACAAAACAATGGAGATAGAATTCAGTCAAAAGAGAGCCAAATTTATGGAAATGTTTAAACTGAAAGAAGGTATGTATGGCGAATACCTTTACATATACCTGGTCACCTGAAGGACTGCTACATTTGTCTGTATAGATAATTTAAAGTTTTAACACATGTAAAATAACATATTATACTTTTCTAACACATCTAAATATCATGTTTCCACCTATTTACCTTGTAAAGAGTCTCCGATGGTAAAATACTGACCCTTTAAGATTTGTGAGACTGGATCCAGGGTTATTGCTATAAACATGGCATGATGTGTATGTTCAGAGGAGCTGCAGCAGACTCGCCAGTTGTTGGCAGAGTGCCAGAGTCAGAATGAGGCAGACAAGGCTGCGCTGAAGCGACTGCAGCAGGAGGTGGATGACATCAAGACGGTGGCCGCCATCTCTGAGGCCTCCAAGGAGGACGAGGTGGAGCAGTTGAGGAGGACGTTCCAGGAGGAGTCAGCATCTCTACATCACATCATGCAGGGTGAGGGTGTCTACCAATCCTGGTGCATGTAACATTATTTAGAATCCAATCCCTTTATAACAGAGTGGTCCCCTGTCTGACAGATGCACCCCGCCCCCCCTATAACTGCTTCATTCCCTGTCTAATATAGGCTTCCCCCTATAACTGGTTGGTTCCCTGCCTGGCAGAGCTCACCCCCCTATAACTGCCTGGTTCCCTGTCTGACAGTGCCTGCCCCCCTACAACTGCCTGGTTTCCTTTCTGAGAGAGCACGCCCCCCTATAACTGCCTGGTTCCCTGTCTGAGAGAGCTCGCCCCCCTAGAACTGCCTGGTTCCCTGCTTGACGGAGCCCTGCCCGACCCTGTGGCTGTCTGTCTGACAGATCTTGCCCTCCTGTAAGTAACTGGTTACCTAACTGCCTGGTTCCCTTTCTGAGAGAGCTCTTCCCCTATACCTGCCTGGTTCCTTGTCTGAGAGAGCTCGCCCCCCTATGCCTGCCTGGTTCCCTGTCTGACAGTTCAGCCTCCCTATAACTGCTTCATTCCCTGTCTGATATAGGCTTCCCCCTATAACTGCCTGGTTCCCTGCCTGGCAGAGCTCACCCCCCTATAACTGCCTGGTTCCCTGTCTGACAGTGCCTGCCCCCCTACAACTGCCTGGTTTTCTTTCTGAGAGAGCACGCCCCCTATAACTGCCTGGTTTCCTGTCTGACAGTGCCTGCCCCCCTACAACTGCCTGGTTTCCTTTCTGAGAGAGCACGCCCCCCTATAACTGCCTGGTTCCCTGTCTGAGAGAGCTCGCCCCCCTATAACTGCCTGGTTCCCTGCTTGACGGAGCCCTCCCCGACCCTGTGGCTGTCTGTCTGACAGATCTTGCCCTCCTGTAAATAACTGGTTACCTAACTGCCTGGTTCCCTGTCTGAGAGAGCTCTTCCCCTATAACTGCCTGGTTCCCTGTCTGAGAGAGCTCGCCCCCCTATGCCTGCCTGGTTCCCTGTCTGACAGAGTTCAGCCCCCCTATAACTGCCTGGTTCCCTGTCTGAGAGAGCTCTTCCCACTATAACTGCCTGGTTTCCTTTCTGTGAGAGCACGCCCCCCGATAACTGCCTTGTTCCCTGTCTGACAGAGCTTCCCACCTCCCTATAACTGCCTGGTTCCCTAGCTGACAAAGCTCACCCCCCTATAACTGCCTGGTTCGCTGCCTGACAGACCCCGCCCCCCTGTAACTGCCTGGTACCCTGTCTGACAGAGCTCAACCCCTTATAACTGCCTGGTTCCCTTTTTGACAGAGTTCACCCCCCCCCCTATATCTGCCTGGTTCCCTGTATAACAGAGCTCGCCCCCCTATAGCTGCCTGGTTTCCTGTCTTGGGAGAGCTCACCCCCTGTAACTGCCTGGTTCTCTGTCTGAGAGAGCTCACCCCTCTATATCTGCCTGGTTCCCTGTCTGGCACAGTTCACCCCCCTAGAACTGCCTGGTCCCCTGTCTGACAGAGCTCGCCCCCCTATAACTGCCTGGTTCCCTGTCTGACAGAGCTCGCCCCCCTATAACTGCCTGGTTCCCTGCCTGGCAGAGCTCGCCCCCCTATAACTGCCTGGTTCCCTGTCTGACAGAGCTCGCCCCCCTATAACTGCCTGGTCCCCTGTCTGACAGAGCTCGCCCCCTATAACTGCCTGGTTTCCTGTCTGACAGAGCTCGCCCCCCTATAACTGTCTGGTTTCCTGCCTGGCAGAGCTCGCCCCCTATAACTGCCTGGTTTCCTGTCTGACAGAGCTCGCCCCCTATAACTGCCCGACTCCCTGTCTGACAGAACTCACCCCCCCCATAACTGCCTGGTTCCCTGCCTGGCAGAGTTCACCCCCCTATAACTGCCTGGTTCCCTGTCCGACAGAGGCCGTGGCCCAGACCCAGCACACGGCTGCCGCTCGCCTGGAGGAGGAGAAGACGTTGTGGAGTCAGCAGCAGGGACATCTGGAGAAGGAACTCCAGGAAACCCGCAGCAAACTCAGCCAAGAAAGGTGACCACCCAAGTAACATTAAGGAGACCTTTTTTTAATTAACTTATATCTACAGCACCGGTAAAGTATGAACCCAAACAATATTGTATCCAACCCAGGTACTGCGTTACTTTATTATTAATAACCAATCAATCTTGTAATGGACAATCACGTTTGCACGTGTTGTGGCCTACTGATGCATCTCGAGTGGGAAAGTGCGGCTTTCTTGTGTACTACGTCATCAAACATCTCCCATCGGTGCCGTGTTTTGCAGTTTTAAATGTGATAACATATCTATTTCGTACAGAGAAGCAATCACACATTGAGATAATGTGTCCACAATATCCATCATAATGCTGTGTGATCACAATGGCTGTGTGAGCCGCTGTCTATGGCACCATTGTGACGTGCTGGCCTGGCTGTCTGTCTGTCTCCAGGGAGGGGTTCCTGGCCTCCGTCGCTAAGCAGCTCCAGAAGAAGGTGGGAGCGGCCGGAGTGGGACTCAGCGGCCAGAGCCAGACAGAGCAGGAGACTCTGGAGGACAGCATGAGGAAGGTGGGTGTGGGACCCCCCCCCCCCTCGGTTGGGGGTTGGTGGGTGTAGCGCCCTCCCCCTCGGTCGGGGGGGTGGTGCATGTGGGACCCCCCCCCTAGTAGGGGTGGTGGGTGCGGGACACCCTACCGTTCCCCTCCACCCCTGCACCACGTGTAGGCGGTGTTATTGTTAAAATTGACTAGGGTGTTTCTCAGCGTCCCCCCCCCTCCCCCTGTTGCGATAATGATGTTTAAGGAGAAAGTAGCGTGCCCTCCTCCAACCCCACAGGACGATGTAATGGTAATGTTATTTGTGTCGACTGTAACCTCCTCCCCCAAAAAAAAGGTTTGGCGGACGTGGACCTAACATGGGGTAACGTGGGGTAACAGTACCCCTCCCCCTCCCCCGTGGCGTTAACAGTGACTGTACCCTGTCTTTCCGTCGCCCCCCCCCCCTAGGCCCAGGAGGACGCGGAGATCCTGCGGTCAGTCGTGATGCCGCTGGAACAGGAGATCAGCGGCCTGAAGGACCGGCTGAGACACGCCAACGACACCATCGTACTGATGCGCTCCGGCAAGGTGGGTGAGGGGGGGTGAGGGGGGGAGGGCTGGGGGGGGGGGGCAGGAGATAGATCAGCGGCCTGAAGGACCGGCTGAGACACGCTAACGACACCATCGTACTGATGCGCTCCGGCAAGGTGGGTGAGGGGGGGGGGGGTCTGGGGGGGTGAGGGCTGGGCGGGGGGGCAGGAGATCAGCGGCCTGAAAGACCGGCTGAGACACGCCAACGACACCATCGTACTGATGCGCTCCGGCAAGGGGGGTGAGGGGCTGTGTGAGGGGGGGGGGGGGCTGGGAAGATGGGTGTGTGAGTGAGGGGAAGGCTGGGGGTATGGGTGTGTGAGCGAGGGGGGGGGGGCTGGGGGGATGTGTGTGGGAGGGGGTGTGATATCCGCTAACCTGCACTCTTGTCAAAAGCCTTTGATGTTAATTTGTTGTTCATTATAACCTATCACCCTCTCTAATATGACGTGATCATGGCTCAATCATGTATGAAGTAATGTATGACATACTGTATCACACACTGGTGATTTGGGCGGAAGATACATGTAGCCACACCCGGAAACAACACTTGGTGGTTAACATCCGGCATGCGTTAATTGCAACTGCTAACTGTAAAGTAATTTTTGGAATTGGCTGTTGATTTCATCTGTTGGTGCACCGCACAAGAAATTATATATATTCGTGACAAGAGGCATATTTGAGGGTATGAGGCCTATTTTTCGATGTATGTAGCTTGTTTAAGGGGCATCGGCTAGTTAGGCTATAGATATGGCCTATTTGGGGCCTGTATATAAAACTATTTGGAGAAGTGTGACCTTCCTGACCTACTGAGTGACCTACACGTTGGCTGTTTGACCTACTGAGGAACGTATGACCTACTGAGTGACCTACATGAGGGGTGTATGACTTATATGAGGGGGGTATGACCTATTGAGTGACCTACATGAGGGGTGTATGACCGACGAGCGGTATGTGGTATATTTCTGTTGATCCACGCACTGTTTTGCCCGCACCCCGCACCCCGCACTCACCAGGTAGAGGATGGTACATACTCCACAGACAACTCGTTCCTCGACACCACCGCCGACCTGGACGAGAAGGTAAAGCTCCCTTCAGTTCCTCATCTGGACTCCTCTCGAACGATAAGCGCTTTGTATAGAAACAGTAATGGAGCTTGTTATTATTATATATAATCTGCAACATACTAACCACATCCTAACAAATCTAGTGCTAAGTACTTGATCATGTTTGTTATCCAGTCCTGGTTTTGTAGTTAAAGGCAATGTTTGGTAACTGTAATAATAAATAATTGGTTTGAACCGTAGTAGTGTAATAATAAGTGACACAATTGGTCATATCGTGCAATAACTTTAAGTAATAAGTAATTTGTTTGGTAATTGTGTAACAGTGAGTGAATTGTGGGATGAGACCGTGATACTGAGTGATGTGATACTGAGTGATGTGATACTGAGTGATGTGATACTGAGTGATGTGATACTGAGTGATGTGATACTGAGTGATGTGATACTGAGTGATGTGATACTGAGTGATGTGATACTGAGTGATGTGATACTGAGTGATGTGATACTGAGTGATGTGATACTGAGTGATGTGATACTGAGTGGTGTGATACTGAGTGGTGTGATACTGAGTGATGTGATACTTAGTATTTGTTTGGTAATTGTTTAATAACCAGTCTACATCTGCTCGGTGACCACGTGTTGATGGCGCTACATCTGCTCGGTGACCACGTGTTGATGGCGCGTCTGTCAGGTCTCCGGCTTTACGCTTGGATGTCGCTCGGCGCGACCACTTCTGCTCAGTATATATTCCGTTCACCTCATCATGTACTTCCCTATGTAATGTAACGCCTATAATACGGCATACACATGCCTTGGGGTCTCGGAACGTCAAATATGTTATCCTGTAAGAGGCCACTTCCTGTGATAATATGCTAACCATCGATTTTTTTTTGGGGGGTAGGGGGGGGGGGGTGGACTTATTCAATGTTAAAAACCCCTCCTGCTGTGTCCGTGCGGGGCTGCAGGCCGTTATGACCTATTAGTATCCAGGGCGCGTTATGATATGTGTACGCCTCTATGCTAATGTCACTGCGAAACAAGAATTCCAACTCACAATGATATAACGTACTGAGTTAGTAAACCATATAACAAGTGATTTGCTAACGTTAGATCCTAAGAAGACTAATAATGTAACATACACTCCTTCACAATGGCCGACACGTGGTGGCGTGCTCAGGATTGTTGATATGTACAACTCGCTGCCCTCTGATCACGAAGGCGTGGGTGTATGGCAAATACACGTGATCGTCTCCTAGCAACGGCGGTGGCTGTCTGGACCGTGCTTTGAACTTTTGAATCTTTATGTCTCGTTAGGTGCGAGAGTTGAATCAAAGTCTCGAGACAGAGAAATCATCCCGCACGGACCTCGAGATGTACGTGGCGGTGTTAAACACACAGAAGGGCGTGCTGCAGGAGGAGTGTGACAAGCTGAGGGCTCAACTCCTGGAAGGTAAGGGGGGGGGTGACAAACTGTGGGCCCAGCTTCTGGAAGGTATGGGGGGGGGGTGTGACAAACTATGGGGCCCAGCTTCTGGAAGGTAAGGGGTGCGGGGGGGGTGACAAACTGTGGGCCCAGCTCCTGGAAGGTAAGGGGGGGTTGTGTTTTATCCGGCCCTCTGATTGGCTGATGTATCCATACCGTGTAATATCTGCCCTCTGATTGGCTGATGTATCCATACTGTGTAGTATCTGCCCTCTGATTGACGGACGCGTCCAAGCATTGTTGGCTGACGCGTCCAAGCTGTGTAGTATCCCGTGTGCTGATTGGCTGATATCGTCTGGCAGTGGTGCAGATCCTGGAGCAGGAGCGCCGAGAGCACAACGACCTGAAGCGGACCTGGAACATGGCTAACGACCAGTTTCTCGAGTCCCAGCGACTCATGATGATGGACATGACGAGGATGGAGAGCGTGCTCACGTCAGAACAGACCCGCCAGCTCGCAGGTATGTGTGGTGGGCGGGGGGTGGGGGGGGGATGTCGGTGTGTCTGTGGTGGGGGTAAGTGGTTGTGTGTGGTGGGGGTGCGCCGGCTGGGCCGCATAGAGGAATTCACAGAGTATAGTTCAATAATTATGCCACCGTGAGGCGCCACTGCATGTACTATATATTCT
>OZ025258.1:3784360-3864931 GCA_964019135.1 Arenicola marina | reverse complement strand
CCCAGTCACTGACCTTCTCTCCCCTCCCCCCCAGGCCCCCCAGTCACTGACCTTCTCTCCCCTCCCCCACAGACCCCCAGTCACTGACCTTCTCTCACCCTCCCCCCACAGACCCCCCAGGCACTGACCTTCTCTCACCCTCCCCCACAGACCCCCCAGTCACTGACCTTCTCCCCCGCCTCCCCCCACAGACCCCCAGTCACTGACCTTCTCTCACCTCCCCCCACAGACCCCCCAGTCACTGACCTTCTCTCACCCTCCCCCCACAGACCCCCAGTCACTGACCTTCTCCCCCGCCTCCCCCCACAGACCCCCCAGTCACTGACTTTCTCTCCCCCTCCCCCCGCAGACCCCCCAGTCCCTGACCTTCTCTCCCCCTCCTCCCACAGACCCCCCAGTCACTGACCTTCTCTCCCCTCCCCCCATAGACCCCCCAGTCACTGACCTTCTCTCCCCTCCCCCCACAGACCCCCCAGTCACTGACCTTCTTTCCCCCTCCCCCCACAGACCCCCCAGTTCCTGACCTTCTCTCCCTCCCCCCACAGACCCCCAGTCCTGACCTTCTCTCCCCCTCCCCCGCAGACCCTCCAGTCCCTGACCTCTTCCCCTCCCCCGCAGACCCCCAGTCACTGACCTTCTCTCACCCTCCCCCCGCAGACCCCCCAGTTACTGACCTTCTCTCACCCTCCCCCCGCAGACCCCCCAGTTACTGACCCTCTCTCACCCTCCCCCACAGACCCCCAGTCACTGACCTTCTCTCACCCTCCCCCCACAGACCCCCAGGCACTGACCTTCTCTCACCCTCCCCCCACAGACCCCCAGTCCTTGACCTTCCCTCTTCCCCCCCCCCCACAGTCCCCACGTCGGAGTCCGAGGCAGTCAGACCCTCATGGCCAGTCACTGACCCTCTCTCCCCTCCCCCCACAGACCCCCCAGTCCCTGACCTTCTCTCACACTCCCCCCACAGACCCCCCAGTCACTGACCTTCTCTCACCCTCCCCCCACAGCCCCCTCAGTCCCTGACCTTCTCTCCCCTCCCCCCGCAGACCCCCCAGTCCCTGACCTCTTCCCCTCCCCCCGCAGACCCCCCAGTCACTGACCTTCTCTCACCCTCCCCTCGCAGACCCCCCAGTCCTGACCTTCTCTCCCCCTCCCCCCACAGACCCCCCAGTCACTGACCTTCTCTCACCCTCCCCTCGCAGACCCCCCAGTCACTGACCTTCTCTCACCCTCCCCCCACAGACCCCCCAGTCCCTGACCTTCTCTCCCCTCCCCCCACAGACCCCCAAGTCCCTGACCTCTTCCCTCCCCCCGCAGACCCCCAGTCACTGACCTTCTCTCACCCTCCCCTCGCAGACCCCCCAGTCACTGACCTTCTCTCCCCCTCCCCCCGCAGACCCCCCAGTCCCTGACCTCTCCCCCTCCCCCCGCAGCCTCCCCAGTCACTGACCTTCTCTCCCCCTCCCCCCACAGACCCCCCAGTCACTGACCTTCTCTCACCCTCCCCCCACAGACCCCCCAGTCCCTGACCTTCTCTCCCCTCCCCCCCACTGTCCCCACGCCGGAGTCCGAGGCCAGTCAGACCCTCATGGCCAGTCACTGACCCTCTCTCCCCTCCCCCCCCCACAGACCCCCCCAGTCCCTGACCTCTCCCCCTCCCCCCACAGACCCCCCAGTCACTGACCTTCTCTCACCCTCCCCTCGCAGACCCCCCAGTCACTGACCTTCTCTCCCCCTCCCCCCGCAGACCTCCCAGTCCCTGACCTCTCCCCCTCCCCCCGCAGCCTCCCCAGTCACTGACCTTCTCTCCCCCTCCCCCCCACAGACCCCCCAGTTACTGACCTTCTCTCACCCTCCCCCCACAGACCCCCCAGTCCCTGACCTTCTCTCCCCTCCCCCCACTGTCCCCACGCCGGAGTCCGAGGCCAGTCAGACCCTCATGGCCAGTCACTGACCCTCTCTCCCCTCCCCCCCCCACAGACCCCCCCAGTCCCTGACCTCTCCCCCTCCCCCCACAGACCCCCAGTCACTGACCTTCTCTCACCCTCCCCTCGCAGACCCCCCAGTCACTGACCTTCTCTCCCCCTCCCCCCGCAGACCTCCCAGTCCCTGACCTCTCCCCCTCCCCCCGCAGCCTCCCCAGTCACTGACCTTCTCTCCCCCTCCCCCCACAGACCTCCCAGTCCCTGACCTCTCCCCCTCCCCCGCAGCCTCCCCAGTCACTGACCTTCTCTCCCCCTCCCCCCACAGACCCCCCAGTCACTGACCTTCTCTCACCCTCCCCTCGCAGACCCCCCAGTCCCTGACCTTCTCTTCCCCTCTCCCACAGACCTCCCAGTCCCTGACCTCTCCCCCTCCCCCCGCAGCCTCCCCAGTCACTGACCTTCTCTCCCCCTCCCCCCACAGACCTCCCAGTCCCTGACCTCTCCCCCTCCCCCCGCAGCCTCCCCAGTCACTGACCTTCTCTCCCCCTCCCCCCACAGACCCCCCAGTCATTGACCTTCTCTCACCCTCCCCTCGCAGACCCCCCAGTCACTGACCTTCTCTCCCCCTCCCCCCACCCACCCCCACAGTCCCTGACCTCTCCCCCTCCCCCGCAGACCCCCAGTCACTGACTTTCTCTCCCCCTCCCCCACAGACCCCCCAGTCCCTGACCTCTCCCCCTCCCCCCGCAGAACCCCCAGTCACTGACCTTCTCTCCTCCTCCCCCCACAGACCCCCCAGTCACTGACCTTCTCTCCTCCTCCCCCCACAGACCCCCCAGTCACTGACCTTCTCTCACCCTCCCCCCACAGACCCCCCAGTCACTGACCTTCTCTCCCCCTCCCCCCACAGACCCCCCAGTCACTGACCTTCTCTCACCCTCCCCCCCACAGACCCCCCAGTCCCTGACCTTCTCTCACCCTCCCCCCACAGGACCCCCCAGTCACTGACCTCTCCCCCTCCCCCCGCAGAACCCCCAGTCACTGACCTTCTCTCCCCTCCCCTCGCAGACCCCCCAGTCACTGACCTTCTCTCACCCTCCCCCCACAGACCCCCCAGTCCCTGACCTTCTCTCACCCTCCCCCCACAGACCCCCCAGTCACTGACCTCTCCCCCTCCCCCCGCAGAACCCCCAGTCACTGACCTTCTCTCCCCCTCCCCCCACAGACCCCCCAGTCACTGACCTTCTCTCACCCTCCCCCCACAGACCCCCCAGTCACTGACCTTCTCTCACCCTCCCCTCGCAGACCCCCCAGTCACTTACCTTCTTTCCCCCTCCCCCCGCAGCCTCCCCAGTCACTGACCTTCTCTCCCCCTCCCCCCACAGACCCCCCAGTCATTGACCTTCTCTCACCCTCCCCTCGCAGACCCCCCAGTCACTGACCTTCTCTCCCCCTCCCCCCACCCACCCCCACAGTCCCTGACCTCTCCCCCTCCCCCCGCAGACCCCCCAGTCACTGACTTTCTCTCCCCCTCCCCCCACAGACCCCCCAGTCCCTGACCTCTCCCCCTCCCCCCGCAGAACCCCCAGTCACTGACCTTCTCTCCTCCTCCCCCCACAGACCCCCCAGTCACTGACCTTCTCTCCTCCTCCCCCCACAGACCCCCCAGTCACTGACCTTCTCTCACCCTCCCCCCACAGACCCCCCAGTCACTGACCTTCTCTCCCCCTCCCCCCACAGACCCCCCAGTCACTGACCTTCTCTCACCCTCCCCCCACAGACCCCCCAGTCCCTGACCTTCTCTCACCCTCCCCCCACAGACCCCCCAGTCACTGACCTCTCCCCCTCCCCCCGCAGAACCCCCAGTCACTGACCTTCTCTCCCCTCCCCTCGCAGACCCCCCAGTCACTGACCTTCTCTCACCCTCCCCTCGCAGACCCCCCCAGTCACTGACCTTCTCTCCCTCTCCCCCCACAGACCCCCCAGTCACTGACCTTCTCTCACCCTCCCCCCACAGACCCCCCAGTCCCTGACCTTCTCTCACCCTCCCCCCACAGACCCCCCAGTCACTGACCTCTCCCCCTCCCCCCGCAGAACCCCCAGTCACTGACCTTCTCTCCCCCTCCCCCCACAGACCCCCCAGTCACTGACCTTCTCTCACCCTCCCCCCACAGACCCCCCAGTCACTGACCTTCTCTCACCCTCCCCTCGCAGACCCCACGCCGGAGTCCGAGGCCAGTCAGACCCTCATGGCCAGTCACTGACCCTCTCTCCCCTCCCCCCCACAGACCCCCCAGTCACTGACCTTCTCTCACCCTCCCCTCGCAGACCCCACGCCGGAGTCCGAGGCCAGTCAGACCCTCATGGCCAGTCACTGACCCTCTCTCCCCTCCCCTCGCAGACCCCACGCCGGAGTCCGAGGCCAGTCAGACCCTCATGGCCAGCTTGCGCATCAAGGCTGACTCTCTGCTCGTCCCCATGGTCGGCAAGCGGCTCGTCAGCGACAAGGAGTGGACCATGATGCAACGCGACGTAAGTCACATGATTGATCACGTGATCGTTATTCGGGAAGGTGGCTGGCGGAGTCGAAATCTCAGCGGATGTTTTGAAATTGGTTACCTGGGGGACGGTCAGTATAATAATAATGTGTATATATATAAGACTTTACATGAAGAATAACTAAAATTGTCATGTGGCGCTGATTGTATTGTGACAATAATCGCATGATTATCTGATATATTTTGACCTCATGTGTTAGTATCATGTGTTGTCCGTTGACCTGACGTAGTGTTGACCTTTGACCTGGCGTCGTGTGTTGTCCATTGACCTGGCGTCGCGTGTTGACCTTTGACCTGGCGTCGTGTGTTGACCTTTGACCTTGATGATCCAGGTGCAGGCGGCGCGGGAGAAGCTCGGCAAGCCCTGCGACATGTGCCACAACTACGAGTCGCAGCTGCAGACGATCCAGGAGGGCGAGAAGAAGGCTCAGGCGCAGCTGCGAACGCTGGAGCGGCAGCTGCAGGCCGAGCGCCAGGCGATGACCAACCAGCAGCAGTACACCGAGCAGCTGGAGGCCAGCCTCAAGGGGGACGCCGAGCGGGCGGAGAAACAGGTGGGTGCGGTCACTGAATGGAACAGCTGGAGGCCAGCCTCAAGGAGAACGCCGAGCGGGCGGAGAAACAGGTGGGTGTGCTCACTGAATGGAACAGCTGGAGCCTCATGGAGGACGCCGAGTGGGCAGAGAAACAGGTGGGTGTGGTCACTGAATGGAACAGCTGGAGGCCCGCCTCAAGGAGGACGCCGAGCGGGCAGAGAAACAGGTGGGTGCGGTCACTGAATAGAACACCTGGAGGCCAGCCTCAAGGAGGACGCCGAGCGGGCGGAGAAACAGGTGGGTGTGGTCACTGAATGGAACAGCTGGAGGCCAGCCTCAAGGAAGACGCCGAGCGGGCGGAGAAACAGGTGGGTGTGGTCACTGAATGGAACAGCTGGAGGCCAGCCTCAAGGAGGACGCCGAGTGGGCGGAGAAACAGGTGGGTGTGGTCACTGAATGGAACAGCTGGAGGCCAGCCTCAAGGAGGACGCCGAGCGGGCGGAGAAACAGGTGGGTGCGGTCACTGAATGGAACAGCTGGAGGCCAGCCTCAAAGAGGACGCCGAGCGGGCGGAGAAACAGGTGGGTGCGGTCACTGAATGGAACAGCTGGAGGCCAGCCTCAAGGAGGACGCCGAGCGGGCGGAGAAACAGGTGGGTGCGGTCACTAAATGGAACAGCGGGAGGCCAGCCTCAAGGAGGACGCCGAGCGGGCAGAGAAACAGGTGGGTGTGGTCACTGAATGGAACAGCTGGAGGCCAGCCTCAAGGAGGACGCCGAGCGGGCAGAGAAACAGGTGGGTGCGGTCACTGAATGGAACAGATGGAGGCCAGCCTCAAGGATTCCGCCGAGCGGGCGGAGAAACAGGTGGGTGTGGTCACTGAATGGAGCAGCTGGAGGCCAGCCTCAAAGAGGACGCCGAGCGGGCGGAGAAACAGGTGGGTGTGGCCACTGAATGGAACAGCTGGAGGCCAGCCTCAAGGAGGACGCCGAGCGGGCGGAGAAACAGGTGGGTGCGGTCACTGAATGGAACAGCTGGAGGCCAGCCTCAAGGAGGACGCCGAGCGGGCAGAGAAACAGGTGGGTGTGGTCGCCTCAAGGAGGACGTCGAGCGGGCGGAGAGACAGGTGGGTGTGGTCACTGAATGGAACAGCTGGAGGCCAGCCTCAAGGAGGACGCCGAGCGGGCGGAGAAACAGGTGGGTGTGGTCAACGAATGGAACAGCTGGAGGCCCGCCTCAAGGAGGACGCCGAGCGGGCAGAGAAACAGGTGGGTGTGGTCACTAAATGGAACAGCTGGAGGCCAGCCTCAAGGAGGACGCCGAGCGGGCAGAGAAACAGGTGGGTGTGGTCACTGAATGGAACACCTTGGTGCCATTTCCTCCGTGAGACATCTTGGTAACGCGTTTGACTCTGGTTGACTATGCGCAGCTATGTCGTCCACCTTGGTGCCTTGAGCCCTGCTATTGTATCTTGATTGAGCGTCCTACCAGGCTTAGCTACTAATGTCGAAAATATATGTCATGTTCGTTGGCGGTTGCAAAATATTTCTGTATGCCGGTATGTTTAAACTGATGTCATAGACATAGACACCATGTACCAATTTATCTTCTTTCCCTAATGACCTTGTTTGACCTTGGTGTTCAGATTGCCGGGCTGCTGGGTCAGATGCAGGATGCTGATACGTACCTCAGTGGACTCAAACACCAGTGTATCCAGGCCCACTCCGAGCTACAGGAACAGCTGGTGAGTCCTCTGGACCCCCCACCCCCCGCGCATGCCTTTCCTTCTCTGAAACACTTACAGATTATCTAGGTTGTTCTGGAATCCTGGGTACTCATGTAAACGGTGCACGGTCATGCACTGAGAAAATGTCTCAAATTCTTACTAAAGCAAAGCGTTTCCTATTAATGCTCCAAAGTATCGGTCACTTCTTTCATGAAAGTATTTCTTCCCCTAAAACATATGTACTAATAGATCTATTAGAATACGCCCTTCAGGAGATCTTGTTTAATACTGATCATCATAGATATATAAACAAATAAGTTGACCAAGTCGCTATCTTCCTTCCAGAAAATGTTAACGGCAGACAGAGAAGAAACCCAGAGAGAGGTAGGCTACCTGACTCGCGTGACGTCACATTGCGATAGGTGTAAATATAACAGAGAGAGGTAGGCCACCTGACTCGCGTGACGTCACATTGCGGTAGGTGTAAATATAACGTAGAGAGGTAGGCTACCTGACTCGCGTGACGTCACATTGCGGTAGCTGTAAATATAACAGAGAGAGGTAGGCTACCTGACTCGCGTGACGTCACATTGCGGTAGCTGTAAATATAACAGAGAGAGGTAGGCTACCTGACCCGCGTGACGTCACATTGTGATAGGTGTAAATATAACAGAGAGAGGTAGGCTACCTGACTCGCGTGACGTCACATTGCGGTAGGTGTAAATATAACGGAGAGAGGTAGGCTACCTGACTCGCGTGACGTCACATTGCGATAGGTGTAAATATAACAGAGAGAGGTAGGCTACCTGACTCGCGTGACGTCACATTGCGGTAGGTGTAAATATAACAGAGAGAGGTAGGCTACCTGACTCGCGTGACGTCACATTGCGATAGGTGTAGATATAACAGAGAGAGGTAGGCTACCTGACTCGCGTGACGTCACATTGCGATAGGTGTAAATATAACAGAGAGAGGTAGGCTACCTGACTCGCGTGACGTCACATTGCGATAGGTGTAAATATAACAGAGAGAGGTAGGCGACCTGACTCGCGTGACGTCACATTGCGGTAGGTGTAAATATAACAGAGAGAGGTAGGCTACCTGACTCGCGTGACGTCACATTGCGATAGGTGTAGATATAACAGAGAGAGGTAGGCTACCTGACTCGCGTGACGTCACATTGCGATAGGTGTAAATATAACAGAGAGAGGTAGGCTACCTGACTCGCGTGACGTCACATTGTGGTAGGTGTAAATATAACAGAGAGAGGAAGGCTACCTGACTCGCGTGACGTCACATTGCGGTAGATGTAAATATAACAGAGAGAGGTAGGCTACCTGACTCGCGTGACGTCACATTGCGATAGGTGTAGATATAACAGAGAGAGGTAGGCTACCTGACTCGCGTGACGTCACATTGCGGTAGGTGTAAATATGACGGAGAGAGGTAGGCTACCTGACTCGCGTGACGTCACATTGTGGTAGGTGTAAATATAACAGAGAGAGGTAGGCTACCTGACTCGCGTGACGTCACATTGCGGTAGGTGTAAATATAACAGAGAGAGGTAGGCTACCTGACTCGCGTGACGTCACATTGTGGTAGGTGTAAATATAACAGAGAGAGGTAGGCTACCTGACTCGCGTGACGTCACATTGTGGTAGGTGTAAATATAACAGAGAGAGGTAGGCTACCTGACTCGCGTGACGTCACATTGTGGTAGGTGTAAATATAACAGAGAGAGGTAGGCTACCTGACTCGCGTGACGTCACATTGTGGTAGGTGTAAATATAACAGAGAGAGGTAGGCTACCTGACTCGCGTGACGTCACATTGCGGTAGCTGTAAATATAACAGAGAGAGGTAGGCTACCTGACCCGCGTGACGTCACATTGCGATAGGTGTAAATATAACAGAGAGAGGTAGGCTACCTGACTCGCGTGACGTCACATTGCGATAGGTGTAGATATAACAGAGAGAGGTAGGCGACCTGACTCGCGTGACGTCACATTGCGGTAGGTGTAAATATAACGGAGAGAGGTAGGCTACCTGACTCGCGTGACGTCACATTGTGGTAGGTGTAAATATAACAGAGAGAGGTAGGCTACCTGACTCGCGTGACGTCACATTGTGGTAGGTGTAAATATAACAGAGAGAGGTAGGCTACCTGACTCGCGTGACGTCACATTGCGGTAGCTGTAAATATAACAGAGAGAGTTAGGCTACCTGACTCGCGTGACGTCACATTGTGGTAGGTGTAAATATAACAGAGAGAGGTAGGCTACCTGACTCGCGTGACGTCACATTGCGGTAGCTGTAAATATAACAGAGAGAGGTAGGCTACCTGACTCGCGTGACGTCACATTGCGGTAGCTGTAAATATAACAGAGAGAGGTAGGCTACCTGACCCGCGTGACGTCACATTGCGATAGGTGTAAATATAACAGAGAGAGGTAGGCTACCTGACTCGCGTGACGTCACATTGCGATAGGTGTAGATATAACAGAGAGAGGTAGGCTACCTGACTCGCGTGACGTCACATTGCGGTAGGTGTAAATATAACGGAGAGAGGTAGGCTACCTGACTCGCGTGACGTCACATTGTGGTAGGTGTAAATATAACAGAGAGAGGTAGGCTACCTGACTCGCGTGACGTCACATTGTGGTAGGTGTAAATATAACAGAGAGAGGTAGGCTACCTGACTCGCGTGACGTCACATTGCGGTAGCTGTAAATATAACAGAGAGAGTTAGGCTACCTGACTCGCGTGACGTCACATTGCGGTAGGTGTAAATATAACAGAGAGAGGTAGGCTACCTGACCCGCGTGACGTCACATTGCGATAGGTGTAAATATAAAGACTATTCGTGGATAACTAAAGAGAAGCTCGATTCTTCCTGCGACTATTTGAATCGATGAGCGGTTTATAAGGACTGGATAATGTGGTCTAAGCAGTGAACGAGATATATAGTCCTGGGGCCGTATTCATAATCGCCACTTAGGCTACGCCAATAGACTTAGCGTTAAGTGGAAGATTTGTCGAGCGATTATCGGGTTCAAGATACATAAGTAGTCACCCAGGAAGTGGATTTTCTGAATAAAGAGAGTGCCAAAATTATATTAAAGAGGATGTCTTAATCATGAGCACCACGAGAACGAGCTGGTGAGGCTAAGACGGTAATGCACTTTTCGTGCGTAACTTACGAGGGGATTATGAATACGGCCCCTGAAGGTAATCAGATGTGTAACTCTGTATGGTATCTGTATCTGCCAACCTCGGATGTGTTCATGTGTCACTGTAACTCGTGCACACTGTGCAATATAGCTAGTGGGTAAGGTTTAAAGGGATGATAGAATGGTTGTTATATTTTCATTATCATATGTACATATCTCATCAGCTATGTCATTTTATCATTGTCGGTCAATAGAACTTGTGCTACTGTTTATTGTTGGCTTTTATATATCGACGTTAAATAAAACTTTATCTTATCTTACCTCATCGTTGTAGCTGACGGCTCTGCAGGATGAGAATGGCTCGTTGCTAGGGAAACACTCCAAACACTCCCAACAGATGCAAGAGGAAAGCATCAACCTCCCCAACAACCTTGAAGTAAGGATCACATATACATGTACAAATAGCAAACTATAGGTAAGGATTAACCACAAATATATGTAAACAAATAACAAGGTAAGGATTAACAATATATATATGTAAACAAATAACAAACTATAGATAAGGATTAACAATCTTGAGATTAACAATCTAGAGGTAAAGTTTGACAACCTGGATATAACGGTTAATTACCGAGAGCTACGGAATGGCGATCTGGAGGTTGTATGGTAAAGATTGTCAACTTAAGGAGACCAGACAGCAAAACGCAAAATGCTTAGTCGCGTTGAAATCCAATGTAATGAGATGAAATAAACTGTAAATATAATGAAATAAACTGTAAATAAATGAAATAAACTGTAAATATAATGAAATAAATAAAATGTAAATAAATGGAATAAACTGTAAATATAATGAAATAAATAAACTGTAAATAAATGAAATAAATAAACTGTAAATAAATGAAATAAACTGTAATTGTAATGAAGTATAATGAAATGACCCCCGCCCCCCCCCCCCACCCCCCACCAGGAGATGCAGCTGCTGTTGCTACGCTACCGTGAGGAGATCATCACAGCCAAGGCGGCCCGCGAGCACGTGGAGGGCTCGCTGCGCTGTGAACTGCTCTTCCTCAAGGACCAGGTGGTGGCCGAGCAACAGGAGAAAGCCACCATAGAGGAGACGCTGGCCCACGACATCACCGCCCTCCAGCGGCAGCTAAGTACGTCTGGGGGTAGAGGGGGGTATGAGGGGGGAGGGGGACAGAGGAGACGCTGGCCCACGACATCACCGCCCTCCAGCGGCAGCTAAGTACGTCTGGGGGTAGAGGGGGGTGTGAGGGGGGAGGGGGACAGGGGAGACGCTGGCCCACGACATCACCGCCCTCCAGCGGCAGCTAAGTACGTCTGGGGGTAGAGGGGGGTGTGAGGGGGGAGGGGGACAGAGGAGACGCTGGCCCACGACATCACCGCCCTCCAGCGGCAGCTAAGTACGTCTGGGGGTAGAGGGGGGTGTGAGGGGGGAGGGGGACAGAGGAAACCCTGGCTCACGACATTACCGCCCTCCAGCGGCAGCTAAGTACGTCTGGGGGTAGAGGGGGGTGTGAGGGGGGAGGGGGACAGAGGAGACGCTGGCCCACGACATCACCGCCCTCCAGCGGCAGCTAAGTACGTCTGGGGGTAGAGGGGGTGTGAGGGGGGAGGGGGACAGAGGAGACGCTGGCCCACGACATCACCGCCCTCCAGCGGCAGCTAAGTACGTCTGGGGGTAGAGGGGGGTGTGAGGGGGGAGGGGGACAGAGGAGACGCTGGCCCACGACATCATCGCCCTCCAGCGGCAGCTAAGTACGTCTGGGGGTAGAGGGGGGTGTGAGGGGGGAGGGGGACAGGGGAGACGCTGGCCCACGACATCACCGCCCTCCAGCGGCAGCTAAGTACGTCTGGGGGTAGAGGGGGGTGTGAGGGGGGAGGGGGACAGAGGAGACGCTGGCCCACGACATCACCGCCCTCCAGCGGCAGCTAAGTACGTCTGGGGGTAGAGGGGGGTGTGAGGGGGGAGGGGGACAGAAGAGACCCTGGCCCACGACATTACCGCCCTCCAGCGGCAGCTAAGTACGTCTGGGGGTAGAGGGGGGTGTGAGGGGGGAGGGGGACAGAGGAGACGCTGGCCCACGACATCACCGCCCTCCAGCGGCAGCTAAGTACGTCTGAGGGTAGAGGGGGGTATAAGGGGGGAGGGGGACAGAGGAGACCCTGGCTCACGACATCACCGCCCTCCAGCGGCAGCTAAGTACGTCTGGGGGTAGAGGGGGGTGTGAGGGGGGAGGGGGACAGAGGAAACCCTGGCTCACGACATCACCGCCCTCCAGCGGCAGCTAAGTACGTCTGGGGGTAGAGGGGGGTGTGAAGGGGGAGGGGTCAGAGGAGACCCTGGCCCACGACATTACCGCCCTCCAGCGGCAGCTAAATACGTCTGAGGGTAGAGGGGGGTATGAGGGGGGAGGGGGACAGACTAGACCCTGGCCCACGACATCACCGCCCTCCAGCGGCAGCTAAGTACGTCTGGGGGTAGAGGGGGGTAGGTGGGAGAGGGGCCGTTTTTGTTTTAGAGGGGGGGAGGGTGCAACTTAGCATGAAAGCCCTCCCTATCTGCCACTATTTCACCTGTTACCCCCCATCGCGACCATTAAAATATATATTTGAGTAGCGTAGACTTCGTGGATCGGCTGTAAAGCCGGTGCGACTGCTGCTGTGCTGGGCAAAAAACGATTGTTGTTCCTGTTCTGTGCCGGGGTGGGGGGATACAGCAGGGTTGTTGTGTGATCTCTATGTATCACGTGCCCTGTCCCCCGCCAGGCGAGCTGCAGGGCGTGAAGCAGGAGCTGGAGAAGCAGACGACAGCGCTCCACGTGGCCGAGACCAAGCTACGAGACGCCGAGACTATGGTCAAGGTCACGCAAGACAAGAGCAAAGTGGTCATCGGCTCGCTACAGAGTCAGCTGGACGAGCACAACAGCGTCAAGGTCAGCGAAGATCATATAGATCATATGGACTCCCAAGAGAGTGGGAGAAACGAAAACACTATTGATTTCCTGGTAATTACAAGTGGATGGCGTTATACTATATATATATTGTACATCTCCCCCTCGATTGATAGTGAGGATATGATGGGTGTGTTTATGCAGGAGTAACGTTAGTTACATTGTTGGCCGTCGTATTTGTTTGCAGAATAAGCTACGGGATGAGGTCACTCACCTGAAGGTCAAGGTCGCTTCCCTGCAGATTGACCTTGACAACAATGAGGTGGTGCAGCGGGACTTCGTCAAGCTGTCCCAGTCTCTACAGGTGAGAGAGCCCGGGGCAACCGCACCCAAGAGACATGCACGCTATGCATGTTTAGTCTATGGCAAAAAGGGATTCTAATCTTACGTTCTACGCTCGTCGCTCCAGTACGGCTGAGCAAGGTGGTCAGTGGTTCTGTGCTATACAGGGTGCATAGGTTAAAGAGATCTGTTGATTTTGAATACCGACGTTAAATAAGGCTTTATTCTATTACTATTTATCTTAAAACGACCTCACTGTATTCAACGAATTTATCAGCCGCCTATTTCTCTTCCCACATCTCATGATCATAATCATAATTTGAAAAGAATAGCATGATCTCCAAAGAGTACTAAGTATTGAAAAGTAGGTGATAAATATTAGGTATGTATTTATGGGTATTATTACTTACTTCAGAACATTCGACGTCCAAAGTCTAATATTCTTATGCGGGACTGTTCGAATTGCGGGACTGATCGATTTCGGTAATTAAAACAATTCTTCGCCTTGACGTACGTATCGCGATCGTCGGCGAACGTTCGCGGTCGATCGCGCTGTGATACGCACACAGGTCTGGTGTTGGTGAGCGGTTGATGACTGGTTGGGTTGTTTTCGGTGTTTAGATTCAGCTGGAGAAGATCCGGTCTGCGGAGCACGAGGTACGCTGGCAACACGACGAGGACGTGGAGGAGTGCAGCAACTGCCGCCACGAGTTCTCAGTCACCAAGCGCAAGGTCAGTCACCACCGTCACCACCACCAAGGTCAAACTCACACCCACGATTCTGGAATAGTTTTTGGTGTCAGGCAAATTTTCGATAGCTTTTCGAGCTAGTCGTGGATTCCTTGGTCCGTGTTATCGCAGGTGCCCACAAAGGTGGCTTGACACATCAATTCATAGAAAACCACCCCCCCTCCCCCCCGCAAACAAAATATATTGGTTTCCATATCTATTTCCTTAAGAAAATTTAGCATGGATATAACGAGAATATATTAATAAACATAAATATTATATAGCAAAATTAACTTGATCACACTGTCAAGCCCCCAAGTTTTGTTATTGGTTTTCCATATCTGTTTTATTAGGAAAAAGAAACATAGATATAACAAGAATATGTACCTAAACCTAAATATTATATTGCAAAACATAACTTTATACAAATTAATTGGACTTTAAATTGATCATACAGTGTTTTTGTCATGTTTCAGCATCACTGTAAACATTGTGGGAGGATCTTCTGTATAGACTGTTTATCAAAGACTGTGCACGGCGGACCCAACTTGCGGCCGTCCAAGGTGTGTGACGTGTGCCACACGATACTGGTGCAGGATGCCACGCCCTTCTTCAGCACAGACGTGCCCCACACCCCGGACTGACCGCCCCCACCTCACTATGCACACAGTAGTGACGTCACGCGAGTTCAAGACTTCCGCCAATAAGAAGCGCATCCGAACGCAACAGTATCTTCGCGAGATGACGTCACGTTTACATTCAACCACGAGGATGACGTCACGCATAAATTAGTCGCGCAGAGGAGTTCCGCTAGTCAGGCCATCATGATGACGTCATCGTTGGAGAACTGACGTCTCGCGGCTATCGCCTGAAGCTGATTACGCGTGAATGTGATGTCATGCGTAATTTCTTTACGTCGTCACAGGTAGTTTTTTTCAGCCCATGCATAAGTTATTCCTATACTGTAACTTTGCGGAAGGCTCACCTCACGAAGTCTATGTATGTGCCCTGATGGTCGGCGCGTGGACCCCGTGGCTGACAGAGGTCGCACGTGCACGCTCAAGGGCAGATGGACACGAGGCGCCATCTTCTGGACATCTCTTCACGACGAGCCCCGTTCTGATGTCGTCCTGAATAAACCTTTTCCCCGTTAACACAGGCTGGAAACCCACTCCAACAGACACATAACCGCTCTCCCTACATTTTACCTTGACAGACTTACGCTGTTTGTCCCGGTCTTGTTATTGAGTGGCCATTGTGACGCCGGATGTTATTGTAATGTGGTATCCAGTGTGGAGACAGCATGCCCTTTGAGTGTACTCTGTTGTATGCGGTAGTAGTGTTAAGCTGAGTTCTTGGAGCGTTCTACTTGAACATCATTCTCTCATTGATTCATGATTGGACCGCCGACGCCGGGGCGGATCCGGGAGTTTGAAGTGTGTGTGTGTTGGGGTGGAGGGGCGGTCTCGTGTGAGATGAAGGCTGGGGGAGGTGGGCGTGGGAAGGTGATGGTATCTGGAAGCATCTTCCATGCCCACCCTTGAACTCTGCCCTGTTACCGCACCCCCAGAGCTCTGTCCACATCTGTTCACATACAATAATAGGCGACAGTGCATTTCATTCGAGAAAGCATCGAAAGCGTTGATTCCACATTAGGCTGTGTGTTTAGTCTTGACTCCAACTCAAACGTTAGTACGGTGTTTATATTAATCTCATTAATTTTAGAACGGTATGGTTCAGATAATATTATAGTAGTTGGCAGTTTTCCACGAGGGATCAAGATAATTAATAATGGGTTCTCTGGTATGAGCACGACATGCCCTATTATTTGCCTCCCCCCCCCCTTACAGCTTCCCTGGTGTAGTGGTTAGCACACTAGACCGCGGATCAATAGGTCCTGGAGACCTCCCTGGTGTAGTGGTTAGCGCTCTAGACCGCAGATCAATAGGTCCTGGGTGCCTCCCTGGTGTAGTGGTCAGCACACTAGACCGCGGATCAATAGGTCCTGGATACCTCCCTGGTGTAGTGGTTAGCGCTCTAGACCGCAGATCAATAGGTCCTGGGGGCCTCCCTGGTGTAGTGGTTAGCGCTCTAGACCGCGGATCAATAGGTCCTGGGGGCCTCCCTGGTGTAGTGGTTAGCGCTCTAGACCGCGGATCAATAGGTCCTGGGGGCCTCCCTGGTGTAGTGGTTAGCGCTCTAGACCGCGGATCAATAGGTCCTGGGGGCCTCCCTGGTGTATTGGTTAGCGCACTAGACCACAGATAAATAGGTCCTGGGGGCCTCCCTGGTGTATTGGTTAGCGCACTAGACCACAGATAAATAGGTCCTGGGGGCCTCTCTGGTGTAGTGGTTAGCGCTCTAGACCGCGGATCAATAGGTCCTGGGGGCCTCCCTGGTGTAGTGGTTAGCGCTCTAGACCACAGATCAATAGGTCCTGGGGGCCTCCCTGGTGTAGTGGTTAGCGCTCTAGACCGCGGATCAATAGGTCCTGGGTTGGAATCCGGGCCCGGGCACTTAATCTGGGGCATTTTTCATCTTTCATCGTCCCGGGAAGATGCTGGACTCAGATTAGTCTTTGTTTGCCTAAAACACTATGTTAGTTAATTTCGCGCCCCTCTGGCTCAGTGTGAAAGGAGGCAGCGCTGCAGGTCAACAGGTCATGAGTTTGCATCCTGACCTAGTTTCGTTCATGGTCTCAGGAGGGTTCTTAGCCCCCTTTTGGCCTTCGTGAGCCCACGCGTTATAAGTCAGAAGTGGACTTCACATTTCTTTACAGTTTGTATTGCATTTAATGCACAATGTTTTAGCAGTGGTATTATTTAAGGGATCATGCCTCCGCTTTGGTTCGTATATAGTAATTTGTCAGATGAAAACTTGTCAAATATTTCAATGGAGAGCACAATATCAAGGTTTAACACAGTCATTTGTCTCTTCGTTTCACCGGTCTAACTGGTAAACTTGGGGGTCGCTTTGATAACGTACAAACCCCAATATCTAGATATTAACGTTTTTGGACTGTGATGTTCAATGTTCAGTAGCGGATCACAATCTCAGTGCATCAGACCCATGGATGAATAATGACAAGTAACATGATGCTCATAACAGTTGTGTGAAGAAACTCGATGGGGCAAGATACACACACCCGGTCTGACCTTGACCTCATCCGGTCTGACCTTGACCTCACCCGTTCTGACCTTGACCTCACCCGGTCTGACGTTGACCTGCAATGTCCACCCTTTGCTCACACACACTCTTATGGTAATCTGGGCAGTACTGAGATCAATGTCGTGCTTTTGTGCGTGAAAGGACGGTCTCCACCGTAGTAGCACTGGTATTCAAAGTTCTAATGTGCTAAAGGACTCCTCTTTCCTTTGATTTTGGGTTCTTCGCCAAGAACTTCATCCATATTTTCTTCTTAGCGTTCTCCCACGGTCACGGTAGATATGAATACGACCCTTCACCACGGCTGGTGACGGTGGAGGGTGCACGCGCCGCCCTCAGAGTGAAATATGTTTGTAAACGTATTATATTTATGTCGGATACCTTGGCAATGCGTGTCAAGTCACATCAGTAATAAGTCCAGTGGGAAAGCGCATGACTTTAGGGACAGTGGCGGATGAGATTTCGAGCGGCTTAAAGTAGTCCCACAATGGCACGTTCTAGTCCTGGTTACTGGAGTTACGGAGTCGAGCGCTCTCAATGAGAGATGCATTAAAGCTATGTCAGATGTTTGATGCAGTCCAGCGTGTTGTAAGTCAGTCAACGATAACGGAAGAATAGTCCTGAATAATTAATCATTTAATATTTGCCGATCACTTAATTTACTGGTTGTAATTTGCACCGCACGCACAACGGAATGATGCATTGTGGGTAATATAGAGGTATCCGGGCGCTGACGCACAAGGTGTTCGCTAGCGTCAACCGGCGGCGCACGCAACCATGAGCCCCTTCCGGCGTTGACCGACAGTCTAGAGGCGGAAGTGTTAGTGCGCATGTTTGGTTCTGGGTGCCTTCAATACGAACTCCGCTAAATCCAACATGGCACAAATCCTTCCTACAAAGCATAGACAGGCGACCACGTGCTCTGGTCGGACTACGTACGGAAACACGTCACAGCGAACTCAGGTCAACGCGCGAAGCCGCTCGATGGCTCACCGGAAGTACTGCAGAGCGGAAGTTAAGAGTTGTCGATCTGTCAGTCTCGCAGTCGCTAGTTGCGTACCATGATACCCCACTGCAGGGGTATGAGAGGAGAGACCCCCCCCCGTCACATACAGCCAGGGTATGAGAGGAGAGATCCCCCCCCGTCACATACAGCCAGGGTATGAGAGGAGAGATCCCCCCCGTCACATACAGCCAGGGTATGAGAGGAGAGATCCCCCCCGTCACATACAGCCAGGGTATGAGAGGAGAGACCCCCCCCCTCCCGTCACATACAGCCAGGGTATGAGAGGAGAGATCCCCCCCCTCACATACAGCCAGGGTATGAGAGGAGAGATCCCCCCCGTCACATACAGCCAGGGTATGAGAGGAGAGATCCCCCCCGTCACATACAGCCAGGGTATGAGAGGAGAGATCCCCCCCCGTCACATACAGCCAGGGTATGAGAGGAGAGACCCCCCCCCCGTCACATACAGCCAGGGTATGAGAGGAGAGATCCCCCCCCCCGTCACATACAGCCAGGGTATGAGAGGAGAGATCCCCCCCCCGTCACATACAGCCAGGGTATGAGAGGAGAGACCCCCCCCGTCACATACAGCCAGGGTATGAGAGGAGAGATCCCCCCCCGTCACATACAGCCAGGGTATGAGAGGAGAGACCCCCCCCCCGTCACATACAGCCAGGGTATGAGAGGAGAGATCCCCCCAGTCACATACAGCCAGGGTATGAGAGGAGAGATCCCCCCCGTCACATACAGCCAGGGTATGAGAGGAGAGATCCCCCCCCCCGTCACATACAGCCAGGGTATGAGAGGAGAGACCCCCCCCCCCCGTCACATACAGCCTGGGTATGAGAGGAGAGACCCCCCCCGTCACATACAGCCAGGGTATGAGAGGAGAGATCCCCCCCGTCACATACAGCCAGGGTATGAGAGGAGAGATCCCCCCCGTCACATACAGCCAGGGTATGAGAGGAGAGATCCCCCCCGTCACATACAGCCAGGGTATGAGAGGAGAGATCCCCCCCCGTCACATACAGCCAGGGTATGAGAGGAGAGATCCCCCCCCCGTCACATACAGCCAGGGTATGAGAGGAGAGATCCCCCCCCGTCACATACAGCCAGGGTATGAGAGGAGAGATCCCCCTCCCGTCACATACAGCCAGGGTATGAGAGGAGAGATCCCCCTCCCGTCACATACAGCCAGGGTATGAGAGGAGAGATCCCCCCCGTCACATACAGCCAGGGTATGAGAGGAGAGATCCCCCCCCGTCACATACAGCCAGGGTATGAGAGGAGAGATCCCCCCCCCGTCACATACAGCCAGGGTATGAGAGGAGAGATCCCCCCAGTCACATACAGCCAGGGTATGAGAGGAGAGATCCCCCCCCCCGTCACATACAGCCAGGGTATGAGAGGAGAGAACCCCCTCCCGTCACATACAGCCAGGGTATGAGAGGAGAGACCCCCCCCCGTCACATACAGCCAGGGTATGAGAGGAGAGATCCCCCCGTCACATACAGCCAGGGTATGAGAGGAGAGAACCCCCCCGTCACATACAGCCAGGGTATGAGAGGAGAGAACCCCCTCCCGTCACATACAGCCAGGGTATGAGAGGAGAGATCCCCCCCGTCACATACAGCCAGGGTATGAGAGGAGAGATCCCCCCCCCGTCACATACAGCCAGGGTATGAGAGGAGAGATCCCCCCCGTCACATACAGCCAGGGTATGAGAGGAGAGATCCCCCCCCCCGTCACATACAGCCAGGGTATGAGAGGAGAGACCCCCCCCCCGTCACATACAGCCAGGGTATGAGAGGAGAGATCCCCCCCGTCACATACAGCCAGGGTATGAGAGGAGAGATCCCCCCCCGTCACATACAGCCAGGGTATGAGAGGAGAGAACCCCCTCCCGTCACATACAGCCAGGGTATGAGAGGAGAGATCCCCCCCGTCACATACAGCCAGGGTATGAGAGGAGAGATCCCCCCCCCGTCACATACAGCCAGGGTATGAGAGGAGAGACCCCCCCCCGTCACATACAGCCAGGGTATGAGAGGAGAGATCCCCCCCGTCACATACAGCCAGGGTATGAGAGGAGAGATCCCCCCAGTCACATACAGCCAGGGTATGAGAGGAGAGATCCCCCCAGTCACATACAGCCAGGGTATGAGAGGAGAGATCCCCCCCGTCACATACAGCCAGGGTATGAGAGGAGAGATCCCCCCCCGTCACATACAGCCAGGGTATGAGAGGAGAGATCCCCCCCGTCACATACAGCCAGGGTATGAGAGGAAAGATCCCCCCCGTCACATACAGCCAGGGTATGAGAGGAGAGATCCCCCCCCCCGTCACATACAGCCAGGGTATGAGAGGAGAGATCCCCCCCCGTCACATACAGCCAGGGTATGAGAGGAGAGATCCCCCCCGTCACATACAGCCAGGGTATGAGAGGAGAGACCCCCCCCCGTCACATACAGCCAGGGTATGAGAGGAGAGATCCCCCCAGTCACATACAGCCAGGGTATGAGAGGAGAGATCCCCCCCGTCACATACAGCCAGGGTATGAGAGGAGAGATCCCCCCCCGTCACATACAGCCAGGGTATGAGAGGAGAGATCCCCCCCGTCACATACAGCCAGGGTATGAGAGGAAAGATCCCCCCCGTCACATACAGCCAGGGTATGAGAGGAGAGATCCCCCCCCCCGTCACATACAGCCAGGGTATGAGAGGAGAGATCCCCCCCGTCACATACAGCCAGGGTATGAGAGGAGAGATCCTCCCCGTCACATACAGCCAGGGTATGAGAGGAGAGATCCTCCCCGTCACATACAGCCAGGGTATGAGAGGAGAGATCCTCCCCGTCACATACAGCCAGGGTATGAGAGGAGAGATCCCCCCCGTCACATACAGCCAGGGTATGAGAGGAGAGACCCCCCCCCCCCGTCACATACAGCCAGGGTATGAGAGGAGAGATCCCCCCCGTCACATACAGCCAGGGTATGAGAGGAAAGATCCCCCCCGTCACATACAGCCAGGGTATGAGAGGAAAGATCCCCCCCGTCACATACAGCCAGGGTATGAGAGGAGAGATCCCCCCCGTCACATACAGCCAGGGTATGAGAGGAAAGATCCCCCCCGTCACATACAGCCAGGGTATGAGAGGAGAGATCCCCCCCCGTCACATACAGCCAGGGTATGAGAGGAGAGATCCCCCCCCCGTCACATACAGCCAGGGTATGAGAGGAGAGATCCCCCCCCCGTCACATACAGCCAGGGTATGAGAGGAGAGATCCCCCCCGTCACATACAGCCAGGGTATGAGAGGAGAGATCCCCCCCGTCACATACAGCCAGGGTATGAGAGGAGAGATCCCCCCCGTCACATACAGCCAGGGTATGAGAGGAGAGATCCCCCCCGTCACATACAGCCAGGGTATGAGAGGAGAGATCCCCCCCGTCACATACAGCCAGGGTATGAGAGGAGAGATCCCCCCCGTCACATACAGCCAGGGTATGAGAGGAGAGATCCCCCCCGTCACATACAGCCAGGGTATGAGAGGAGAGACCCCCCCCGTCACATACAGCCAGGGTATGAGAGGAGAGATCCCCCCCCCCCGTCACATACAGCCAGGGTATGAGAGGAGAGATCCCCCCCCGTCACATACAGCCAGGGTATGAGAGGAGAGATCCCCCCCCCGTCACATACAGCCAGGGTATGAGAGGAGAGAACCCCCCCCCTCCCGTCACATACAGCCAGGGTATGAGAGGAGAGACCCCCCCCCCGTCACATACAGCCAGGGTATGAGAGGAGAGATCCCCCCCGTCACATACAGCCAGGGTATGAGAGGAGAGATCCCCCCCCGTCACATACAGCCAGGGTATGAGAGGAGAGATCCCCCCCCGTCACATACAGCCAGGGTATGAGAGGAGAGATCCCCCCCCGTCACATACAGCCAGGGTATGAGAGGAGAGATCCCCCCCGTCACATACAGCCAGGGTATGAGAGGAGAGATCCCCCCCCGTCACATACAGCCAGGGTATGAGAGGAGAGATCCCCCCCCCGTCACATACAGCCAGGGTATGAGAGGAGAGATCCCCCCCCGTCACATACAGCCAGGGTATGAGAGGAGAGATCCCCCCCGTCACATACAGCCAGGGTATGAGAGGAGAGATCCCCCCCGTCACATACAGCCAGGGTATGAGAGGAGAGATCCCCCCCCGTCACATACAGCCAGGGTATGAGAGGAGAGATCCCCCCCCCGTCACATACAGCCAGGGTATGAGAGGAGAGATCCCCCCCCGTCACATACAGCCAGGGTATGAGAGGAGAGATCCCCCCCCCCGTCACATACAGCCAGGGTATGAGAGGAGAGATCCCCCCTCCCGTCACATACAGCCAGGGTATGAGAGGAGAGATCCCCCCCCGTCACATACAGCCAGGGTATGAGAGGAGAGATCCCCCCCCGTCACATACAGCCAGGGTATGAGAGGAAAGATCCCCCCCCCCGTCACATACAGCCAGGGTATGAGAGGAGAGATCCCCCCCGTCACATACAGCCAGGGTATGAGAGGAGAGATCCCCCCCGTCACATACAGCCAGGGTATGAGAGGAGAGATCCCCCCCGTCACATACAGCCAGGGTATGAGAGGAGAGATCCCCCCCGTCACATACAGCCAGGGTATGAGAGGAGAGATCCCCCCCCGTCACATACAGCCAGGGTATGAGAGGAGAGATCCCCCCCGTCACATACAGCCAGGGTATGAGAGGAGAGATCCCCCCCCGTCACATACAGCCAGGGTATGAGAGGAGAGATCCCCCCCGTCACATACAGCCAGGGTATGAGAGGAGAGATCCCCCCCGTCACATACAGCCAGGGTATGAGAGGAGAGATCCCCCCCCCGTCACATACAGCCAGGGTATGAGAGGAGAGATCCCCCCCCGTCACATACAGCCAGGGTATGAGAGGAGAGATCCCCCCCCCGTCACATACAGCCAGGGTATGAGAGGAGAGATCCCCCCCCGTCACATACAGCCAGGGTATGAGAGGAGAGATCCCCCCCCGTCACATACAGCCAGGGTATGAGAGGAGAGATCCCCCTCCCGTCACATACAGCCAGGGTATGAGAGGAGAGAACCCCCCCCCCTCCCGTCACATACAGCCAGGGTATGAGAGGAGAGATCCCCCCCGTCACATACAGCCAGGGTATGAGAGGAGAGATCCCCCCCGTCACATACAGCCAGGGTATGAGAGGAGAGATCCCCCCCGTCACATACAGCCAGGGTATGAGAGGAGAGATCCCCCCCGTCACATACAGCCAGGGTATGAGAGGAGAGATCCCCCCCCCGTCACATACAGCCAGGGTATGAGAGGAGAGATCCCCCCCCGTCACATACAGCCAGGGTATGAGAGGAGAGATCCCCCCCGTCACATACAGCCAGGGTATGAGAGGAGAGATCCCCCCCGTCACATACAGCCAGGGTATGAGAGGAGAGATCCCCCCCGTCACATACAGCCAGGGTATGAGGAGAGATCCCCCCCCGTCACATACAGCCAGGGTATGAGAGGAGAGATCCCCCTCCCGTCACATACAGCCAGGGTATGAGAGGAGAGAACCCCCCCCCCCTCCCGTCACATACAGCCAGGGTATGAGAGGAGAGATCCCCCCCGTCACATACAGCCAGGGTATGAGAGGAGAGATCCCCCCCGTCACATACAGCCAGGGTATGAGAGGAGAGATCCCCCCCGTCACATACAGCCAGGGTATGAGAGGAGAGATCCCCCCCCGTCACATACAGCCAGGGTATGAGAGGAGAGATCCCCCTCCCGTCACATACAGCCAGGGTATGAGAGGAGAGAACCCCCCCCCCCTCCCGTCACATACAGCCAGGGTATGAGAGGAAAGATCCCCCCCGTCACATACAGCCAGGGTATGAGAGGAGAGATCCCCCCCGTCACATACAGCCAGGGTATGAGAGGAAAGATCCCCCCCGTCACATACAGCCAGGGTATGAGAGGAGAGATCCCCCCCGTCACATACAGCCAGGGTATGAGAGGAGAGATCCCCCCCCCGTCACATACAGCCAGGGTATGAGAGGAGAGATCCCCCCCGTCACATACAGCCAGGGTATGAGAGGAGAGATCCCCCCCCGTCACATACAGCCAGGGTATGAGAGGAGAGATCCCCCCCGTCACATACAGCCAGGGTATGAGAGGAGAGATCCCCCCCCGTCACATACAGCCAGGGTATGAGAGGAGAGATCCCCCCAGTCACATACAGCCAGGGTATGAGAGGAGAGATCCCCCCCGTCACATACAGCCAGGGTATGAGAGGAGAGACCCCTCCCGTCACATACAGCCAGGGTATGAGAGGAGAGATCCCCCCCCGTCACATACAGCCAGGGTATGAGAGGAGAGACCCCCCCCCGTCACATACAGCCAGGGTATGAGAGGAGAGATCCCCCCCCCGTCACATACAGCCAGGGTATGAGAGGAGAGATCCCCCCCGTCACATACAGCCAGGGTATGAGAGGAGAGATCCCCCCCGTCACATACAGCCAGGGTATGAGAGGAGAGACCCCCCCCCCGTCACATACAGCCTGGGTATGAGAGGAGAGATCCCCCCCGTCACATACAGCCAGGGTATGAGAGGAGAGATCCCCCTCCCGTCACATACAGCCAGGGTATGAGAGGAGAGAACCCCCCCCCCCTCCCGTCACATACAGCCAGGGTATGAGAGGAGAGATCCCCCCCGTCACATACAGCCAGGGTATGAGAGGAGAGACCCCCCCCCCCCCCGTCACATACAGCCAGGGTATGAGAGGAGAGATCCCCCCCGTCACATACAGCCAGGGTATGAGAGGAGAGATCCCCCTCCCGTCACATACAGCCAGGGTATGAGAGGAGAGAACCCCCCCCCCCCCCTCCCGTCACATACAGCCAGGGTATGAGAGGAGAGATCCCCCCCGTCACATACAGCCAGGGTATGAGAGGAGAGAACCCCCCCCCCCCTCCCGTCACATACAGCCAGGGTATGAGAGGAGAGATCCCCCCCGTCACATACAGCCAGGGTATGAGAGGAGAGATCCCCCCCGTCACATACAGCCAGGGTATGAGAGGAGAGATCCCCCCCGTCACATACAGCCAGGGTATGAGAGGAGAGATCCCCCCCGTCACATACAGCCAGGGTATGAGAGGAGAGACCCCCCCCCCCCCGTCACATACAGCCTGGGTATGAGAGGAGAGACCCCCCCCGTCACATACAGCCAGGGTATGAGAGGAGAGATCCCCCCCGTCACATACAGCCAGGGTATGAGAGGAGAGATCCCCCCCGTCACATACAGCCAGGGTATGAGAGGAGAGATCCTCCCCGTCACATACAGCCAGGGTATGAGAGGAGAGATCCCCCCCCCGTCACATACAGCCAGGGTATGAGAGGAGAGATCCTCCCCGTCACATACAGCCAGGGTATGAGAGGAGAGATCCCCCCCCCGTCACATACAGCCAGGGTATGAGAGGAGAGATCCCCCCCGTCACATACAGCCTGGGTATGAGAGGAGAGATCCCCCCCCCCGTCACATACAGCCAGGGTATGAGAGGAGAGATCCTCCCCGTCACATACAGCCAGGGTATGAGAGGAGAGACCCCTCCCCCGTCACATACAGCCAGGGTATGAGAGGAGAGATCCCCCCCCCCGTCACATACAGCCAGGGTATGAGAGGAGAGATCCCCCCCCGTCACATACAGCCAGGGTATGAGAGGAGAGATCCCCCCCGTCACATACAGCCAGGGTATGAGAGGAGAGATCCCCCTCCCGTCACATACAGCCAGGGTATGAGAGGAGAGATCCCCCCCCCGTCACATACAGCCAGGGTATGAGAGGAGAGATCCCCCCCCCCGTCACATACAGCCAGGGTATGAGAGGAGAGATCCCCCCCCCCGTCACATACAGCCAGGGTATGAGAGGAGAGATCCCCCCCGTCACATACAGCCAGGGTATGAGAGGAGAGATCCCCCCCCCGTCACATACAGCCAGGGTATGAGAGGAGAGATCCCCCCCCCCGTCACATACAGCCAGGGTATGAGAGGAGAGATCCTCCCCGTCACATACAGCCAGGGTATGAGAGGAGAGATCCCCCCCCCCCTCCCGTCACATACAGCCAGGGTATGAGAGGAGAGATCCCCCCCGTCACATACAGCCAGGGTATGAGAGGAGAGATCCCCCCCCCGTCACATACAGCCAGGGTATGAGAGGAGAGATCCCCCCCCGTCACATACAGCCAGGGTATGAGAGGAGAGATCCTCCCCGTCACATACAGCCAGGGTATGAGAGGAGAGATCCCCCCCGTCACATACAGCCAGGGTATGAGAGGAGAGATCCCCCCCGTCACATACAGCCAGGGTATGAGAGGAGAGATCCCCCCCGTCACATACAGCCAGGGTATGAGAGGAGAGATCCCCCCCGTCACATACAGCCAGGGTATGAGAGGAGAGATCCCCCCCGTCACATACAGCCAGGGTATGAGAGGAGAGATCCCCCCCCGTCACATACAGCCAGGGTATGAGAGGAGAGATCCCCCCCCCGTCACATACAGCCAGGGTATGAGAGGAGAGATCCCCCCCCCGTCACATACAGCCAGGGTATGAGAGGAGAGATCCCCCCCCGTCACATACAGCCAGGGTATGAGAGGAGAGATCCCCCCCCCGTCACATACAGCCAGGGTATGAGAGGAGAGATCCCCCCCCGTCACATACAGCCAGGGTATGAGAGGAGAGATCCCCCCCCCGTCACATACAGCCAGGGTATGAGAGGAGAGATCCCCCCCGTCACATACAGCCTGGGTATGAGAGGAGAGATCCCCCCCCCCGTCACATACAGCCAGGGTATGAGAGGAGAGATCCTCCCCGTCACATACAGCCAGGGTATGAGAGGAGAGATCCCCCCCGTCACATACAGCCAGGGTATGAGAGGAGAGATCCCCCCCGTCACATACAGCCAGGGTATGAGAGGAGAGATCCCCCCCCGTCACATACAGCCAGGGTATGAGAGGAGAGATCCTCCCCGTCACATACAGCCAGGGTATGAGAGGAGAGATCCCCCCCGTCACATACAGCCAGGGTATGAGAGGAGAGATCCCCCCCGTCACATACAGCCAGGGTATGAGAGGAGAGATCCCCCCCCGTCACATACAGCCAGGGTATGAGAGGAGAGATCCCCCCCCCCGTCACATACAGCCAGGGTATGAGAGGAGAGATCCCCCCCGTCACATACAGCCAGGGTATGAGAGGAGAGATCCCCCCCGTCACATACAGCCAGGGTATGAGAGGAGAGATCCCCCCCCCCGTCACATACAGCCAGGGTATGAGAGGAGAGATCCCCCCCGTCACATACAGCCAGGGTATGAGAGGAGAGATCCCCCCCGTCACATACAGCCAGGGTATGAGAGGAGAGATCCCCCCGTCACATACAGCCAGGGTATGAGAGGAGAGATCCCCCCCCCCGTCACATACAGCCAGGGTATGAGAGGAGAGATCCCCCCCGTCACATACAGCCAGGGTATGAGAGGAGAGATCCCCCCCGTCACATACAGCCAGGGTATGAGAGGAGAGATCCCCCCCGTCACATACAGCCAGCGCATGTCTGGCCTTTGTGTTATTATCACCGAGATTGCAGTGCAGTAACATCCGCACATTACAGATGACGTTAAATCAAACACGGGGTACATGGTGGTTGTAGCTGGACACGAGGTGGGGGTGAGGGGGTGAGGGTTGCGAGGATACAAGTGGTGCCTGTCTTGCTGAGTACACGGGGTCCTAACCCCGCGGGATCTAGTCATTTTATACAGCTTTGCCGTTTAGTTAGCTTGCCTTCACCTTTACGTGTTTGCATTGCGAATAAACATTATTTTGCATTTATCTATGAGATGTTGAATCAGATAAGACAGCTGTTACATTGTTTGGACTGGTGGAAATGCCAGGGTAATCCGATCGTTAATTGGTCTCTAAAAAACGATTATTTTTTCTATTGTTGCAAATTTTCGATCAATTTGATTACATGATTCACTGGTGTCCCCGGAGTTCTGTGGTTCAACGAGCTCACATCTGCCTAGAACGAAATATCTTTCGTAACTTAACCTCTTCTTTCAAATATTTTGATTGTCGATAGTTTGTGAACATTGGCCATGTGTGACTGTAAATAAGCTATAATGAAACAAAATCTGTTACTATGGAGAACAATTCTATAATAAAATGCATTGAATAGAACGTAGTCAATTCCAAGGAATAAACGAGTCGTTCTTTGAATTATCAATTTGATATCGCTGTTAATATTTCGGGTTACGAGTCGTTCATGGCGATTGTGTAAATAACCTCAAATGTAGCCCTAATTTAACGATTTTTTAATCCTTACTGAGAACAGCTTACAACCGTTGTATCTGTTGCCGTCTATTGCGCTATAATAAACCAGTGTTCGTAATGGCAACGCTCATGGGCTGTTGTTGTCTTGAGTTGAGATGGCTTGGTTTGTTTGATAAGGAGAGCAAAGCTCAGTTAGTGACCAGGCTGGCTGAACCAGACCACAAAGGCGCGGGTTCAAACAAGTTTCACCCAAACCCATTTGATGGGGTGCATTCCTCTGGACCAAGGGCCCTATTCATAATCGCCACTTAGGCCACGCCACTAGACTTAGCGTTAAGTGCAACATTTGTCGAGCGATTATCGGGTTCACAATACAAAAGTTATCACCCAAGAACTGGATTTCCTGAATTAAGAAAGGGCTAAAATTAGATTGAAGAGGATTTCTTACATAGACATAGGAGTGCCACCACAACGAGCTGGTAAGACCAAGACGCATAGGCACTTTTCGTGCGTAACTTACGAGGGGATTACCAAGACCCGGTATACCGAACTTGTGCTCTCCCGGGTGTGCCGATCGGGCCTTAAATCAGCCGCCCGAATGTCCCGTGCTCTTTTGAACGGGATACAATCGGTGTGCCAAATGAATGCGCGCGTACCCGAACCAGGCGAAAGTGTCTGGAAGTATACCGATGAGTACTCTGCATATTCGGTTTCCCTCAGGGGGGGGGAAGGGGGGGGGGCATGCCCGAGCTACCAAACAATTCACCGAGTATCCAGGGAGATTTATTTAAAGGCCAAAACTGAGCCTCCATGTGCACAAAATGAGGCCTTAAACACCCACATTGGTTATTTTTGTTTTGATAAAGCAGTCTAAACACAAGACTTGCCAACGCGAGGAATGTCCAGGACTGAAGGCCAATAACATACTTTATTCTATCGTCAACGCCATCATCAGTTCGCAAAGCAAACTAGTTAGTAATACGTAAAATAAAACACGTACAAAAAACTACTTTTTGATACTAAATTCCTCCTCACGTCCATCCATCCACTATAAACACACCATAATATCTACCTTACACGTGGTAGCTCTCAATTTGCGTAGAAGACACTTACTACCACAACGCAACACGATAATGCGCAGTGGTAAAAATGGCGCACGAGTTGTACACGATGCGCAATATATCAAAATATTATTATAAAAAACAAGACCTTGGCACGACTTAGAGGCGTTACCACAGATCCTGTTTGACCAGGGAATGAGTGACATCCTAAACACTCAGGAACCGTGATCCTCTATTTTGATTGGCATATAAGAACGCTCCAAATATTTGTCCTCTTCCCTATCTTCCTGTCGTTGGCGGCAAGTCTGGCCTGCTGAAGATTATTTCGCAACACTTCAGGAGGCAACACCTCGATGCTGAAGGCCCCGGGTAGATGGCTGGGGTTGGTATGAGTTCTGTCTGTGTATCTTCAGGCTGTGACATGTCTGTCTGTCTGTGTGAGCTATTGTGGGACGACACGAATTACGACGACTTGGAATGCAGGGATTTCTCTAGCAGTCGCAACATGAATGGCTTGAAAAACAGAAAGAAGGAGGAGAACTCTTTGACGACGGCGCAAGGTTTCAGCCGCAGCACCACCGCCGCGTTACCTTGCGCCACGTGCTTGTGTATACTCAGGTCAAAGGTCAACACAGGCGTTTCGCTGTTGAGCGTCTGTTCCTCCCGCAGCCGACGACTGACCTCCGTCTCCACTCTCCACAAGTCCGGCGCGACGCCGACTGGCGGCGGCGGCAGGAGGCTCTGCACGACTTCCTTGCGGCACTTCTTGCGTCCCATGTAGAGCCTGTGAGAGGTGTGGCAGTGGAGGTGCTGCCACTGACAGGGCGGTCTCCCTGGACACCCTGTGGGGTCCACAGGTACGACAGCGGCGCTCTGGTCCTCACGGCTCACTGTGGGGGAGTGCCGTACAGTGGCGGTATCGCTATTAGTCATCACAGAAGGCGAGGAGTCAACGACAGGTGCTGCACTCTGGTGTAGCTCCTCCCGTGACGTCACACTGACTACATCATCATCAACTGGTACTAATACTGCGCCATCTGGCTTGTCCTGATGCAACACTTCGTTACTCGTGACGTCACAGCTTTCGGGGTCGTTGCGACACCTCTTGACTGTGTCTACCACGTCATGAATCTCCACTTCCGGTGAGAGCCGCTTCCGGGTGTTGCGCGCGTCGCTCGCCGGGATATCCGCCGTCAGCGATGGAATGCCCGGATGTGTGTCCATGTCCTCAGCGCCCCCTATCGGGGAGAGTCCGACGGAGGGACTTCCGGATCTGTTATCAGTGGGTTCTGGCGCACCGTGTAGAAATCCGCGTGAAGAGAGGTGAGGAGGACTCCGGGCGGGATGTGACTGTCTATCCAGACACTGGAAGCCCAGGATATCTGTCAGGATCTCGACCACCGTGGCAGCGACCTGCCGGATCCAGGTCTCACGGACGGCGTTCATGTCCACGCAATCCGCGAGGAGCACATCCGGTAGTCCCATCGGGATCACCACCTCGTGGTACACCTGCCGCCCGCTCGCGGCGCCACCCTCACGGCTGCTGCTCGCCTGGGACGCGTCAGTTGTCTGACCTTTGACCTCCGCGCTTGACATCAGGTAGGGCAATCCCCAGTTGCCTGTGGGTCCCGCAAGAGGGCGTCGAAACTCGTCGGATTTGATTTTCGCGGCCGCCATCTGGAACTCGCTTGCGACCTTGACCTTGGTCTTGCCGTTGACGTTGGACGCAGTGTTGTGGTCCAGAACAAAGGGATCCTGAATGCAGAGTGGCGCCATCTATTGTGAGGAAAAGAGTACAATTTCGATCAGAATAATTCTGTCATTTGTCATCAACTGAAGTAGTGAGATAATATAATAATAATAATTCTTCTTCTGTATAAATATAACGTCCTTACTCTCATTTATAGATACAAGTTAATCCCTCCCTATTTTGGGTAAAAATAACAACAACTTAGGAGTACAATGGGAATTGCAGTTATAGACATCTTTTCACTACTAAACTGCTTTATTAAGCAAAGTTTTCCTTCGCAATTCCCTTCCACAGTAGAGAGACCGCAATAGTATGCACATGACCTTGAACGCCTTGACCTTCTCGTCGACTTCCAGCTGCCGCCGGAAATCCGGCACCCCGATGGCCTCGCCTGTCGCGGGGCACACGACTTTACCCCCGAGGTCAAAGGTCGCGTAGAACCGGAAGAAGCCTTCGAGCAGCTCACACAGCGACTGGCGGTTAGCGGAAGCCGGGATCTGAGCCTTGTCCTCCAGGAAGGAACTGTCCCAGCCGTCTATCTCCACCCGCTCGCTGGGGGCTGAGGGTGAGCAGGAGGCGGGAGGGGGCGATAAAAATTACACCAGTCACTGTGGTAAAACACGTAACCGAAGCGAACTACCCACAGGGTATTTCGATAAACACAACTAGCGCCCCACTGACTGACGAACAATCTACATTATTATGACTACAGGACGAGTAGATATATATTGGTATAGAAATGACGTGCGAAATTAGCAAATAGAAAAACGTTATGTCAGTTTGTTTGTTAAACCTTCACAGAGAGGTCCGCATGTGACGATACACCATATATCTGTCGGGAATATTGTTGTCTTTAGTGAGAAGCAGATTTTACGGCGCTGGATTAAGAAGTAGTAAAGTTATATCATGCCATTGGCAGTGACCGGATATACCGGGGCCGCCATTGCGACCGCGGCGCCACCTACCGGCAAGCTGCGCCAGGGTGCGCGCGCAGGGCAAGACGGCCGGGCGGCAGGTCTGCAGGTAGAAGACGACGAGGAGGGTGAGGGCGTAACTGGTGAGGAGGGGGCCGGCCCCGGCGTTCCCGGCCAGAGCCTTGACCTTGGCCCAGTGTCGCACCGTGAACACGAGAGGCTTCACCCGGTCGTCTAGCGCCATGTACAGCTGCAGGAGGCGAGTGTTCCGGAGAGCCAACCTGGGGATTAGTTCACAGCCTTAACCTGGAGAACAGTGCCACGCTATGTCGATATTCACAGCCTTAACCTGGTTAACAGTGCCACGCTATGTCGATATTCACAGCCTTAACCTGGAGAACAGTGCCACGCTATGTCGATATTCACAGCCTTAACCTGGAGAACAGTGCCACGCTATGTCGATATTCACAGCCTTAACCTGGAGAACAGTGTCACGCTATATCGATATTCACAGCCTTAACATGAAGAACAGTGCCACATTATGTCGATATTCACAGCCTTAACCTGGAGAACAGCGCCACATTATGTCGAAATTCATACCGTCACCTGGAAAACAGTGTTTATCATGATGCCCATAATAAGTTAATATTGAGAGCGGTAAGACCCCAGTCTGACCGCAGCCTGACCCCAGTCTGACCCCAGTCTGACCCCAGTCTGACCCCAGCCTGGCCACTCACCTATTATTCAGCGACAAGTCACACCTGACGCTGGTGGGCTCGTGGACACACTTGACGACGGGGCAGCGCGCGGCGTAGATGGTGAGGATGTTAGTGAAGCCGCGCTTGGCGTGTCCCAGGAGGCGGGCCACCACCTTGATGCGCTCGTGCAGGCCCGTGGCCCCCAGGCTGCCCCGCTCAATCCGCCCCTGGTCAAACCGCAGCCCGGCGATGTCGGCCAGGTAGGGCAAGGGCTGCGCGTTGGGCGCCTGGGGGGAGTCAGATTTCCGAACAGAGGGATATTTGATGCCTTAGACAATTTTTTTTGTAATAATATGAATTAGCACCAGGGGTAATGAGAGGAAACAACCCATGACACGGGCGGGGTTTGAACCCGAATCCAGATGGCGTGCAGTCCGCCAAGATAAAGCAACCAAGTAGGTAGCATTTAAGAGAGATATATCCTATCAAAGAAAGATTAGATAATTTAGTTCAAGTAATACGCGTGTGTAGTTGGCCAACTGCCAGGAATAATTATCCGAATAATGTATTAATTAGCGTTTTCAAACTCTCATTAATTCGCATTTCAGTTACATGTGGACTGATAGTGTTTTTCTCCGTTATAGTCTCTCCCACCTGGTTTTGGATGTCTTTGTCAAGGTTAAGTTCCAAGAAGACATCCATGTCACAGCCACGTGTTCCCAGTCCACTGCTGGACGAGCCGAACGGCTTCACCTCACAACCTGAAGACACACAGACACACAGACATGTCACAGCCACGTGTTCCCAGGCCACTGCTGGACGAGCCGAATGGCTTCACCTCACAACCTGAAGACACACAGACAGACAGACAGACATGTCACAGCCACGTGTTCCCAGTCCACTGCTGGACGAGCCGAATGGCTCCACCTCACAACCTGAAGACACACAGACAGACACACAGACATGTCACAGCCACGTGTTCCCAATCCACTGCTGGACGAGCCGAATGGCTTCACCTCACAACCTGAAGACACACAGACAGACACACAGACATGTCACAGCCACGTGTTCCCAATCCACTGCTGGACGAGCCGAATGGCTTCACCTCACAACCTGAAGACACACAGACACACAGACAGACATGTCACAGCCACGTGTTCCCAGTCCACTGCTGGACGAGCCGAATGGCTTCACCTCACAACCTGAAGACACACAGACACACAGACAGACAGACAGACAGACATGTCACAGCCACGTGTTCCCAGTCCACTGCTGGACGAGCCGAATGGCTTCACCTCACAACCTGAAGACACACAGACAGACAGACATGTCACAGCCACGTGTTCCCAGGCCACTGCTGGACGAGCCGAATGGCTTCACCTCACAACCTGAAGACACACAGACAGTCAGACAGACATGTCACAGCCACGTGTTCCCAGTCCACTGCTGGACGAGCCGAATGGGTTCACCTCACAACCATGAAGACACACAGACACACAGACAGACAGACATGTCACAGCCACGTGTTCCCAGTCCACTGCTGGACGAGCCGAATGGCTTCACCTCACAACCTGAAGACACACAGACACACAGACATGTCACAGCCACGTGTTCCCAGTCCACTGCTGGACGAGCCGAATGGCTTCACCTCACAACCTGAAGACACACAGACAGACAGACAGACATGTCACAGCCACGTGTTCCCAGTCCACTGCTGGACGAGCCGAATGGCTTCACCTCACAACCTGAAGACACACAGACAGACACACAGACATGTCACAGCCACGTGTTCCCAGTCCACTGCTGGACGAGCCGAATGGCTTCACCTCACAACCTGAAGACACACAGACAGACACACAGACATGTCACAGCCACGTGTTCCCAGTCCACTGCTGGACGAGCCGAATGGCTTCACCTCACAGCCTGAAGACACACAGACACACAGACAGACATGTCACAGCCACGTGTTCCCAGTCCACTGCTGGACGAGCCGAATGGCTTCACCTCACAACCATGAAGACACACAGACACACAGACAGACAGACATGTCACAGCCACGTGTTCCCAGTCCACTGCTGGACGAGCCGAATGGCTTCACCTCACAACCTGAAGACACACAGACACACAGACATGTCACAGCCACGTGTTCCCAGTCCACTGCTGGACGAGCCGAATGGCTTCACCTCACAACCTGAAGACACACAGACAGACAGACAGACATGTCACAGCCACGTGTTCCCAGTCCACTGCTGGACGAGCCGAATGGCTTCACCTCACAGCCTGAAGACACACAGACACACAGACAGACATGTCACAGCCACGTGTTCCCAGTCCACTGCTGGACGAGCCGAATGGCTTCACCTCACAACCTGAAGACACACAGACACACAGACAGACATGTCACAGCCACGTGTTCCCAGTCCACTGCTGGACGAGCCGAATGGCTTCACCTCACAACCTGAAGACACACAGACAGACACACAGACAGACATGTCACAGCCACGTGTTCCCAGTCCACTGCTGGGCGAGCCGAATGGCTTCACCTCACAACCTGAAGACACACAGACACACAGACAGACATGTCACAGCCACGTGTTCCCAGTCCACTGCTGGACGAGCCGAATGACTTCACCTCACAGCCTGAAGACACACAGACAGACACACAGACATGTCACAGCCACGTGTTCCCAGTCCATTGCTGGACGAGCCGAATGGCTTCACCTCACAGCCTGAAGACACACAGACACACAGACAGACATGTCACAGCCACGTGTTTCCAGTCCGCTGCTGGACGAGCCGAATGGCTTCACCTCACAGCCTGAAGACACACACACACACAGACAGACATGTCACAGCCACGTGTTCCCAGTCCACTGCTGGACGAGCCGAATGGCTTCACCTCACAGACTGAAGACACACAGACAGACACACAGACATATCACAGCCACGTGTTCCCAGTCCACTGCTGGACGAGCCGAACGGCTTCACCTCACAACCTGAAGACACACACACACACAGACAGACATGTCACAGCCACGTGTTCCCAGTCCACTGCTGGACGAGCCGAATGGCTTCACCTCACAGCCTGAAGACACACAGACAGACACACAGACATGTCACAGCCACGTGTTCCCAGTCCACTGCTGGACGAGCCGAATGGCTTCACCTCACAGCCTAAAGACACACAGACAGACACACAGACATGTCACAGCCACGTGTTCCCAGTCCACTGCTGGACGAGCCGAATGGCTTCACCTCACAACCTGAAGACAAACAGACACACAGACAGACATGTCACAGCCACATGTTCCCAGTCCACTGCTGGACGAGCCGAATGGCTTCACCTCACAACCTGAAGACAAACAGACACACAGTCAGACATGTCACAGCCACATGTTCCCAGTCCACTGCTGGACGAGCCGAATGGCTTCACCTCACAACCTAAAGACACACAGACAGACAGACAGACATGTCACAGCCACGTGTTCCCAGTCCACTGCTGGACGACCCTAATGGCTTCACCTTACAGCCTGAAGACACACAGACACACAGACAGACATGTCACAGCCACGTGTTCCCAGTCCACTGCTGGACGAGCCGAATGGCTTCACCTCACAACCTGAAGACACACAGACACACAGACAGACATGTCACAGCCACGTGTTCCCAGTCCACTGCTGGACGAGCCGAATGGCTTCACCTCACAACCTGAAGACACACAGACACACAGACAGACATGTCACAGCCACGTGTTCCCAGTCCACTGCTGGACGAGCCGAATGGCTTCACCTCACAACCTGAAGACACACAGACAGACATGTCACAGCCACGTGATCCCAGTCCACTGCTGGACGAGCCGAATGGCTTCACCTCACAGCCTGAAGACACACAGACAGACACACAGACATGTCACAGCCACGTGTTCCCAATCCACTGCTGGACGAGCCGAATGGCTTCACCTCACAACCTGAAGACACACAGACAGACATGTCACAGCCACGTGTTCCCAGTCCACTGCTGGACGAGCCGAACGGCTTCACCTCACAACCTGAAGACACACAGACAGACAGACATGTCACAGCCACGTGTTCCCAGTCCACTGCTGGACGAGCCGAATGGCTTCACCTCACAACCTGAAGACACACAGACACACAGACAGACATGTCACAGCCACGTGTTCCCAGTCCACTGCTGGACGAGCCGAATGGCTTCACCTCACAACCTGAAGACACACAGACACACAGACAGACATGTCACAGCCACGTGTTCCCAGTCCACTGCTGGACGAGCCGAATGGCTTCACCTCACAACCTGAAGACACACACACACACAGACAGACATGTCACAGCCACGTGTTCCCAGTCCACTGCTGGACGAGCCGAATGGCTTCACCTCACAACCTGAAGACACACAGACAGACATGTCACAGCCACGTGTTCCCAGTCCACTGCTGGACGAGCCGAATGGCTTCACCTCACAGCCTGAAGACACACAGACAGACAGACAGACATGTCACAGCCACGTGTTCCCAGTCCACTGCTGGACGAGCCGAATGGCTTCACCTCACAACCTGAAGACACACAGACAGACACACAGACATGCCACAGCCACGTGTTCCCAATCCACTGCTGGACGAGCCGAATGGCTTCACCTCACAACCTGAAGACACACAGACAGACATGTCACAGCCACGTGTTCCCAGTCCACTGCTGGACGAGCCGAACGGCTTCACCTCACAACCTGAAGACACACAGACACACAGACAGACAGACATGTCACAGCCACGTGTTCCCAGTCCACTGCTGGACGAGCCGAACGGCTTCACCTCACAACCTGAAGACACACAGACGCACAGACTGACATGTCACAGCCACGTGTTCCCAGTCCACTGCTGGACGAGCCAAATGGCTTCATCTCACAACCTGAAGACACACAGACAGACAGACAGACATGTCACAGCCATGTGTTCCCAGTCCACTGCTGGACGAGCCGAATGGCTTCACCTCACAGCCTGAAGACACACAGACGCACAGACAGACATGTCACAGCCACGTGTTCCCAGTCCACTGCTGGACGAGCCGAATGGCTTCATCTCACAACCTGAAGACACACAGACAGACAGACAGACATGTCACAGCCACGTGTTCCCAGTCCACTGCTGGACGAGCCGAACGGCTTCACCTCACAGCCTGAAGACACACAGACACACAGACAGACAGACATGTCACAGCCACGTGTTCCCAGTCCACTGCTGGACGAGCCGAACGGCTTCACCTCACAACCTGAAGACACACAGACACACAGACAGACATGTCACAGCCACGTGTTCCCAGTCCACTGCTGGATGAGCCGAACGGCTTCACCTCACAACCTGAAGACACACAGACACACAGACAGACATGTCACAGCCACGTGTTCCCAGTCCACTGCTGGACGAGCCGAACGGCTTCACCTCACAACCTGAAGACACACAGACACACAGACAGACATGTCACAGCCACGTGTTCCCAGTCCACTGCTGGACGAGCTGGACGAGCCGAACGGCTTCACCTCACAGCCTGAAGACACACAGACAGACAGACAGACATGTCACAGCCACGTGTTCCCAGTCCACTGCTGGACGAGCCGAATGGCTTAACCTTACAACCTGAAGACACACAGACAGACACACAGACATGTCACAGCCACGTGTTCCCAGTCCACCACTGGACGAGTCAAATGGCTCCACCTCACAGCCTGAAGACACACAGACACACAGACATGTCACAGCGACGTGTTCCCAGTCAACTGCTGGACGAGCCGAACGGCTTCACCTCACAGCCTGAGGACACACAGACACACAGACAGACATGTCACAGCCACGTGTTCCCAGTCCACTGCTGGACGAGCCGAACGGCTTCACCTCACAGCTTGAAGACACACAGACACACATGTCACAGCCACGTGTTCCCAGTCCACTGCTGGACGAGCCGAATGGCTTCACCTCACAGCCTGAAGACACACAGACAGACATGTCACAGCCACGTGTTCCCAGTCCACTGCTGGACGAGCCGAATGGCTTCACCTCACAGCCTGAAGACACACAGACACACAGACAGACATGTCACAGCCACGTGTTCCCAGTCCACTGCTGGACGAGCCGAACGGATTCACCTCACAGCCTGAGGACACACAGACACACAGACAGACATGTCACAGCCACGTGTTCCCAGTCCACTGCTGGACGAGCCGAACGGCTTCACCTCACAGCCTGAAGACACACAGACAGACATGTCACAGCCACGTGTTCCCAGTCCACTGCTGGACGAGCCGAATGGATTCACCTCACAGACTGAAGACACACAGACACACAGACATGTCACATCCACGTGTTCCCAGTCCACTGCTAGACGAGCCGAACGGCTTCAGCTCACAGCCTGAAGAAACACAGACACACAGACACACATGTCACAGCCACGTGTTCCCAGTCCACTGCTGGACGAGCCGAACGGCTTCACCTCACAGCTTGAAGACACACAGACACACATGTCACAGCCACGTGTTCCCAGTCCACTGCTGGACGAGCCGAATGGCTTCACCTCACAACCTGAAGACACACAGACACACAGACAGACAGACAGACAGACATGTCACAGCCACGTGTTCCCAGTCCACTGCTGGACGAGCCGAATGGCTTCACCTCACAACCTGAAGACACACAGACACACAGACAGACAGACAGACAGACAGACATGTCACAGCCACGTGTTCCCAGTCCACTGCTGGACGAGCCGAATGGCTTCACCTCACAACCTGAAGACACACAGACAGACAGACATGTCACAGCCACGTGTTCCCAGGCCACTGCTGGACGAGCCGAATGGCTTCACCTCACAACCTGAAGACACACAGACACACAGACAGACAGACAGACAGACATGTCACAGCCACGTGTTCCCAGTCCACTGCTGGACGAGCCGAACGGCTTCACCTCACAGCTTGAAGACACACAGACACACATGTCACAGCCACGTGTTCCCAGTCCACTGCTGGACGAGCCGAATGGCTTCACCTCACAACCTGAAGACACACAGACACACAGACAGACAGACAGACAGACATGTCACAGCCACGTGTTCCCAGTCCACTGCTGGACGAGCCGAATGGCTTCACCTCACAACCTGAAGACACACAGACACACAGACAGACAGACAGACAGACAGACATGTCACAGCCACGTGTTCCCAGTCCACTGCTGGACGAGCCGAATGGCTTCACCTCAACACCTGAAGACACACAGACAGACAGACATGTCACAGCCACGTGTTCCCAGGCCACTGCTGGACGAGCCGAATGGCTTCACCTCACAGCCTGAAGACAAACAGACACACAGACAGACATGTCACAGCCACGTGTTCCCAGTCCACTGCTGGACGAGCCGAACGGCTTCACCTCACAACCTGAAGACACACAGACACACAGACAGACATGTCACAGCCACGTGTTCCCAGTCCACTGCTGGACGAGCCGAATGGCTTCACCTCACAACCTGAAGACACACAGACACACAGACAGACATGTCACAGCCACGTGTTCCCAGTCCACTGCTGGACGAGCCGAACGGCTTCACCTCACAGCCTGAAGACAAACAGACACACAGACAGACATGTCACAGCCACGTGTTCCCAGTCCACTGCTGGACGAGCCGAATGGCTTCACCTCACAACCTGAAGACACACAGACAGACAGACAGATATGTCCCAGCCCCGTGTTCCTAGTGTACTGCTGGACGAGCCGAACGGCTTCACCTTACAGCCTGAAGACACACAGACAGACAGACAGACATGTCACAGCGATGTGTTCCCAGTCCACTGCTGGACGAGCCGAACGGCTTCACCTCACAGCCTGAAGACACACAGACAGACACACATGTCACAGCCACGTGTTTCCAGTCCACTGCTGGACGAGCCGAATGGCTTCACCTCACAACCTGAAGACACACAGACACACAGACAGACAGACAGACAGACATGTCACAGCCACGTGTTCCCAGTCCACTGCTGGACGAGCCGAATGGCTTCACCTCACAACCTGAAGACACACAGACACACAGACAGACAGACAGACAGACAGACATGTCACAGCCACGTGTTCCCAGTCCACTGCTGGACGAGCCGAATGGCTTCACCTCACAACCTGAAGACACACAGACAGACAGACATGTCACAGCCACGTGTTCCCAGGCCACTGCTGGACGAGCCGAATGGCTTCACCTCACAACCTGAAGTAACACAGACACACAGACAGACAGACAGACAGACATGTCACAGCCACGTGTTCCCAGTCCACTGCTGGACGAGCCGAATGGCTTCACCTCACAACCTGAAGACACACAGACAGACAGACATGTCACAGCCACGTGTTCCCAGGCCACTGCTGGACGAGCCGAATGGCTTCACCTCACAGCCTGAAGACAAACAGACACACAGACAGACATGTCACAGCCACGTGTTCCCAGTCCACTGCTGGACGAGCCGAACGGCTTCACCTCACAACCTGAAGACACACAGACACACAGACAGACATGTCACAGCCACGTGTTCCCAGTCCACTGCTGGACGAGCCGAATGGCTTCACCTCACAACCTGAAGACACACAGACAGACAGACATGTCACAGCCACGTGTTCCCAGTCCACTGCTGGACGAGCCGAACGGCTTCACCTCACAGCCTGAAGACAAACAGACACACAGACAGACATGTCACAGCCACGTGTTCCCAGTCCACTGCTGGACGAGCCGAATGGCTTCACCTCACAACCTGAAGACACACAGACAGACAGACAGATATGTCCCAGCCCCGTGTTCCTAGTGTACTGCTGGACGAGCCGAACGGCTTCACCTCACAGCCTGAAGACACACAGACACACAGACAGACATGTCACAGCCACGTGTTCCCTAGTCCACTGCTGGACGAGCCGAACGGCTTCACCTCACAGCCTGAAGACACACAGACAGACACACAGACATGTCACAGCCACGTGTTCCCAGTCCACTGCTTGACGAGCCGAATGGCTTCACCTCACAGCCTGAAGACACACAGACACACAGACAGACATGTCACAGCCACGTGTTCCCAGTCCACTGCTGGACGAGCCGAATGGCTTCACCTCACAGCCTAAAGACACACAGACAGACACACAGACATGTCACAGCCACGTGTTCCCAGTCCACTGCTGGACGAGCCGAATGGCTTCACCTCACAACCTGAAGACAAACAGACACACAGACAGACATGTCACAGCCACATGTTCCCAGTCCACTGCTGGACGAGCCGAATGGCTTCACCTCACAACCTAAAGACACACAGACAGACAGACAGACATGTCACAGCCACGTGTTCCCAGTCCACTGCTGGGCGAGCCTAATGGCTTCACCTTACAGCCTGAAGACACACAGACACACAGACAGACATGTCACAGCCACGTGTTCCCAGTCGACTGCTAGACGAGCCGAATGGCTTCACCTCACAACCTGAAGACACACAGATACACAGACAGACATGTCAGAGCCACGTGTTCCCAGTCCACTGCTGGATGAGCCGAATGGCTTCACCTCACAACCTGAAGACACACAGACACACAGACAGACATGTCACAGCCACGTGTTCCCAGTCCATTGCTGGACGAGCCGAATGGCTTCACCTCACAACCTGAAGACACACAGACAGACATGTCACAGCCACGTGTTCCCAGTCCACTGCTGGACGAGCCGAATGGCTTCACCTCACAGCCTGAAGACACACAGACAGACACACAGACATGTCACAGCCACGTGTTCCCAATCCACTGCTGGACGAGCCGAATGGCTTCACCTCACAACCTGAAGACACACAGACAGACATGTCACAGCCACGTGTTCCCAGTCCACTGCTGGACGAGCCGAACGGCTTCACCTCACAACCTGAAGACACACAGACAGACAGACATGTCACAGCCACGTGTTCCCAGTCCACTGCTGGACGAGCCGAATGGCTTCACCTCACAACCTGAAGACACACAGATACACAGACAGACATGTCACAGCCACGTGTTCCCAGTCCACTGCTGGACGAGCCGAATGGCTTCACCTCACAACCTGAAGACACACAGACAGACAGACAGACAGACAGACAGACATGTCACAGCCACGTGTTCCCAGTCCACTGCTGGACGAGCCGAATGGCTTCACCTCACAACCTGAAGACACACAGTCAGACAGACATGTCACAGCCACGTGTTCCCAGTCCACTGCTGGACGAGCCGAATGGCTTCACCTCACAACCTGAAGACACACAGACACACAGACAGACAGACAGACAGACATGTCACAGCCACGTGTTCCCAGTCCACTGCTGGACGAGCCGAATGGCTTCACCTCACAACCTGAAGACACACAGACAGACATGTCACAGCCACGTGTTCCCAGGCCACTGCTGGACGAGCCGAATGGCTTCACCTCACAACCTGAAGACACACAGACACACATGTCACAGCCACGTGTTCCCAGTCCACTGCTGGACGAGCCGAATGGCTTCACCTCACAACCTGAAGACACACAGACAGACACACAGACATGTCACAGCCACGTGTTCCCAGTCCACTGCTGGACGAGCCGAATGGCTTCACCTCACAAACTGAAGACAAACAGACAGACACACAGACATGTCACAGCCACGTGTTCCCAATCCACTGCTGGACGAGCCGAATGGCTTCACCTCACAACCTGAAGACACACAGACAGACATGTCACAGCCACGTGTTCCCAGTCCACTGCTGGACGAGCCGAATGGCTTCACATCACAGCCTGAAGACACACACACACACTGACAGACATGTCACAGCCACGTGTTCCCAGTCCACTGCTGGACGAGCCGAATGGCTTCACCTCACAGCCTAAAGACACACAGACAGACACACAGACATGTCACAGCCACGTGTTCCCAGTCCACTGCTGGACGAGCCGAATGGCTTCACCTCACAACCTAAAGACACACAGACACACAGATAGACATGTCACAGCCACGTGTTCCCAGTCCACTGCTGGGCGAGCCGAATGGCTTCACCTTACAGCCTGAAGACACACAGACACACAGACAGACATGTCAGAGCCACGTGTTCCCAGTCCACTGCTGGATGAGCCGAATGGCTTCACCTCAGAACCTGAAGACACACAGACACACAGACAGACATGTAACAGCCACGTGTTCCCAGTCCATTGCTGGACGAGCCGAATGGCTTCACCTCACAACCTGAAGACACACAGACAGACATGTCACAGCCACGTGTTCCCAGTCCACTGCTGGACGAGCCGAATGGCTTCACCTCACAGCCTGAAGACACACAGACAGACAGACATGTCACAGCCACGTGTTCCCAATCCACTGCTGGACGAGCCGAATGGCTTCACCTCACAACCTGAAGACACACAGACAGACATGTCACAGCCACGTGTTCCCAGTCCACTGCTGGACGAGCCGAACGGCTTCACCTCACAACCTGAAGACACACAGACAGACAGACATGTCACAGCCACGTGTTCCCAGTCCACTGCTGGACGAGCCGAATGGCTTCACCTCACAACCTGAAGACACACAGACAGACAGACAGACATGTCACAGCCACGTGTTCCCAGTCCACTGCTGGACGAGCCGAATGGCTTCACCTCACAGCCTGAAGACACACAGACACACAGACAGACATGTCACAGCCACGTGTTCCCAGTCCACTGCTGGACGAGCCGAATGGCTTCACCTCACAACCTGAAGATACACAGACACACAGACAGACATGTCACAGTCACGTGTTCCCAGTCCACTGCTGGACGAGCCGAATGGCTTCACCTCACAACCTGAAGACACACAGACAGACATGTCACAGCCACGTGTTCCCGTCCACTGCTGGACGAGCCGAATGGCTTCACCTCACAGCCTGAAGACACACAGACAGACAGATATGTCACAGCCACGTGTTCCCAGTCCACTGCTGGACGAGCCGAATGGCTTCACCTCACAACCTGAAGACACACAGACAGACACACAGACATGTCACAGCCACGTGTTCCCAATCCACTGCTGGACGAGCCGAATGGCTTCACCTCACAACCTGAAGACACACAGACAGACATGTCACAGCCACGTGTTCCCAGTCCACTGCTGGACGAGCCGAACGGCTTCACCTCACAACCTGAAGACACACAGACAGACAGACAGACATGTCACAGCCACGTGTTCCCAGTCCACTGCTGGACGAGCCGAATGGCTTCACCTCACAGTCTTAAGACACACAGACACACAGACAGACACACAGACATGTCACAGCCACGTGTTCCCAGTCCACTGCTGGACGAGCCGAATGGCTTCACCTCACAACCTGAAGACACACAGACACACAGACAGACATGTCACAGCCACGTGTTCCCAGTCCACTGCTGGACGACCCTAATGGCTTCACCTCACAACCTGAAGACACACAGACAGACACACAGACATGTCACAGCCACGTGTTCCCAGTCCACTGCTGGACGAGCCGAATGGCTTCACCTCACAACCTGAAGACACACAGACAGACAGACAGACATGTCACAGCCACGTGTTCCCAGTCCACTGCTGGACGAGCCGAATGGCTTCACCTCACAACCTGAAGACACACAGACACACAGACACACATGTCACAGCCACGTGTTCCCAGTCCACTGCTGGACGAGCCGAATGGCTTCACCTCACAACCTGAAGACACACAGACAGACACACAGACATGTCACAGCCACGTGTTCCCAGTCCACTGCTGGACGAGCCGAATGGCTTCACCTCACAACCTGAAGATACACAGACATGTCACAGCCACGTGTTCCCAATCCACTGCTGGACGAGCCGAATGGCTTCACCTCACAACCTGAAGACACACAGACAGACATGTCACAGCCACGTGTTCCCAGTCCACTGCTGGACGAGCCGAACGGCTTCACCTCACAACCTGAAGACACACAGACAGACAGACAGACATGTCACAGCCACGTGTTCCCAGTCCACTGCTGGACGAGCCGAATGGCTTCACCTCACAGTCTGAAGACACACAGACACACAGACAGACACACAGACATGTCACAGCCACGTGTTCCCAGTCCACTGCTGGACGAGCCGAATGGCTTCACCTCACAACCTGAAGACACACAGACACACATGTCACAGCCACGTGTTCCCAGTCCACTGCTGGACGAGTCGAATGGCTTCACCTCACAACCTGAAGACACACAGACAGACACACAGACATGTCACAGCCACGTGTTCCCAGTCCACTGCTGGACGAGCCGAATGGCTTCACCTCACAACCTGAAGACACACAGACAGACACACAGACATGTCACAGCCACGTGTTCCCAGTCCACCGCTGGACGAGTCAAATGGCTCCACCTCACAGCCTGAAGACACACAGACACACAGACAGACATGTCACAGCCACGTGTTCCCAGTCCACTGCTGGACGAGCCGAACGGCTTCACCTCACAGCCTGAAGACACACAGACAGACATGTCACAGCCACGTGTTCCCAGTCCACTGCTGGACGAGCCGAATGGCTTCACCTCACAGCCTGAAGACACACAGACACACAGACACACAGACAGACACACAGACATGTCACATCCACGTGTTCCCAGTCCACTGCTGGACGAGCCGAACGGCTTCACCTCACAGCCTGAAGACACACAGACAGACATGTCACAGCCACGTGTTCCCAGTCCACTGCTGGACGAGCCGAACGGCTTCACCTCACAGCCTGAAGACACACAGACACACATGTCACAGCCACGTGTTCCCAGTCCACTGCTGGACGAGCCGAACGGCTTCACCTCACAGCCTGAAGACACACAGACAGACAGACAGACATGTCACAGCCACGTGTTCCCAGTCCACTGCTGGACGAGCCGAATGGCTTCACCTCACAACCTGAAGACACACAGACAGACAGACAGACATGTCACAGCCACGTGTTTCCAGTCCACTGCTGGACGAGTCAAATGGCTCCACCTCACAGCCTGAAGACACACAGACACACAGATATGTCCCAGCCACGTGTTCCCAGTCCACTGCTGGATGAGCCGAACGGCTTCACCTCACAACCTGAGGGCACACAGACAGACAGACATGTCACAGCCACGTGTTCCCAGTCCACTGCTGGACGAGCCGAACGGCTTCACCTCACAGCCTGAAGACACACAGACAGACAGACATGTCACAGCCACGTGTTCCCAGTCCACTGCTGGACGAGCCGAACGGCTTCACCTCACAGCCTGAAGACACACAGACAGACAGACATGTCACAGCCACGTGTTTCCAGTCCACTGCTGAACAAGCCGAATGACTTCACCTCACAACCTGAAGACACACAGACACCCATTGAGGGCTTCGTGAGTTATACATCCCCGTCGCACATCACCATGACAACAGTGGCCGAGTGAGTACATGCGGCCTGTATCCGTGTCTGACCTACTTCAATCATGACCCATTGACCCATTTTGACTTCACAGGCTACTATTTCATGTAGGCCTACCTCACTCTGCACGATGCGAAGGGTAAACAGATGAAACGATGCAATTCATGTCTTTGCCTGATGCATTACGTGAGAAACAGTATGGTCGTTTGTTAAGGTCATGGTCAGAACAAAGAAGTGGCAATTAAGCTACTTACTGGGTATAAATTCTTCAAATAATTGCTGCAAGACACCCTGGATCTGCCGCCTATCGAGAAGATCGGCGTCCGTAAGCTTGAGTTGTGAGTATAACGCCAGCAGTTGTTCGTCCACCTGTAAACGTAGCCATGGTTACTGTGGATGCCTGTACCGGAAGCTGGCTCGCCGGGATTCGTTTAGTGGGACAAAAATAACGATCTATAAGCACAAAATTTACGCAGTAACGTTCGCATCATGATAGTTATTCTGTATTATAGTGATTCATAGCTTCGTTGCCTTTCTGGATTCTACGGCCGACATTCAAACATATGTATTGACATAAGTACAAAAGCAAACACATCATGTACCAAACAACACATTAAAGAACTATAATGCACGTGCTCAGTACAAAAGGATTAATATGTTTTAATTATTTGAATGCTATAAACTTAAAACATTCAATATAGATTATAATATATGTTCAATTTATAACAAATATAACTAATTATAACTAATAGGGGTATATTTAACTATAGGCTTACAATTGTACATTGACTGAGCATGGTCATAATGGCCTCCATTATAGGCTTACACTTGTACATTGACTGAGCATGGTCATAATGGCCTCCATTACAGGCTTACACTTGTACATTGACTGAGCAAGGTCATAATGGCCTCCATTTGAAATGTCGTCTGCTCCTCTTCGGCGGATTTTTCAGGTGGCGCCCCCTTCTTTTTGGGGACGAAAGTTTTCACCTCCTTCGGTTTGACGACAAGACAACGCCCATGGAAGACATGGTTGTCTCTGGCAAGGGTAGCCTCCACGCCGCCCCGGTCAGCGAACTGCACAAAGGCATACTGGCCCTGTCACGGAAACAAAGCGACAATTACCAACTTCGTCACAGCAGAAAGATTTATACAAAAGGGCGCTCAAAAGTCAAAGTAATAAAGTTTAAGAGCAAACAAGCGTGTTTCTGAAATGCATTATTTTCATGGACAATTGAAATGTTCAAATTCAGATTTATCAATATTATATGAAATAGATAATTGGGTAGATACTCAAAAGTATAGCAGTGCACTTTACCGCATATGCGTGATGCTAGCGGCTGAAACGCAAAGTGAGAGCTCAGGCGGCAAAAATCGTGGACTCATAGTCATCAATTTGATTGGAGATGATTAACAGCACTCTTAGTTGGTTAGGCTTTTTACATCGTATTTAACGGAGAGTATCCCATTATAGGACATTAACTGAGCCAATCACACCAATACCAAAGGAAATCATATAGTCAGTTTATCTGAAAACGATATGCACACATGATTTCCACCTCACAGGCTGCCTCTACTGTGCATGTCCATTAGAATCTGGGCATTGTTAACAATTTCAGTCTTACCCGTTCTTTATCATAAAAGACGTTTTCGACTTCCCCAAACTGAGAGAAGTAGCTTTGTATCTGTGTCTGGTTGGCACGTTTTGAAAACCCTCGGACGTAAACACTTCTGTCAGCTCGCTCATGTTGCTTCTGTTGATTGGCAACAAGTCTTAAGTGTTTCTTTCCTGCCACATGATCTTTCATTGATATCTCTGAAATACATAAAACATGCTTTATATATATACTACTGTTATCATATATATGACAGGTGCATTATGGTTTTATAGTCCAGTACTTACTGTCGATTGAAAAAAGTTATACATCATCAACAAATGAATATGCATCTATCATGTATAACATGTTCACAATAAAGATCACATAATGACATCTGTTTTGTGACATGTTAAAAAGAATCCTGGTATGAACTACTTAAGATGTGTATCTTTATCACTTTCTGGGGCAGAAAGTTAATTTTATTTAGGACATCTTACCTGAAGGCACATGTACATTGCATGTTTCACAAAACAATGCCATGTTATGTTCTGATATGGCTGAGGTTACTGGAAAAAATGTATAATATAATATTATGTAAAAGCATGTCATTTTAAAACTGACAGATCTTGAGATATGCTACTGGTAATATACAGCTGAAGTTTATACACAATTGTATAAGGTAGCTTTTTAACATATTTTTTTTCTTTAAACATCATTTGTTTAACAAGGTTCTCCTGAAAGTTATTGCCATCTAGCAGCGCTAGCTTTTAATCCTTTAATAACAATATACCTATCAGAATGTATACATTGACACTAATAAGATAAGATAACAAGATAAAGTGATTTAATAGAAATTTCTAAGAAGTTATATAGATTATTAACAACTCTAGAAGTATAATAATCTTGATAAATTTTTTAGATAGCTTAATATTTTATTCTATATTATAATTCTTTTTCTTTCCTCTGACTATGCCTTTACTAATACTGGCTTCATCCTTCACAGAGACAAATGATGGGGTGGGTGAAGGGGGCAAAAGGTATTTCTATTTCTCCAGAATAGGCTTTTAATTTCACTGTAAACTAGGAATGAGGAAAATAATGAATGTGAACTAGAAATGTTAAGGGATTTCTATTAATTATGAACTAAGAATTTTAAAATTATTTAGCTACAAATTTAGAAATTGCCAATTTATATCATATAAGCTTATGTGCCCTTCTATTGTATGCAGGGAAGTCTCCTTTTAATTCATCATGACCTAGGATTAAAGAAATTTATTCTTCTGGCAGCAAAACTCCCCCTTGCCCCCACACCTCCCCATAAATTAATCACACTCTAACTAGTCTAAGCCTAAGGATCGATTTTGTTTCATCACTTTTACTTTTACAAGCAACACAACATTTACATTTCTGTTTAAATCAAATAGATCCAGGCGCCATATCGGTTTCAAAAATGACGTTTCCAGCGTCTTACACTGTAAAACATTCAACTACAAGGCAAGAAAGTAGAGTCTAGGCCTAAAAGAAAAAGTGCAGTCTGGGTTTCATTACCTTTCATTAATCGGGCGATAATAGCATTATCTGAGCCCCAAGCTGTAACCGTGGATTATTCTCTTCGTTGTTGCGATGACGATTCCTTTTTCAAATGTACCGGGGGAAGCGATCTCCATACGGGGCTAAAGCACAGAACGATCCAATAGTTTGCTTTCGCAAAATAAAGTAAACAACCAACGTTTGTTTCCTCTTGCGTTGCCCTCGGGTTGTTACACAGCTGACATTTGTATGGACCGCCATATGGCCATTTTGCTCGTTAGAGAAGTTAAATTGCCAATACTATGGGGCGCCGAAAAGAGTTTAAAGTCAATAATTGAAATATAGTTCATAAAACGCAAGTAAATTATCTCTCTGTTTACATGATGTGTCGCATTTTTTAGCCGAACATTTAAATGCCTCGATACTTAGAACTGTGCACCACCACAAATTGCCATGTAGGCCTTCTGTCTGGTTGGTGGGGGGGACGGGGCGCAGGCCTTCTGTAACAAGGGAATTAATTATTCACTTTTGCCCGCTGGGGAAGATCAAGGCAATGTTTATGCAACGTAATGTTGTCGATGCCACTATGAAACAAGACTGTTATTGATTGCAGCGTAAATTCGGAAAGGGGGGAACTTGAGGGGCGTAGGGGGGAACTTGAGCTGACACTGTAAAAGCCGGGCTTTCCATTGGAAAGACACATTTTGTAGATGCAACCAAGAGGCGGATTCAGAGTGGGGGGGGGGGGGGGGGTTTAAGGGCTGTGAAAGTCGAAATATTTTCCACCCGTTCCCCGGTTGTACAAAAGTGATGGACACCCACGGTCACTTTCACCCCCCCCCCCCCCCCCCCGGTCGCAAGTTTTTTTATACAACCCTAGCTCCCCCCAGTCGCAAGCCCACCTCCCCTTTCCATAATCCTAGATCCGCCCCTGTAACTGTGTAGCATTTCTGGTCCAAGGCCCGAATGGACGCCGAAAAGTTCGTTGCCCGAACTGGCGGGATTCGAATCGGCGACCTCTGCATCCAGGGCGAACCCCTAATTAAAAATTTAGACTTCCCGTTTGGCCCAAGGCTCTTGTTTATCCACCGAGCCTGGCCGAGATATAACAACTTTACCACAGGTAAGTTATCCTTTTAATACAGGCCTCGGGCTCGTCCAGAATTGGGTTTAGGGGACGGAGAGATCGCGGTGCGCAATTTTCACTGATTTTCAGCATGGTATAAATATCTCGTTTGCTCGCTCCATCGACTTGGAGCAGTCCAGTTACAAGAGAGAGAGAGAGAGAGTGTGTGTGTGTGGGCGGGGGGGGGGGGGGGGGGGGCGTACCACCTTTGAATCGCGAATTCCCAAGAATTAGCTATTAGAGTATCGCATCTTCAAGACGAGGACTGCTCAAGACTGGGTGCGAAACAAAAACACCTTAAAGGTGATATCGCAAATATCGAGGAATTCACAGACTGCTCTTAACGGATCACAGTAAATAGGCAAAGGATCTTCGCGTTGAACCAGGAATTGTACGGATAACGACCCCCCAAAATTCCCAACACGTATAATTGTGAATCTCCAAGAATTTGTGAATGCCAATCGCGAAGATCGGAAAAGGTATTCCCCCCTCTTAATTCCCCGTCACCCTCTGTGTTAATTGTGTGTGTCAATTACGTTTTTCAGTTTCAGGGGACGGCTAGCTAATGTTAGAACGAGAGAGTAAGAGAAGGGAAAGGGGGTGAGAGGTGGGGGGGGGGCTGTATCTGCCACCCACGATTATGATTATCGGTCCGAGGCCAGATCTTGGCATATGTGGACCAGGGCACGTTGCTGATGCATGCTCTCGCGCACGTCGTCCTGGTCTATACAGGCTTATATATATGGGATGAAGAACCTAGCTGGAGTCCCAGCCATATCCAACATGTGCTCATTGCGTTTTTTCCTTTATTCTCTGAATCCTTCTTGGTGTCCTTCCTGAATTATCGGCATTAATTGTTCAGACGGAGCATAGAGCTGGCATTGTTCAGAGGCATTCATAATGCCAGCTCAATAACCCACATGTAGTTACATATGTAGCATTGTAAAACATAAATCTACATCACGCCCAGTTGCTATGATAAAGGATCTTACTTCATCCAGTCGTGATGTCATGGGGGCCCGTCATATTGACATGCATGTGTATTCTTTGAATGGCTGTCATCGGATGAAGTGGCTCCGCTGACTCGTTGTTTTCTGTCGATTGTTAAATCATTAAATCGTCTCGAGTCCCATGTACATGCACCAGTCCTTTTTGAACACATATATGCCCGCTTTTAGTGCAGAGTGTACTGTATTTTAAGTCCCCCGCTCCCGCTTGTTGAGGACCGGCTAGGGGTGGAGTAAGCTTTCTGAAAATCTTACGATCAGGGGCCAAACCCGAAAAATCACCAACAAGCAAAAAACGTAAACTTTGCCTTGCTTTTGCCTTTTGAGGGCCTCCACGCTCAAACGGGAGTGGGGCGGATCTCCCGGCCACCCTCCCACCCATCCCCCTCGGGATCCATCAGTTCAAACCTAAAACTTCAAATGAATAGTGAAAAGGTTAGAACTAATTTCATTATCTTTTCAAGAGTTTATCCGCAGTTTAAGAAAAAGAAGCCATGTATGAAGCAACTGGTGACTAGCTCAATTGCACAAATGGATCATGAACTAATCGCTTTCGGTTTCCGATATATTTATGTACATTCACGGCAATGGAAATAGTTAATGATCTCTAACTGGAGATGAGGTTATAGCTGTGCTCATGAAAGAAACTGACATAATTGAGCGAGTTTTCGCGGCACGTTGTAAATTGCAACAGATAATACAGCGTCCACACAGGCTTCGCAGGTGGGACAGGCGCTGCTCTCAATAAAGCCATAAATTGCCTATTGAGAAATAAAACCACTCAAGCAAAGACAAAGTCGTTTTACTTTGTTCGTTGCACCGATGCCGAGCAATATATATTACATATAATTTATACGTAGACCTAAATGACGTAACGGATGATGACCGCGCGGTTCTGGGAAAACTCTCCCCCACCCCCCCAGACAATTCTCCCCCGGACAACTCCCACCAAGACAACGCCCACCCAGGCAACTCTCCCTGAGACAATTTCGCGGTCAAATATCTCAATAAATAAGTCGATCCTGTACTGGTACTTTGCGTACTTAGGCCTGTCTGGTGGGGGTGGGGGGTTGTCCAGGGTGTCATTGATTGTCTGGGGGGACATTGTCCGCGGGGTATTTATCCGAGGATGGTGGCTATACTGACCGGGGAGAATTGTCCGCGGGGGTGGGGGAGGCTTTGTCCGGGGAGGGGGGGGGTTCAATTTTTACGAGGGGGTTTGTCTGGGGGGGGGGGCTTTGTCCGGGGAGGGGGGGGGGGAGCAATTGTCACGAGAGGGTTTGTCGGGGTGGGGGCGAAATACGCGATTTTCACGACCGATATTGCTTACTATATATTCTAATGACGAATATCTGTCTATGTACAGAGGTCTATCCAACTATATAACATATTAGTGAAATAACTGTGTCGAGGCCGATTTTCAACGTGTTCGAGGTTGATATTTTTATGTCAGGTGTTGATTTTTTAAAAACGGCAATGTCTCGTCTCGCCATTTAGCCCTTCCAGGCCTTTCATTAATGCCCCGAGTGCGTAGGCCTACCACACCGGTTACAGTGAGATGAACTTATACAGTGACGGATTTTCAACAAAGTTGTGCTAAACGACCTTGCAGCAGGTACTTGGCCTGATCACTCGTTTGAAATGAAACCACATTTCAATCATATATCATTTACACCAATTAAACAGGTATGTTCACATATCAACTGATATAGGACTGTAACCTACATACCAGAAGTGAATACTTAATAACGCCGACTTAGTTAATCAAGAAGTGGTGGTTTTGTTGTACGGGTACGAATTAACAACCTATATGTATGGGCTGATTGATGGTCTGGCTTTTCATGCAGTGAGGAAAACAGACAAATACATCAGCTTTAAAAATCCTGGTGAACAGGAAAATGCCCATTAGGAAACCAACAATTCATGATTCATCTAAATGAAAGCAAACAGGCTTGTGTGATGACGTGAACAACGGGAACTTCGGTGACGGTGTAAATATATGTACATATTATATCAGCTGCACCGACTCACTGACAGGCCGCATGCTGAGTATTCTAGCTTTCTATGCTGAGGTCGAAATGCTGCCGTAGTCGTATCTGCTCACAAATATACCGGAAGCGAGTACAGCCCGCATGCGCAACGCCATCTTCTAGGTAGAAAGAGGTTCTTCGCTTACTTACTGGGGAAGTGATTAAAACGAATGGCCTTTATGTAAGCTTCTGGTCGACTCATGGTTTCCCATCCTCGTTGGTAAGTTTTTACACATTCAACGATGTATTCCCCCGTTTAAATGTTGTACGGGAACGTTCCAATTTTCGTCTGAAGGCATTTCAAAACATGAGAAAAGCTGTTTGGAAGTGAGAAGCGATTCCGCCTGTCACCCGATTTTGCTTTTGCTAGACGAGGGTTTATCGTGCAGCATTCAGCTGCTGGCAAGGTTACGATTTAATTTTACACATTATTTAAGACAAAAATAATGGCTGGACACTTTAATCGCGTTATTCCTTGGTATTTTTGATATGTAAGAGCTCTTTGTCCTAACTAAAAGTGCTCAACTGTTTGACTTTGTTTGTGATAAGGCATGAGCAGATGTGCAACTTGATTCTTTATTCTTAGACTTAGGCTTAGACTAGTGTCTTTGTGGACATGGTTATAAATACTTGTAGACTTTTGTCACAACCTGATCAGTGACTCTTACTTAGTTATTGTATGGGTAAATACTTGAAATAATGAGTGACTTACAGGGCTCTAATAATTTTAACAGTTACGGGACCTTTTACGACTTTAGTTTAGGTGGTTATATGTTCAGGATGCTTTAAATAATTAAAGTAGCATATCAAGCTGACCGTTGCAATAGGTGTAACAAAATAAGCGTTTTATATGTCTGTGTCTAAATAGGTATTTGTGGCAAGTTACAAGTTGCTTGATGTGTCAAACATGTATAAGATGCTGGGAAATGGCTATACAGCTTTCGGATACCTGCAGAATTTCGGCCCTGACTTTGAGGTTCAAACATTTCACACACAGTGTCAATAGCCGTCGTTAGGGGAAGTTGCATTCTAGAAGCTTCTCTTATCAGATATAGTTTGGTGCTAGCAGCGAATCAGATAGGTATCAAATAACATATTTTATTGAGTTGTGATGGGATGTAGTAACTTTTCCAGACTAATCGCCATGCTTATGCAGACCTACCTGGCAAATCCTGCCACCATTCTGCCAAATTAATTGTGCCCCCCCCTAAAAAAAAACATGGTTCTATGAAATATCATTATAACAAAGCAGAGTATTAGTTGAAAGTAAACTAGCGAAAGCCAGTGAACAGAAGGTTAAAAAGTTTTGGAACACTGTCAGATAAGTACATGGAAATACTTACTTGTCTCACAGCAAAATTACTTATCCCAGGAAAGCGGATAAGCATTACCATCATTTACGTATGTTTTGGAACACCCGAAAAATAATTACAAACCTGGGTGTTCCGAAACATACAGTCAAAAAAATTAATTAATTTTGCAGCTGTTCCAAAACTTTGATACTTTTTTTGGGTGGGGCGTGGTAAAGGGTGGGGGCTTGTACGGTCAGTCAGCCCAAAAGCTTCCGTAGCGGTAGCCACCACAAGATGCCTGTAAGGGGCAGGGTGGGGTAAGGTCAGCACACAGTATTTGGCTTCCTTGCTTCCTGTCAAACAAAGCATGGCACGAGTGTAAAGGGATCGGTCGAGAAGGAGGGGGAGCGGGGAGGTGTCACAAACTTAGCCTCTTCGTCACGGCAGGCACTTAGCGAGCTGAGAGGAACGGCCCTTCTCTGACGATGGGGGCGGGGTGGGGAGCGGTTGGAATGGGGATTTCTGTCGGTCAACCAGCTCTGATGGAGAGAAGAGAAGCGGAGAAATATGCGTCACATGGCTAGGCAGGGGTGGAGGGTGGTGCAGACAGAGCAGTCAGGCAGCGCAGAAATAAAACAATGTATGGGGGGAGGGGGGTAGAAGGGAGTGCAGGTAGAGGCGGTCAGTCAGGCAGCGCAGACATATATACAATGAACGCGCGGGTACCACCGCGAGTTTTAACTGACATTTGATATGCCCCGAAATGAACACAACTCCTTACACATTATTACACATTTGAGTAGCTTGAGTGATATTGGATGGGCGGTAAGCGTGGGAACTGATGCCTAAAAGTTGGGAGGGTGCTGGATCGGAGGTTGATACTCCCTTATTGAGACCGATTTCAATGTTATATGTCTTATATCTTCACGGCCGCGACCTAAGTAAATAGATCTATTTCCAGAAAATTAGGGTGTACTAAAACATTGATACAAAAAAGCTACCCACCGTCTGTGGTGTACTAAAACATACAGCCACAAAAATTAATTATTTTTTCCAAAATTGGGGGTGTTCCAAAACATACGTAAATGACGGTAATATCAACCTCTGACTTAAGTTACCGGGACTTGGTAAAATTTAGTTTATTAAACCCAGTATTAAAAGTTTGTTGTAGTTATTCATACAGGTCTATGTGAATAAAGTATGCGACTATTTGTATGACATGGTCAAATGACCAACAGCTACAGTATTACCAGTAATTGCTCTCTGTAGCAACAGGGAGGGGTAGGCATGAGGAGGGGTGACTGTTGCCTGCTGTTGTTTTTATGTTTAAGTTGGCACCATAAATTCCTATTGGTTGGGATAGAAATATATGCTGTTGAATTTCTGGAAAATAGATTGAAGACCTGGCGTTTTTTTGATACCCCTATACATCTTTCCTGTTTGTAGCCAATTCACCAAGAGATCAAAATTATGGCTTTAATTTGTTTACAACAGAGGTATCAATTATGCTTAACTTTGAACTAAAAAGATATTGGAAATGATTAAACCTTGATCTAAGTCAAATTGTGAGTATGAATAGTCTACTGTAGTTTTTCTATGTCACCCAAATACTCTGTCAGGTCAGTAAGCTGTGATATTAGAAGAGGGGGTCGTTGGGGTGGGCAAGTGGGCTACTACTCTAGCGGCAGGGTTTCAGAGTCATATGACATGGTCGTTATTGGCCCCGCAGCAGGTTAGAAGGGCACAGATGGGGTTGGAGTAGTAGTCACATGATCAGTGCCATACAAATAGCAAATCAGCTTGAAAGTATAGGCCTATACAAATAGCTATTGTGTTAAAAGTTATACCATAATTTCTGGGGTACAAGTTGCACCTGCCGATTTTGAGAAATATTTAGACTTGAGCTATATATAAGTCGCAATGTGTGCATGATGCCTTGGTTGAAATAGCTTGATAAGTATGTATAAGATTTTTGCTTTGCGTGAGGTTTGTTGATATCATCCAGAGATAACACTGGCTGAAATTGAATTTATGGCATCTCTTCATACTGCCACATGTGCCCACCATTGTTAGCTATTGCCTGTAATAGTGTTTAACTTAGTTTTCACACCAACGACAATAGTGGGGCTGGCCCAGTAGTTCAGTGGGTTAGAGCACTCACCTTGAGTGCTCTGGCCACCTGAGAGCCTAACAGCACATGGATCGATGGTTAGATAGATAGATAAAGTTTTATTTAAGGTCGGTATGTAAAAGTCAACAATAAACATAAGCACACATGCTATTGACTGACGATGATAAAATGACATGAGCGGATGAGATATATGACAATGAAAGTATAACAACCTTTTCCTCTCATAAAACCTTACCCATTAGCTATGTTACATAATGTGCATTAATTACAGTGACACAAGAACACATCCAAAGTTGACAGCATTGTTTTAAATTCCTTGGCAGATTTGGCTAACTTTGTTTCCTTGTTGAGCATGTTCCATAGCTTGCTACCTTGATACTTCAATGAATTATGGCCATAAGTTGTTGTCTTAACGCGTGGCATACATATATTTGGCCCATTTTTTAAAATGTAATTGTTTTCCTTCACGTTATACATGTCATGAAGATAACTAGGCCCAATCTTGTTGATACTCTTGTAAACTTCTAATGATATGCAGCGCAATCATTCAACATATAGCAATGGTCTACCCGCTCTCTTCCTCAACTCTGCGTATTCCGATCTAAAGTCATTAAACACTAGAGCCCTACTGTGGCCATGTCTGTGTGATTGCAGGATAAAAATCCCATGCCCTTCTTTGCAAAGAGTAGGGGGATACCAGGGGACATGGCTCTACTCTCTTCCTTCTCTCATTGATAACCAAATAACCAAAAGCAGTTAAAGCATCCTGAATATCCAACCAACCAACGAAAATAGTTGCAAGTTTGCTAATGTTTGTTGTCGATGGCCAAAAGAATTTACAGATCTATCTTTCTTTGATGGGTACTTAGAGCACAGTTTCAGCAGCACCAATCTGCGGGTTAACCCCCGCGGGTAAACCCCTGCAGATTAGGCATTGTTTATATAGATGGTTGACACGTGGGATGGTCATTGGAGCCATGGTGCATTTGCATGGAGGGGATGGAGTGAAGGGTCCATCATCATCGTTGGCAGGGTGCCCAATTTTGATTGACTCTTAGTGTGGGGTGGGGCATGGTTTGGGAAGCGGCAGTTGATGATGTAACTTGATATAGCTGCTGCCTAAGACTAAGAGGGCCAGACAAAAACTTGATAACAGGTAGGCGTAATAAATTGAGGCAGGAGTGCAATAAATGGAATAGCCTGCAATGTAACTTGCATACATAAGTATGATCAGATGATGTCAAAACCAACCATTCCATTGTATCTAAAACATATTGATGTCTGTTTAGGTTGAAGCTTCCTTTTGCTCAGGGAAGGTTATCATTAGGGTAATGGTTTAAAGTTTTGACTCACTCAGATTTATTTTTTGGCAGAGCAAAAGCCTGAAGTAATACAGCAGATGGAAAATTACTGTATGAGCAGCTTGAAACTAGAATTACTATAAAGTGCCTTTTTTGATGCCACATCTACTATTAGAAAGTTGCATTATGCACCTTTCTGGATTTGACCACAAAATCATACAGTGGTCCCCGCCATTAAACAACTTCTGTCCTGTCAGCCTGAAAAGACTGTATAATGGAGGAAGTCACATAGTAGATGAATGCCCAGGGAGAAGCTGTGTAGGTTCAAGCATTTAAACCATACACATCTTTAGTCAGTCAAACAGCAACATTTCTGGCTTCCTTCTCCCACTTATTGATGACCACATTGGCAGCTAGGATTGTCCCAAACGTTACATAATAAAGTGGCTTTAGCATGTTCTGTGCATGAAGAAAAGCCTGTATAACGGAGGGAGTCCTATAATGAAGGGACTGTATAATGCAGTGCCGCTGTGCTGCATTTTTCCCATTTTCAATAGGGTGTGGTGTGCCAGGTGCATATTCGTCTTCATTCATGAATCTGCCAGGACAGCCAGCCACTGATGTGACAGGATAAGAGGTGCAATAGGAGCTTTGAGAGGTGTTGTTAGCCATTGCAACGGCTTGTTTCAACAATTGATGCTTATGGTGAGGCTTATAATATTAGTTTTCCCGAAAATGGTTGTGGGTGCATGCCAATGCTGGGGGTGGGGTGGGGGGGGGGGGGGCAGCGTCAAAAAGGTAGTATACGGTACTTTACATATGCACCCAAGTGTGTATAGGTAGTCTGTTATGGACTGTCTGTATCCATGCCATCCATTGTCATGTTTGAACTTGAGATCTGTTGGAATTGCTTTTCAGTATTTCACTTTAATAGTAAGTCAAAAATGATTTCATCTTATATTTCAGGTCCCAGTTTGAGAGAGCACCAAATAGGTTTATGACACAAAAGAATGGAGGAGAAGGTTAATGTGTGACCTTGAGAAGGACCTTCACGTAGACGCTGAATGCAACAGACCACTGTTAACTCTTGTCCTTGGGGCCAAGACTCGGGTCACTGATTGGACAGTAAGGTCCAGCCACGATGCCGTCAATGCCTAAGCCGGGCAGTCTGAAGGATCCAGATGTGGCCTCACTCTTCTCCACAGACGATCCAGAGAAAACCTTTCTTGATCTAAGGGAGATCGGACATGGAAGCTTTGGTGCTGTTTATTATGTAAGTTATTTGCGATCGTGAGCCTTCTTATCTCCTGTGGAATGTGCTAAACCGTCCTAGTCTCTTGTGAAATAATGTGTTAAATAATCCTGGTCTTACATGTTTGATTTGATAGTGATTTAACAGCACTTTTGCAAAGAGAATATGAGAGGCATGCTTATTCGTCTAGGCAATACCAATAGATACATGATATCTGCTGCACTTATTCAGCTAGCATGTGGCAGTTGCTCATTTTGATATGAAACAAGTAACTACCAGTATTGAACAGTTAATATTAAAAATAGGAATATTATATTCAAGTTTCGTCCAATTTTCTTCGATGCTTAAAATGAATTATTTGCGCTAAAATGGTGGATGTATTTGAACCCATGTTGGAAGTCTTTTTACTTCTGAGGCATTGCACCATTCCTTTTTGATAGGAAATGGGTGATCGTTTTACAGACCCTATTATATCATGCAATCGCTGGTAGCAGTGGCTTCACAATACTTGTTATTACTTCCCTGCCATAGTGTTTCAGAGTGTCTTGACATGGTTTGCCTTCTTTCTCCGATAACAGGCACGCCATGCGGCAACCCGAGAAATTGTGGCCATTAAAAAGATGTCTTACAGCGGTCGTCAGTCTGCAGATGTGAGTGGTCACTTTATGAATGTATGATCCAGTATGTATAATGCTAATTCCATAGATTAACTTTGAACTATTAGTAGGCATCAGGATGGGTACGCAATTTCCCATGTCCGGGACGGGGCCTCTGGGTTCTAAAAGTGTCCTATATGTGGTTCCACTGGGCTTTAAAAGTGTCCCGAATATGTGCTTCCTCTGTGCTCGAAAGTGTCCTAAATGTTTGGTTCGACTGGGCTCTAAAAGGCTTCTAAATGTCTAGCTTTGCTGGGCCCTAAAAATGGCCTAAATGTCTGGCTTCACTGCTGGCTCATTGGGCTCTAAAATGTCCTAAATGTTTGGTTCTACAGGGCTCTGAAAGTGTCCTAAATGTCTCGCTTACTGGGCTCTAAATGTGTTTCAAATGTCTGGTTCCCTGACGCTGTGAAAGTGTCTGAAATGTCTAGCTTCACTGATCTCTAACAGTCCCTCTTTGTAATCACATAGACCATTAACATATTTGCTGTTTGTATTGATTGATTTGCCGCGTACAATTACCATTATCTAAGCAGTTAGCGACTCTATATCAGACATAAAGCACAAATACTAAAAACATAATGATAAGTTCCGGTAATGTGGTTACACTGTATGTAACATTTTTGTTGGGTAGTGTATTTCACATCCTGGTCCAGGCTTATCTGCCTCGGTGGGCCTCTTGATAGGGTAAGTGCAGCGACCTTATTGACACTGGAGCCGTGCGAGGGTGTGGTCACTATTGGGTAATCTCAACCCGAGGCTGTGTCATCGGCCGTCACTCCGGCCACCAGGACCGGTATGACGTCACGGTATGACGGCCACCAGGACCGGTATGACGTCACGGCGTTGGATGGAGCTGGCCCTGTTCTCAAAGGCCATCTCTTAGGTCTCAACTCACTTCCTGCACTCAACCCATAGTGCTTCAACTTGTTGGTATATACCATTACTTTTTTCCAAATATAAGGCAATGCTGACAATGTTTACCAAAAACCCGTTGGGAACTTATGACGTCAAATAAGGCACTCGAGGTACTGATCATTAGATGGCCGGGGCATTGCAATCCCATTGCTCACATGTTAACAGTCTCGAGGTGGCATTTACTGAGCTTCTCTATTTACTGCAACAGGAGCTCCAGTAAATGCCATGCCTGAGTAATAAGTGAGTTAAAATGAAACAATAAGGAGGCGCGGAATAGAGACCGCACTGTGGTGCCGACGAAAGGCGGACCCAGTTTGAGCAATAAGTGAGTTCTGAGTAACAATGGTGATTGCGGGGAGATGGACCTGAATCTTGTGAGCCTGAAACCCTTGTTCCATGGCCCATACGCCAACCTACATATATTGCAAAGGAAAAGTTTACAATGGCTGTTTACTGTATTTTGACCCGTATTGTAAGAATCGGAATGTGGAAAGGTGTTAATCTGGGTTTGTGTGTATGATGACATTTTATTTCATCAAGTGGACAATAAGTCTTCCTTTCCCAATGATTTATCGCACTCAAGCCCCTCTTAACACTGTATGCCCAAAACCGACCCATCCCTCAGCCAAAAACATCCGCCACTAGGTTCCTGGAGACCCGCGCGCTTGCCACAGTGTGCCGGTCATGCCCGATTTCAGCGGTTTCGGATCACGATATCTACTAAGTTAGGTCAAGCCTAATACTCAGTCGCAATAAATTCCGTACTTAGCGTTTAATGAATATTGATTGGTAATCCTGCAATTGAGATGCACCTTAACGGAGCGGGTCGCCTTAGTTCAAGGTGCCTGGGGGCCTCCCTGGTGTAGTGGTTAGCGGTCTAGACCACCGATCAACAGGTCCTCCCTGGTGTAGTGGTTGGCGGTCTAGACCACCGATCAACAGGTCTGGGGGCCTCCCGTTAGAGCGCTTGCCTTGAGTGCTCTGGTCACCTGAGAGCCTAACGGCACCCGGATCGATGCTTTGCGCGTCGCTGTGGTCATGTCTGTGTGGTCGCAGGTTAACGAGCCCATGTCCTTCTTGTCCTGCAAGTGCAAAAAAGTGGCCTAAAACACTGAAACATGTGTAATGTTATAATGGATTGACCATGTCACGGTCCACCTGCGTGAAGAGTGGCCTCAAATGGTAATTGTTTAATACAGTTACGACCAATGGTCAAAAGGATCCTAAATCTAAAGCGTGGAAGGAATTTCCTGAAGTGTGGAAGAAATTTCCTGAATCGTGGAAGGAATGTCTACGTATATAGATAAGATAGTGACGAGCTGTCTGGAGCCAGTACATGCGATGGTGCCCCCCCCCCCCCCCCACTGTGTGGGTTCCAGGAATTATTGAGGCTACTAGATATATGCTGATACCATACCTGCTGTGCATATTGTTCTTTGACCAGATTCACCACTATTGATGAGCTTCTTATGTTTTATTTACAAACCAAGAGTACACTGATAACCGAAGCATTGCTTGGTGATTTCGTTGTAGAAATGGCAAGATATTATCAAGGAAGTGAAGTTTTTGCGCCAAGTAAAGCATCGCCACTGCATTGAGTACAAAGGCTGCTACTTACGAGATCACACAGCATGGGTAAGTGTCCTCTCTCACCACGCCAGCCACCTCGGACACTAGGCTTATCTCGTACAGGAAGGAATGCGCTCACTGCCCTTTGTAATCCCTTATCAGCATTAGGTGTGATATACATTCCCGGCATTCTTTCGTGGACGCCCAACAATGACATAAATATATATGTCATATGTGTATATATATACATACTAATCCTAATGGTAATTATAATTAATAGTTATTTAAGCAAAAGAAATTTGTATTTTGTAAAAGCAATGGCTGCTTCCAATTGCGTAAATATAATATGTTTAGACTAATTATTATTAATTTAAAACGTTAATTGGACTTTTTATATTATGGTTTATCATCACAGTAGCGTCTGTGACATTAATAACTATTAGTTGGTGGTGTATAAATAAATATCTCTTTTAAACCGACTGCTATTTGGAAAACTTCAGATCTGATTTGCTTGTCTTTGTGGTTTCAGCTGGTCATGGAATATTGTCTAGGTAGTGCATCTGATATCATCGAAGGTGAGCGATACAGAGTGGCTGCCAGTAATATCACTGTATGCTAGAGACCCTAGCCCGGTGAATGTCCCTATGTGACACCTCAGTGCTGTAGCCCTCAGCGATACGGAGTGACTGCCAGTAGTATCACTGTATGCTGGAGACCTAAGGCCGGTGACTGTCCCTATGTGACACCTCAGTGCTGTAGCCCTAAGCGATACGGAGTGACTGCCAGTAATATCACTGTATGCTAGAGACCTTAGGCCGGTGACTGTCCCTATGTGACACCTCAGTGCTGTAGCCCTAAGCGATACGGTGTGACTGCCAGTAATATCACTGTATGCTAGAGACCTTAGGCCGGTGACTGTCCCTATGTGACACCTCAGTGCTGTAGCCCTCACCGATACGGAGTGACTGCCAGTAGTATCACTGTATGCTAGAGACCTTAGGCCGGTGACTGTCCCTATGTGACACCTCAGTGCTGTAGCCCTAAGCGATACGGAGTGACTGCCAGTAATATCACTGTATGCTAGAGACCTTAGGCCGGTGACTGTCCCTATGTGACACCTCAGTGCTGTAGCCCTAAGCGATACGGAGTGACTGCCAGTAATATCACTGTATGCTAGAGACCTTAGGCCGGTGATTGTCCCTATGTGACACCTCAGTGCTGTAGCCCTAAGCGATACGGAGTGACTGCCAGTAATATCACTGTATGCTAGAGACCTTAGCCCGGTGACTGTCCCTATGTGACACCTCAGTGCTGTAGCCCTAAGCGATACGGAGTGACTGCCAGTAATATCACTGTATGCTAGAGACCTTAGGCCGGTGATTGTCCCTATGTGACACCTCAGTGCTGTAGCCCTAAGTGATACGGAGTGACTGCCAGTAATATCACTGTATGCTAGAGACCTTAGGCCGGTGACTGTCCCTATGTGACACCTCAGTGCTGTAGCCCTAAGCGATACGGAGTGACTGCCAGTAATATCACTGTATGCTAGAGACCTTAGGCCGGTGATTGTCCCTATGTGACACCTCAGTGCTGTAGCCCTAAGCGATACGGAGTGACTGCCAGTAATATCACTGTATGCTAGAGACCTTAGGCCGGTGACTGTCCCTATGTGACACCTCAGTGCTGTAGCCCTAAGCGATACGGAGTGACTGCCAGTAATATCACTGTATGCTAGAGACCTTAGCCCGGTGACTGTCCCTATGTGACACCTCAGTGCTGTAGCCCTAAGCGATACGGAGTGACTGCCAGTAATATCACTGTATGCTAGAGACCTTAGGCCGGTGATTGTCCCTATGTGACACCTCAGTGCTGTAGCCCTAAGTGATACGGAGTGACTGCCAGTAATATCACTGTATGCTAGAGACCTTAGGCCGGTGACTGTCCCTATGTGACACCTCAGTGCTGTAGCCCTAAGCTTACAGGCCTATTGAGGTTAATTATTTAAACGCTTTCGATATCAACTGAAGCATAGAGTCAACAGCTGCAATTTTGAAAATACTTTAATCTCACATTGAGAGAAATTGTCGATTTCTGACAAAAGGTGTCATTTAGGCGGCGCATTTATATATAATATTATGTAATGCCCCCCCCCCCTCCCCCTCCCCGGAAACATTGGTAATCGCTTTGTTTGTATAAACCTGTGGATACCAATACAGTTGTGTGCATAGGCGTGACGTCATCACATGTGACAAAGCTGGCTTTTAAAAAGCCAAGTCTGTCCTTGCCTCCGGGAACTGTTTCGTATTTCCTGGTCGTCTCACGGCCTGCTTAAGGCGGCACGTAGACATCACTGTGCTGAACCAAAACAATCAGCAATTAGTTATTTGGAGAAGGATCTGTTGTATATTATTAAGCGATGTGTACTCTAGTAGGAAATATCTGAGTATATGTCTCATAACCCACGATGGTTTCACTTTGAGCGTCGCAAATGGGGAACTTTTAAAAAACATTTTATTTACAATACGAAAAATATCAGCGAACATAGATTTTTTTGACCGATTGGGTATCAGCTTGTCACATTCCACATTTTACACTATCCAGCGCATATCCTTGCAATACCATCCTCATATTACTGATGTATTTAATCTTCATTATCAAATAGTTGAGGAATGTGACTTGATGTAAAATCGCATGGCATATTATCCATATGACGAGCTTTACTTGATTCGCCCCGTCACTGACCTTGTGTTGGCTCCACCGTGGCTGTAATCATGCGACTCGTGATGCCGCAAAGGACAAATATCCCTGTCAACACTAACCGCACTCCTGACATTACAATTTCATTTTCAGTTTACTAAATGCTAGGCAGTGTGTAAGCACTTATTGGTTCAAATAAAAATGCATACATTCGAAGAATAATCTTGACATAATAAACAGATTATTATTGTAAGTGTGTGAATAGCACTGCAGTGAACTGTACTTGCTGCTCCGTCTGTCCCCAATGTTGCAGCTCACAAACAATCTCTCTCAGTGTGTCAATTTTCTTTTTTTGAAAAAATTTATTGGTTCAAATAGAAATGCATACATTCGAAGAATAGTCTTGACCTAATAATGATGTTGTTAGCGGAAGTGTGTGAATAGCGCTGCAGTGAACCGTACTGACTAATCTGTTCCCAATGTTGCAGTTCACAAACAACCTCTCCGAGAAGACGAGATCGGGGCCATCAGTAAAGACGCTCTGATCGGCCTGGAATACCTGCACAGTTTTAATCGAATACACCGAGATGTCAAAGCCGGAAATGTTTTACTCACAGAAAATGGAACTGTCAAATTAGGTAAGATTTTAGTCATAAATTTTAGTGTTCTGAAGTGCGGTTTTGGTCTTCTATAGTGGTCCACCCGGAGTGTCGGTGCAGGTCGGATTTCGCGTAAGAATTTTTTTTTTTTTTTTTTATTAAACGCTGGTATGTTTTACTTTACAAAGAGTTCTCCAGCTGAACAACAGGTTTCGAAGTTATTTGTTTGGAGCGCTGCAGAGGGGAAAGAAAGCGCAGATAGTTGATTTTGCTAATTATTTTGTCGATTATTTGAATAATTTAATTATAATTTTAATTGAACTGTTACTATGAATTACAAAGTTGAAATTTGTTCAGTTTTCTTGTAATATTTCAATTTAAAGTTTTTCTAATTAGTATTTTTAACCGCGCATTTTGGCTGTTTCTATTTGGTATTATTTGAATTATAGATAAGTACAAGTAACAAAGTGACATGTTTTGTTTTCAGCTGATTTCGGCTCGGCGGCCATTCAGTGTCCAGCCAACTCCTTCGTGGGCACTCCCTACTGGATGGCGCCGGAAGTGATTCTGGCCATGGACGAGGGCCAGTATGACGGCAAAGTGGACATCTGGTCCCTGGGCATTACATGTATAGAACTAGGTGAGTGTATCACGGCAAAGTGGACATCTGGTCCCTGGGCATTACATGTATAGAAATAGGTGAGTGTATCACGGCAAAGTGGACATCTGGTCCCTGGGCATTACATGTAAGATCTAGGTGAGTGTATGACGGCAAAGTGGACATCTGGTCCCTGGGCATTACATGTATAGAACTGGGTGAGTGTATGACGGCAAAGTGGACATCTGGTCCCTGGGCATTACATGTATAGAACTAGGTGAGTGTATAGTAAAGTGGACATCTGGTCCCTGGGCATTACATGTATAGAACTAGGTGAGTGTATGACGGCAAAGTGGACATCTGGTCCCTGGGCATTACATGTATAGAACTGGGTGAGTGTATGACGGCAAAGTGGACATCTGGTCCCTGGGCATTACATGTATAGAACTAGGTGAGTGTATAGTAAAGTGGACATCTGGTCCCTGGGCATTACATGTATAGAACTAGGTGAGTGTATAGTAAAGTGGACATCTGGTTCCTGGGCATTACATGTATAGAACTAGGTGAGTGTATAGTAAAGTGGACATCTGGTCCCTGGGCATTACATGTATAGAACTAGGTGAGTGTATGACGGCAAAGTGGACATCTGGTCCCTGGGCATTACATGTATAGAACTAGGTGAGTGTATAGTAAAGTGGACATCTGGTCCCTGGGCATTACATGTAAGATCTAGGTGAGTGTATGACGGCAAAGTGGACATCTGGTCCCTGGGCATTACATGTATAGAACTGGGTGAGTGTATGACGGCAAAGTGGACATCTGGTCCCTGGGCATTACATGTATAGAACTGGGTGAGTGTATGACGGCAAAGTGGACATCTGGTCCCTGGGCATTACATGTATAGAACTGGGTGAGTGTATGACGGCAAAGTGGACATCTGGTCCCTGGGCATTACATGTATAGAACTGGGTGAGTGTATAGTAAAGTGGACATCTGGTCCCTGGGCATTACATGTATAGAACTGGGTGAGTGTATGACGGCAAAGTGGACATCTGGTCCCTGGGCATTACATGTATAGACTAGGTGAGTGTATGACGGCAAAGTGGACATCTGGTCCCTGGGCATTACATGTATAGAACTGGGTGAGTGTATGACGGCAAAGTGGACATCTGGTCCCTGGGCATTACATGTATAGAACTAGGTGAGTGTATGACGGCAAAGTGGACATCTGATCCCTGGGCATTACATGTATAGAACTGGGTGAGTGTATGACGGCAAAGTGGACATCTGGTCCCTGGGCATTACATGTATAGAACTAGGTGAGTGTATAGTAAGGTGGACATCTGGTCCCTGGGCATTACATGTATAGAACTAGGTGAGTGTATAGTAAAGTGGACATCTGGTCCCTGGGGATTACATGTATAGAACTAGGTGAGTGTATAGTAAAGTGGACATCTGGTCCCTGGGCATTACATGTATAGAACTAGGTGAGTGTATAGTAAAGTGGACATCTGGTCCCTGGGCATTACATGTATAGAACTAGGTGAGTGTATAGTAAAGTGGACATCTGGTCCCTGGGCATTACATGTATAGAACTAGGTGAGTGTATGACGGCAAAGTGGACATCTGGTCCCTGGGCATTACATGTATAGAACTAGGTGAGTGTATGACGGCAAAGTGGACATCTGGTCCCTGGGTATTACATGTATAGAACTAGGTGAGTGTATAGTAAAGTGGACATCTGGTCCCTGGGCATTACATGTATTTGCAAGTGTTTCTGGCCATTTCTAGTACCATATTGCGAGTATTATGACATCACAATGGTGTGTTTGTAGCGGAGCGGAAGCCGCCGCTGTTCAACATGAACGCCATTAGTGCCTTACTGAGTGTATTATGACGTCACAATGGTGTGTTTGTAGCGGAGCGGAAGCCGCCGCTGTTCAACATGAACGCCATGAGTGCCTTACTGAGTGTATTATGACGTCACAATGGTGTGTTTGTAGCGGAGCGGAAGCCGCCGCTGTTCAACATGAACGCCATGAGTGCCTTACTGAGTGTATTATGACGTCACAATGGTGTGTTTGTAGCGGAGCGGAAGCCGCCGCTGTTCAACATGAACGCCATTAGTGCCTTACTGAGTGTATTATGACGTCACAATGGTGTGTTTGTAGCGGAGCGGAAGCCGCCGCTGTTCAACATGAACGCCATGAGTGCCTTACTGAGTGTATTATGACGTCACAATGGTGTGTTTGTAGCGGAGCGGAAGCCGCCGCTGTTCAACATGAACGCCATTAGTGCCTTACTGAGTGTATTATGACGTCACAATGGTGTGTTTGTAGCGGAGCGGAAGCCGCCGCTGTTCAACATGAACGCCATGAGTGCCTTATACCACATCGCCCAGAACGACTCGCCCACGCTGTCTGCCGGAGAGTGGTCCGACGCCTTCAGAGACTTCATCAACGCCTGCCTCAGCAAGACCATCGCCGAGCGCCCCACGTCCACCGAGTGCTTACAGGTAGGGAGGGGGGGCACCGCCACCCAGTGCTTACAGGTAGGGGGGGGGGCACTGCAACCCCGTGCTTACAGGTAGGGGGGGGGCACCGCCACCCAGTGCTTACAGGTAGGGGGGGGGGCACTGCAACCCCGTGCTTACAGGTAGGGGGGGGGGGCACCGCAACCCTAGTGCTTACAGGTAGGGGGGGGGGCACCGCCACCTAGCGCTTACAGGTAGGGAGGGGGGGTGCACCGCCACCGAGTGCTTACCGGTGGGGGAGGGGGTGACCGACCCTCAGCAAAACCATCGCCGAGCGCCCCACGGCCGCCACCTAGCGCTTACAGGTAGGGAGGGGGGGGGGCACCGCCACCGAGTGCTTACAGGTGGGAGGGGGGGCACTGCCACCGACTGCTTACAGGTAGGGGGGGGGGGGCACTGCCTTTGAGTGTTAACAGGTAGGGTGGGGGTGGCCTGCTACTCCAGGAGTGACCGACCCTCCAGCTAATGGGAGGAATGACCTGTCCAAACGTTAACATGCAGTTAATTATTATAAGGTAATTCGGGTTTTGTAGAGCTAGGTTACACTGTTTTGACTTGTTACGACACCCCTTCATCACCCACATGCCTAACTGTTACGGCCTGTTACACTTGCCCTGCGTTACGCTCCGTTACACTATTACATTATCTTACAGCATATTGCACTATGGTATGCCCTGCTACGCCCTGTTACACTCTGCTACGCCCTGTTACACTGTTACGCCTTGTTACACTCTGTTACGCCCTGTTACAGCACCCCTTCATCACCCACAACCGGCCGCCCCACGTGCTGACGGACCTGATCCAGAGGACGAAGGACGCCGTGCGGGAGCTGGACAACCTCCAGTACCGCCGGATGAAGAAGATCCTGATGGGCTGCGACTCTGAGCCCCGGAGCAGCAGCGCGGGGGGTGGCGGGGGGCAGGGGGGCAGCGCCGTGGACGGCGTCAGTCCCAACGGACCCTCCTCGGGCGACACTGAGGACTCCATCGTACGTACTACTGCCTGGCCGCTCGCACGGGGGCGCCACTGCAGGCATAGTGGTGTGTAACGCTGCGCGGCGGCGCCACTGCAGGTGTAGTGGCTTATAACGCCGCGCGGTGGCGCCACTGCTGGCGTAACATTGATTACAATGACAATGTGGGCCTGTTTTTGTGTGACACTATGAGATGGGGCCACCAGCCATGGCCTTCGGTCTTAATACTCCTAAAACGAAAGGTAGTGGAACAGAAATAATTGTTTTCACTTAAAATAATATATTATTTGTTGCACTTAAAGTACCGGATTTTACAGTTCTTTCAGAAATATATATGCAATAAATGCGTATTTTATAGTGTTTCCAATCAGATTTATCTTAAAAACTGAGAAACTATAGTAAGTAGCTTGATGTAGTAAATATTCTATTGCAAATCCCCCTTTGTTCTCCATTTCCTTTCTTGCATCGGTTGTATATTACCGCTTCTTTCATTGTGGTTTCAACTAAATGTTGTTATTTCCGATTTGGTATATTTTTGGTTTCGGAAACACTAATAAATAACCGTTAAATAGTTGTGGCTAACCAGTAGAACATTACAGGAGCAATATCTCTTCAAACTGCCACAAGGTAATTGGCGTGAGAAGACCCCAACGCGTAACAAGCCATTCCAGACTATATCTCAATTTGTTTCCTAGAAAACCTTTCTCTCTACATGCATGCGTCACTAACAGTTTTCGGCAATGAACTGAACTTTCCGTATTATGTTAACCATATTGTTTCTAGTGACCTTCCATTTTCCTAATGTACCCCTTGACATTAGCCGCACCTCCCTGTAGTACAACCGACACTTTCACAGTGTCCCACGAACCACAACCGCGCGAACTCTTGTAAATACCCGTAGCGCCTGGTCGCGCCTTCTGCAAGTTAATTAAAATCCATTATTTAATGTATTTACGCAGGAATCGCGTTAGACACCTTGGACAGTTTTAATTAAAAACTCCATACAACGCACGCTGTTAATTGTTGGAAAGCTTGAGAAAGCAGGGATCGAATTTTTTATTTGTTTTCCCGAATAATTGCGTTTGATGAACGTGTATCTCCCCCAGTATGCAGTTGGCATGGAAAGCACGATTTTTAGTTCCTGCTTTCTTGCTCTTTCGTCGTATGGATCACATTTCGGGGAAGCATGGACGATTATGTTCCAAACCAATGTACCCTGCTGATTGATTTTAGTGAAACTACGTTGTTAAGATACGTTACGGTCTGTTGATTTGACGTACTTAAGGTTGACAATGTAACTGATGCGTTTAAGAACATTGGGGGAGTTGACCAAGGCTGATATGGTCTAGCCGTTACTTCACGTGACGTCACAAGCGGAATCTCCATGGAAACACGACAGCCAGCGATTGTGATTGGCTGTTCCCGCGTGCCTGATCCGCGGTTGTGATTGGCTGCTACCTTCAGCCTTATCCAGCGTGATGCATACTTAGGATGAGATAACCTGCTGATTGGCTGTTTCCTTTAACCCTTTCCTTTAACCCTTTAGGAGGATAATGCGAGTAGCAAGTCCAACAGCGTGACAAGCCAACACAGCTTAAGCAGTGGCAGTAAAGTTAGTATTCACGATACGCGGGAAGAGCTTTGTATGAAACCCCGCCATTGTGAAGGTGTGGGGCTTAGGGCTGGGGCTTGGGGCTGGGGCCTGGGGCATTGGGTGTGGGGCTGGGGCCTGGAGCGTGAGGCTGGGGCGTGGGGCAGGGGCCTAAGGCCTGGGCCTGGGGGCGGCGCGGAATTAGACATAGCCCCCTTGACTCTAGATCCATGCTTGCTTCGGCTGCAAGAATTGTATATCCGATTATAAGTCAATTCACGCGGCTTCGCGTCTCAGACTGTGACGATTAAAAGTGATTCATCTGCATCCTGCAAATTGGGGGAAACTCTGGTTCCTTGTGGTTGTACATATACTGTTATTAATCGGGCTGATGGGTGATGCTTCATTTAACTCTAAAACGATGTACATTTCTTTTACATATATCGCTTCTCATAACAATAAGGTTCTGGTGACTGTTTCTGATACTGTGTAATTCTACGCTCTTGGTGGAAGAATGAACCATAACCATTTGTATCTAATAATAGTTAACATTCCAGTTGTTGTATTACCTTCATGGACTTGATTTGCATGTGTAAATACGCTTCGAAATGACATGCTTCTGTCAGTACTCCTATGAGTGCTGCTGTCCCTCCTTGGTGTACTGGTGTCCGGCCTTATTCCCTATATATTAGTTTTCTCCTATTGTAAGACATATACCGGGTTAATGCCCGACTGGCTGATAAACATTGGTCAGCCGCTACGACCGATGTCCATACAAGTGATGTCAAGGAGACCGTTCTAACCACGTGCTCTCCCTCCCCTCCTTATCTTTCCTACTCTGCCGCCTGGTGGCGCTGTGCCCGGCTGTGCCGTGACCTGGCGTGGCATGACAGGAGGATAACGCGAGCAGTAAGTCCAACAGCGTGACGAGCCAGCACAGCGTGCGGAGCAGCAGCGAGGTGAGCACCAGCAGCCAGACCAGCATCCCGGGACCCCCCGCCCTCCAGTCCTTCAACGACACGCACGACGAGGTCACCACCTTCTCGCGCGGGGGACGACGGGTAAGTCTGACCGGACCACGTGGTCACCCCCCTATATTTTTCTCACCATCTCGTCAAGTCGCGTTGAACTCACGCGAGACCTGATCCATCAGACTATGGTCGTTTTTCGATGTTAAGGTCAACCCATTGATTCAGCATAGCTCACGTATTACTCTCGGCTAGCATTGATATCATAGACGGCGGTACCCTCGCCGCGATATGTTACATGTAAGGCTTGTGCTTGGAAACATTGTAAGGCTCACATATAGCAGGGCAATAAGCTCACCTTCACAGTGAGCAGCATGATACAAATGCTCCACACATATATCTAAGGCTCCTGCAATTAGGAGGTCCGGGAAGTACTGAACGCCTTACCACGTGCAATGATCTCCTAAACCACGTGACCAATAGTTAACCGGAATTCGCGACTGCATTTCCTGTATGGATCAATTTAATGTTGGATTTGGAATTAGTGATAAATTATTATTATATAATCTATAATCTTTGACTCTGCGTCTGGTTGACGTACGACTGCTGTCGCTTTAAGAACCCGTATATCACTGCCTTGTTACATACTGCTGGCCTGGTCAGAGCTTAAGGGTAGCCTACGTGTACAAGTTATATACCATTCAATGACACAAATACGATTGACAGGAAGTAGCGGAAGTCAGGTTGGCGTCTCTTATACGTTGCTTTCCGCCATCTTGTATTCCTAGCATCCACAACAACACAGTTCTAGACTTCTAGTAAGTACGGCGTTGGATCTGTTACCCCCTCTTCCCCCATCACCCCTCCCTTACCCACCCCAGCCCTTCTGGCGGTCCTTGTGTGGGTGCACCCTATTGAGTGGTTGTATCGCTAGCCTCTCTTAGTGATCGCCGCCCTCCGTCTGTCCCCCCCTCCATCTCCGTGTGTACCCCACCTGTAGGTCCACTACGCATGCGCAGAAACGGCTCCGGAACAAATCTGATGTGACCCACTGTCCCTGGCATACGGTAATGGCACTGCTGCTAACCCGTCCACCCCCCCCCCCCCCCCCACATGTCTGTCCCTTGCCTACTACCCTCCCCTCCCCACCCACCCTGCTTTCAACCCTCTCCCCCACCCTCATTAGGAGGCCTTGCATCCTCTGTGTCACCCCGTAGACAGACCGTAGACAGTCCCCTGACCACCCCCCTGTATGCCTTGTTCCTTTTCTGTGTGTATGATGTGGTGGCCACTTTAAGTTACATCCCCCATGATGCATGTGTCACTATGGCCAGAACGTAGGCCGTGATGTGAAACCTGTCCCATTGCATTGTGGGTTAGGCGTCTGTGGTCTCCCCCTTTGTATCTTCACAAATATCACCACCAGAGTAATCTAACGACACTTACCGCATTAATATAGAACGTGGTGATTGGGGAAACGGATTTTACAATACTTTGTCTGCTGCACTGCGAGATAATCTGGTATATGTATCGCAGTGTTGTGGAGCTTGGGTGAAAGGGGAAAATGAAATAGTGTGAACAGAAATATCTATGCATGAACGCCTAACACCTAACGCCGAGTCCAGATCATGTCTGCATTATTCCTCTGGTGTGGAGTACCTAGTGACCTTTAATTGACCTTCCAATGGGTGGCATGTGAATTATGATGTGAGTTCTATGTAAGGCTTTCCTCACCATCATGCCTGTAGATTTTCTTTTTCTCTGGCATGATATTGAAATGGTTCAAAACCTATTTGCATTTATATACCTGTAGACTGTTTGTTATACGCCTTACCTATTGACTGTTGAATGCCTAAGTTGTTCAATCTTTTCTCAATCAGAATCGGGTATAAATTAGTATGCTGTCCTTCTCTTGCCTGTGTGATTGCTTACTGGCTGGTCCGCGGAGGGAACATTGTCAAAAACCGATAATTGAGGAATTAAGGGTATTATCGCCCGGCCACGTGCTCGGCCTGAAGCGTGTTATAGATATATATAAGGCGGGTGCTTGTGCATTCAGGGAGTGGGCCTGGTGCGGGGGCGCCACGCCGGGTCGCTGTCCAACGTGTGGGTCTCCGGGGTGTGGGCCACCGGGGTGTGGGGCTCCACCCTCACAGGGTCCAGTGTGTGTGGCTCCAGCCTCTCAGGGTCCAGTGTCTGGGACGGGCCAGGCGCCCCCCGACCCCACAGGAAGCTCTCGCAGGGTAGCGACGACCGCATCTGCTGCCCCGGTCGGCTCAGGAAGGTAGAGATGGTAGCGGGAGTTGTGGATATGGCCGGAACGTCTATGGATTTTTGGGTTTTGTCGTATAGGATTTTTTTGTTTCGCGAGGTGTAAGATTAGGAATTTGAAGTGGATTTGAGTTTCGTGGTGTGGTATTAGTGGCAACATGGGTTAAGGTTCTGCTGTAGGTGTCAGGACGGTAGGTGTCGCGGCATTTTTGACGGCAGGTGCTACGGCATGTGTCGCGGCAGGTGTCACCGCCGGTGTCACGGCAGGTGTCGTGGCACATGTCGTGGCAGGTGTCACAGCAAGTTTCTCGATGTCTAGGTGTACCGAGTTTGTCTTACAGAATGTTTACGTTCGTTAATACAATATGCATGTTGGATTTAGGGGAAGGTATGTTTTGACTTTGTTTTAGCTTGCTTTGTATTTCATATATCATATCATTCACTAGAATATGTTCATATGTCATTAGTCATTGTTTTAACGTCTGTGTGGTCAAGTCTTCCCGTTTCGTATCCGTGTGTTGACCGTTGAGACTTAACACAGGCGCCGACCCGGAAGCTCAGAGCTAAACTGCACGTGGATCGATGGTTCGAGCCCCGCTGTGGCCATGTATGTGTGGTCCCAGGATAAAGGTCCCATGTCCTTCTGTGCAAAGAGTAGGGGGTTACCCCCGGGGAAATGGCTCCACTCTCCCTTCCTTCTTCCATTGACGCGATATGACCAAAAGTGGTTAAAGCGTCCTGAATAACCAACCAACCACTTCTATTGGGCGTGGCCTGGTTTTGCCAGTGGAGTGTGCTTTGTCTACCCACCCGGGGTTCTGTGTATACAGGACACCCTGGTGGCTTGCTGGTGGGGTCATGCCTAGTCTTGTCACGGACAATGTATCTGTGACTGCGGTTATCGGGTATTGTTTTGGGTGTCAACTTTTCACTTGGTGATGGAATTCAGTCAGAGCCCAATCCCAATTTGTCGTAATTTACATATGTTATTTAGCTGTTGATAGTGTAAGCTTAATGAACGCCTGCTCAAAGTTAATGTAAGCTTTGTAAGCACCTATTGATGTAGTCTGTAGTCCATGGCCTTGACCTTTCTTGGTCGGTCCCTTGTCCCTAACTGATGGTGTGTGTCGTAATACCTTCGTTAGTATCATTTAAGCCGTCTAGTTATAGATTTATACGACACTAGTAGAGAACTGATTACAAAAACACCCAATCACAACGCATGTCCTGGGCTGTCCTGTGACGTCATATCCGCGCATGGAGCAGTATCGCGCGCGGCGTCATATCCGCTCATGCCCAGTACCGCGCATGACGTCATATCCGGTCATTCTCGTTGAAAGTTAATGACGTTATGTCCTGTGACGCGCGTTATCGCCGATGACGTCTTCACTGTATGAGGTATATCTCTGCCTCGTTGTGACGTGTCAGCCTTACGTGTGTTTGTCCACTGACCTGTGTCTGCCCTCTACCCCCCCCCCTCTCCCCCACCCACAGTCCTCGGCCAGCAGCTTCAGCGAACCCGGCGCCAACAACTTCGCGACGATCCGGACGACCTCCATCGTGAACCAGCAGCGGACGGAGCACATCCAGGAAAACGTGATGCGGGACCAGATGACAGGGTACAAGCGGCTCCGGCGGCAGCACCAGAAGCAGCTCGAGCAGGTGGGTGCCTACTAATACAGGACTACGACTCAACACATCTCCATGTTATAAAGTACGTTCATCAATATTAGTATATATTACAATTGTTGATGACACAATGGGTTTGCGTCACAATGGTTTCCATGGTGCTGCAGGCTGAAAACAAGTTCAGCCAGGAGATGGAGGACCACAAGACGAAGCTGGACAAGGAGTACGAGACCCTCATGTTCAACTTCCAACGCGAGCTGGAGAAGCTGCAGCAAAAATATATCAAGGACGTCGAAGCCAAGGTCAGCGTCCCGCCCACCGTCCTTACCCTATCACCAGGACCTCCCCTCACCCCCCACACACGTCCCTCCCCTCTCCCCTCCCCCACACGGGGGCCTCCCTGGTGTAGTGGGTTAGCGCACTAGACCGCAGATCAATAGGTCCTGGGTTCGAATCCGGGCTCGGGCACCTAATCTGGGGCATGTTTCATTCCTTCATCCTTCATCGTCTCGGGAGGTTCCTTGGCCCACTTTAGCCTGTATGTGCACAAAAGTGGCCTAAAACACCAACATTCCATTCCATTCCCCTCCCCCACACACACGCCCCTCCCCTGTCCCCTCCCCCCCCCCCCCCACACGCCCCTCCCCCTCTCCCCTCCCCCACACACACGCCCCTCCTCCTCTCCCCTCCCCCACACACGCCCCTCCCCCTCTCCTCTCCCCCACACACACGCCCATCCCCTCTCCTCTCCCCCACACACACGCCCCTCCCCTGTCCCCCCCCCACACGCCCCTCCCCCTGTCCCCTCCCCCACACACACGCCCCTCCCCCCTTTCCCCTCCCCCACACACGCCCCTCCCCCTCTCCTCTCCCCCACACACACGCCCATCCCCTCTCCCCTCCCCCACACACACGCCCCTCCCCCACACACACGCCCATCCCCTCTCCTCTCCCCCACACACACGCCCCTCCCCTGTCCCCCCCCCCCCCACACGCCCCTCCCCCTGTCCCCTCCCCCACACACAGGCCGTCCCCCTCTTCCCTCCCCCCCCCACACGCCCCTCCCCCTCTCCCCTCCCCTCCCCCACACACACACCCTTCCCTCTCCCCTCCCCCCTCCCCCACACACTCGCCCCTTCCCTCTGCCCTCCCCCACACGCACACCCCTGCCCTCGCCCCTCCCCCCCACACACACACCCTCCCCTCTCCCCTCCCCCCCACACACACGCCCCTCCCCTCTCCCCTCCCCCACACGCACACCCCTCCCCTCTCCCCTCCCCCACACTCGCCCCTCACCTCTCCCCTCCCCTACACGCCTCTCCCCTCTCCCCTCTCCCCTCCCCGCCAAGTGGAGGTTACCTTCTCCGAGCAACGAATCAAGGTTCAATGTTTCTCCAAGCCTTTGTCTGCAAAGTGTCTATTTCACGTCAAGAAACACTTCATTCTGTAAGCAGTCGTTGTAATGCTGTCAGTTCAACCACCGGATTATCACGCTCACTGTCGTTGTGTAAGATATCCTGCATCCTATGACGTATTGTTTGGCTCTTTATCGATCTATCTTTATTTATCTATCTTTATCTCTTTATCGGTTTCTGTTTGATGTATGTGAGCAGAAAAAGCACAACGAGAATTCGGAGAAGAAGAAGGCGCGACAGATGTTACAGCAGCAGGAGACAGAGCTCAAGCAGTTCCAGAGTCAGCAGCGCAAAGAGTACCAGAGGAGCAAGGAGGAGATGAGGAAGGTAGGTGTACCGGAGCGCAAACAGTACCAGAGGAGCAAGGAGGAGATGAGGAAGGTAGGTGTACCGGAGCGCAGTGTACCAGAGGAGCAAGGAGGATATGAGGAAGGTAGGTGTACCGGAGCGCAAAGAGTACCAGAGGAGCAAGGAGGAGATGAGGAAGGTAGGTGTACCGGAGCGCAGTGTACCAGAGGAGCAAGGAGGAGATGAGGAAGGTAGGTGTACCGGAGCGCAGTGTACCAGAGGAGCAAGGAGGAGATGAGGAAGGTAGGTGTACCGGAGCGCAAACAGTACCAGAGGAGCAAGGAGGAGATGAGGAAGGTAGGTGTACCGGAGCGCAAACAGTACCAGAGGAGCAAGGAGGAGATGAGGAAGGTAGGTGTACCGGAGCGCAAAGAGTACCAGAGGAGCAAGGAGGAGATGAGGAAGGTAGGTGTACCGGAGCGCAGTGTACCAGAGGAGCAAGGAGGAGATGAGGAAGGTAGGTGTACCGGAGCGCAGTGTACCAGAGGAGCAAGGTGGAGATGAGGAAAGTAGGTGTACCGGAGCGCAAAGAGTACCAGAGGAGCAAGGAGGAGATGAGGAAGGTAGGTGTACCGGAGCGCAGTGTACCAGAGGAGCAAGGAGGAGATGAGGAAGGTAGGTGTACCGGAGCGCAAACAGTACCAGAGGAGCAAGGAGGATATGAGGAAGGTAGGTGTACCGGAGTGCAAACAGTACCAGAGGAGCAAGGAGGAGATGAGGAAGGTAGGTGTACCGGAGCGCAAACAGTACCAGAGGAGCAAGGAGGATATGAGGAAGGTAGGTGTACCGGAGCGCAAAGAGTACCAGAGCAGCAAGGAGGAGATGAGGAAGGTAGGTGTACCGGAGCGCAAACAGTACCAGAGGAGCAAGGAGGAGATGAGGAAGGTAGGTGTACCGGAGCGCAAACAGTAACCAGAGGAGCAAGGAGGAGATGAGGAAGGTAGGTGTACCGGAGCGCAAACAGTACCAGAGGAGCAAGGAGGAGATGAGGAAGGTAGGTGTACCGGAGCGCAAACAGTACCAGAGGAGCAAGGAGGAGATGAGGAAGGTAGGTGTACCGGAGCGCAGTGTACCAGAGGAGCAAGGAGGAGATGAGGAAGGTAGGTGTACCGGAGTGCAAAGAGTACCAGAGGAGCAAGGAGGATATGAGGAAGGTAGGTGTACCGGAGCGCAAACAGTACCAGAGGAGCAAGGAGGAGATGAGGAAGGTAGGTGTACCGGAGCGCAGTGTACCAGAGGAGCAAGGAGGAG